>CM048822.1:27933100-28272856 GCA_026586065.1 Dioscorea zingiberensis | reverse complement strand
ATCAAAAATGAAGAAACTACTGTGGAAAACATTAGAATTTGAGGATGGAGAAAAAGTCCGCATACAACAAAGCTTGTGAATGGACCCCACGCATAAGTTGGCGTCGAGACAAGCTTTCCGGATTATATATGGTTAGATTATGGAATCCGGTCGATGCTTTTAACAGCCAAAGGTATAATGCCACCAGAAACATGGGTCAAAATTGCTTTCGCTTAATTCCCGGACTTGAAAACTCTTCGATCACCCTTCTCGCCTTTTACATCCGGGTCCAAGAATGATGCGTGGTAGTGCTACCAAATGATAAGTGTTTATTTGAGCATAATTTTTATACCATATTCATTTTATGTCTTTACATGCAGAATTTGGTAAAATGTGGCCTACTAATGCTTAATAAGTGTTACTTTTTGTTAAGCATGTGGCACATTGAAGGTTTTTCCCAAAGAGGAAATGGAGACTTTTGAGAGGCATTTAGGCCCAGGCCCAAAGCGATCAAAAGTCGGGGGCTACAAAGAACGTCTGACAAATACCCACTGTATGATATTATGGCTGAAGTTACTTGAAGTTTTGGAGGCCAAAACATGGTTTTTTTAGCAGGCATATGGGCTACCATGCATGAATTGTGATATAATCACGCCATGCATTATGAAGAGGACACATGTGAGTCACACGGGATATTATATGGTCTGTATAGAGAGAAAGGCCTACATATGGCTTATTTCTTGGCCCAATTTGTGCCATCCTATTTTCACCCAATGATTTTGGCCCCACATCACGAAGAGCTAAAGGGAAACCCCTATAAATACCAAATGTTTTAGGAAGGTTGCTGCCATGGCTACAGGAGGGCCAGTCCTCCTTGGCCTTTAGCCACCTTTTGGGCTATCTTGGAGATCTTAATGCCGCTAGGAGTTTAAAGGGATGCATCCTCTTGGGAACAAGCCTCACGGCTTGAAGAGGGAATTCATCATCAATAATCCAATCGCACACCAACAAATGGAGGGAACATCGTGAGGAGGTTTAATTGAGTTTATTTTGATGTTTTCTTCCTCTTTCTTGGTATTGGATTTGTGTTTCCCTTTCACTTGGGAACTCAATTGTTGGTCAAGGTATTTGGGTATGTTGAACCCTTGGGTTATGTAATGAACTTTGATTTTGATTGTTAATGATTATCATAGTCAGCTTTCCATGATTGAGATCTTACTTGGATGTTTTAATGTAAAGTGTGAATCCCTCTACGCATGCCTTGCTGATTGTGGGAGAGGAGTTTTAAATTGTAGTCCATATAGGGGTAAGCAGATAACGCGTCCCCGTGTATAGACCATCTCCAATAGTGGGGATTGTAGGTATACCGGGAACCCTGGTACTAAGGAGAAGGCTGAGTCCTTTCCCAGATGTATTATTCCCATAATCCCTCCAAGAATTCAGGTTCCCTAAAACATCATCGGTAAGGACACTAGGGATTTGTGTCAATTTGCCTCGAGAGGAGAGTAAGAAAGCTTGCCTTAGGAACCCTTGGTCCAATCCATTTGCAACTAGTGATCTTAGCATTCATTTATCTATCTTTATAGAGAACCCAAGGGGATTAATTGCCTTTGAAAACTATCTTCCTACACATGATTGAGATTATTTAAGATTTAAACCCGGTCATTATTGATATCCAATTTTTTGGTTTCTATTTGTTTAGATTAAGTTCAAGCTTTATCCACCAATCTTTGTTTAGACTAGATAATAGATACTTTGTGTACTTCTGAATCGCCCTCGGAGGTTCGATGCCGAGCTTTTCAAGAGTCTACTTGCCGTATTTACTTAATATGACCCTATACTTACGGTTTCACATGTCCACCTCACCTGAAAGCTCTCATGAAGTGCAATCGAAGTTGATTCGGCATCGTTTGCCTTAAATCAGGCTCTCCTGCATCAAGGAGTTCTTGTAGCATTCAATGCACGTATAGAGATAGTTTTTTTTTCCGGGCCGCTAAAGGCTAGCAAATACAAATCCAAAGTAGCTTAACATTGGATTTCAAAATTAAATAACCATAACTTCAAAATTGAAGTAAAAAAAGATTTATAAAAGATGCTGAGGCAAAGGTAGAGTTCGGTATTAATTTGTTCATTGACAAATACACTACTAGAACATAATGGGGTTCTTTCTCTATAGGCCTATATCTTCATAAGAAAACCAAAATCTTTATCGGAAATAGTTTTCCCATTGGAAAAAATAGCCCCATGTCCGGGAGACATAGGGAATTTCAATTTTTTCTTGATGGAATTTAATTGTGGTAAAAAAATAATGTATTGGCATACTAAAATGGCTCTATTTTCTCCGGAATTGTTTTGAAGTTATCGATAATAATACTTGTTAGGAATGATAATTATTCCCAACAATGTCAAGACTTCAGCAAAAGTGCGTGAGGGATTTGGGATATATTAACTATGTGTACTATTTATATGGCTTGAGCCCTTGCATTTGTTGGAAAGTTTGAATTTTTAATGAAAATACATTATGGGTAATTTTGATTTCCTAAGTACTGAAACTCTTATCTCTTTTGTACAATCCTATTTGAATATACAAAAATATTTAGTAAATTGAAAAGCTTTCTAAATTTCAAAAAATCCACACAATAAACCACGTTGTACAAAATAACAAAGCCTACTGCATTAATAAAATATCAACATGTAGGGAAATAATCTTGGTCCAACATCTGTTATGTACCCTGCTCCATCAACCAATAGTTCTTGTTCATGTCTTGCATATATTTCTCTCGAGACAAATTTCATCAAACTTATCCAACCTCCACTCTAATTCTTTTGCTTTTTCTCTACTGGGCATTCTCTTTACTTCTCGGATAGGCTTTATCACTTTTTACTCTCAGGCTTTATGATCAAGCTATGGAGTCTCGAGATGTCCCTGGGAGTAACATGAGCTCATTCAAACTATTGACTAAGGTCCCTTTGTGCCATTTGTTCTGCCTTTCGTAAAACCTTGTTGAGAAAAGTTCTTCCTCTTGGATGTCTACCTCTTACATCAATCCACTTTCTATTTATTTCCTTGCTCCTCCACCCTAGCCTACTAAAAGAATGTATTAAATAGACTACAAAATGAGGAAGCGGGTGCATTAGAGTACATAGCTACTTTAGAGTTGGAAGATGATTCATACCATTGTCTCTCTGTCTGCAATATAGCTGTTGGTGAAGATTCTATCTACTACACTTAGCCTCATCTTCATGAGCATTAAAGAGATCGACATTAGTAGGTTTTTTCCGTGCTTGGTTGTCTACACTTAAAAAGAAAAATATTCTTGGCCAATCCTAACAAATTTAGAATTAATTAACATGCACTTGGAAATGTACAAGTGGTTCACTAAAATAAATGATTTAAATTTGAAATTGTAGCAAGTTCTGGGGATGCTCAAGTACTTTGAAGGAAGTCCTACCAAGTCCATGGTGTTGTAAAGTTCTCTAAAAACAATCACCTTTGGCACTCGGTAGAGTATACAAATTTATTTATTTAATAAAAAACTGCTTCAATTTATTTTAGATGTTCACTACTAAGAATATGATGATGGAGATCTTGCTTACCTCCTAATTAATGAAAGTCCATAATACAACACATAACATGAAGGGAAATTATGATGAAGACTCATAATGTGGGATTCCTATCAATATGTGTAATTATGTAATCGTATCTAAATGATTCCCCTAGTAAAAGTGATCAATGAGACGGGACATCAATGATCCATCAAGACTAGCATACATGTTATGCTCCTTGATCCGATCAAGCTGGTTGTTACCTCTCACAGAGTCATGTAAGCATGAAGATGTTTTGAGTGAACATGTGGATGGTTGCTAAGAATTGGTACTTAGCAAGTTCATTGGATGACCTACTACGAGTCTTCACATGGTTATCACCTATTAAAATATGTCGTTGAAGATTTCATTCTGGCGTGAGCAGCGGTGTAAATATCCTTAGACTTGAAATTTACCCACAAGGATTATTCTTGGATATGGATCACCGTAAGCTTTTGACGCCTATACTCCCTACATTTCCTTAGTGGGTTACTTACGTGGTGATGATTGGGTACAACTTTACTTGGAAGTATTCGAAGGTATTTGGGTAGCCCAATGAGAGGATTTCTACAATTTCTGATAAGGAAGGAGAGTATACCCATGCGCCACTTGTTGGGATTTCATTACTCGGGGAATCTCTGGCCGGGAGTAACTTGTCAAGTGAAGATGGTCTTTGATGACATAAGTTTTGGAGTAATGGATCCCATAGGGCTGAGCAACTAATACTTGGGCTAGGTGTAACGCATAGTCAGGTCTAGTGGGAGTTGACACACATAGGCTATACTCCCAACCAAGTTATAAGATTTGGTAAAGGATAAATTGCATATACTAACATTTGGCTGGCACGAAGTGTTGTCCAAGTCGAGGACCACCTTTGACTCCTTCGCTCAGCCAGTTGATTCTTGGGTCAGTGATGTATTACTACGATGTCACTCATGATTTATTTGTGTAAACAATAGGTTGATTATGAATGGTCAAACATAACCGGGAACCTAATGGGTTATACGCATAGAAGATATCAATGAGGTATAAAGCGGGTTTTTAGGAATAGATCACTCAAGCTTGAGAGAATTAAAGGGAAGAGAAAAGATTGTAGGACTGAATTTGATTATAAGTCAAATTCGATTGTAAATCGAATTTGATTATAAGACAAATTTGATTATATGTCAGAATTTTGATTATAAGTCAAATTTGCTTGGAGAGTTAAATTTGATTATATGTGAAATTTGGAGTAGATTGTAGAGGAGTCAAATTTGGAATTTTGGTCAATCCGAAACAAACCCTAATGAAAATGTCTGATTAGGGGCGACCTATAAATATGTGCTTGATACTCTAGGCCATAAAGAGAAACAACTTCTTAGTAGTGTGAAATAAAGAACTTAGGGACATTTTTGCGTCGACCTACATTTTTGAACTCCCAACCCACAAAGACTTTGTCTAAGATCTAGCGTTAGAGGCACCCAAGCTCACCGTCTAGAGGCACCTGCTTTGTGGTTAACGCAACGCCTTTATCTAAATCTCCAACTCAGGAGAAAGGAATTCGGTATAGATTTCAAAAAGGTACATGCCCATCAACTTTACCTTGCTTGTGTTTTGATAAACATAGGAGATCCGTTTGGGCTAGGGGTTTAGAAAAATTTAAATTTTTCACGTCAGGTCATGTATATGATACATGTTTCTTTATTTTCTACAAAAGAGCCCTACACATAGAACCATTGTCAACTTGTTACTATTTTGAGAATTCCATATGTTGCTCATTCCCTACCCCTATAAGATATATCAATTATTAATTCATGTACCTCTATGGAGTTATGCGGGTTAAGTTAAGAGAATGCAGACATATCCAAAATCCAAAATGCGTAATTACCATAAATTTGTCACATTTGTTCACTGAGTAATGGTGACTAGAGTATTCCCAATATTATTTGCTTTCGGTGCCTCGCCCACAACCTTTTTCACCTTCTCCGATTTTGTGAGCCTAAGTCTTAAACATACCATATAAAAACTCTCTCGTATTCTTGGGAGGATGCAGCACTTTCTAGGTCAAGTAGTCAATTTCCTATGCCTCGACATCAATGAATAAGGTCTCCGATGTAGACACTACAAAGTAATCCTAAAATAAATAATGAACCCTAGTAAAGCTTAACTAAAACTAAAAGTCAAGTAAAATGCAAAAAACAAATATGAGTAAATATCTTGGCAAGTAATAGGGTACCACCATTTAACATATCTTTTCTTGGGGCATCTCGAGCTAACCCTTTCATTTGTAGCGAGTTCAAGATTGCTTAGTTCCACATTAGTTTGGTTCTGCGAGAATTGGCACAACTAGGTAACATCTTTGTCGGCGACCTTACGTATGTCGTCAGTTATCACGCGCCCGACACACTGGGTTCCGTGGACTTGCAGCACATGAATTGCAGTCGGTCCGGTAGGTACCCAAGCTTAAAGAACAAAGGCCACACTCGGATACAAGGCCTAAATAAGTACAATAGATAAATACAAATATAATTCCTTAAAATAACAAAAATAAAAATCAGAGTGGCACAAAATGAACACAAGGGTCCTGCAAAATACCTCTAAGCGATGAGGCCCTACAAGGGTCCTAAAAACATAAACTCCTCACATGAGAAATAAACAAATGAGATCCACGACCTCGGCGAGTTCCCTGTACCCGTACTCTCTCTTTGAGATCAAGCCCCAGCTCCTCAAAACTAAACTAAAAAGAGGCAGAAACAAGCCCGAATGAGTTTCTTTGAAGGAAAGCTCAAGTAAGCACCCCTCAATCGATCACAAGGAAACAAATTATGATCAAGGAAACGCAATATCATCAACATGTCAACAAACAAATGGGAATAATATCCCATGTCCTCACAACCGTATTCCTACCACGCAAGGGGACCTAATCAACGTGCGGACCCCTAATCGTCAGCGATAGCCCCTCGTATTAAGCTGCGGAAAAGAACTCAACGAATATCCCCCAGTAAGCATCACACAGCATCTGCTGCTAGCGACTACCCTTTCGCTCCTCGTTAGCGCCACCTCTCACACGGTGAGTCGACATGAGTCGATTGCTATCAATCCCGTTGGCAGGCGGTGGATAACGAGTGCATCACCCCTTACCGGGCGTGGAATAACAGAACGTCAGGGTGCCCCGTCCGTGAACGTTCTCTCTTAAACCGAGCCACCACGCTCCAGCGATTAGGAATGGTAGGAAGAAACTATGCTAACACTTTAGGGATGCCAACATCCCGAATTCAACTACATACATGCACGTAGAATCAAAGATAAATAAAGGAGCATCGTACATGTACATGTATCCATATTATCAAACACAACATACGATATCAACAAAATCATGCATAATCAAGCAAAAATAAAGCAAGTCCAAGAAAACCCTAAACCGGGTGGAAACTAGCCTACAGCTAGAAGTACTTACCAAGGTAATCCACTTAAGTATGGAATCCCCACGGAATCTCCTCTCGGCAAAGCTTTATCCCCCATATGTCAAATCATGGTAATGATAATCATGACTCGGTACCATCGCCAACCTTACGAAGCTGTCTGTCCTATTAATATCATCAACAAAATTTATATATAGGATTCACCCGCTATTACGCGAGTCTCAATGAACTTCTCATAACTTTTTGATTCCTCGGGGAAACCCGTTTGGAGTTGATATATATGCTCTCATTGGAAAGATTTTTCTCTCATCTCTTCCAACTAAAGTATAATATCTCACGTCCCTATATGCTTTGCCCTAGTTGTCCCCTCTCCAAGGAGATATATAGCTAGAATGTAGCCCCTATAATCACTTTTCAACTTTAACTAACTTTGATTTTACTTATCTTGACTAATCCGGACACTTTAATTTGTCGCCAACCTAAAATCACTTGAGCTATCGTAGCTATCAACCACTCATACCCACTTTTTATTCTTGATCAACCAATGATGGTAAATCATCATCCCACAACCATTATTATACACACGTTAAAATATCTTGTTAAAATCCAACCCCCAAGCACAAAAAGAAGCCTTTGTAATATCCCATTAACTACTCTCCTGAACTTTTCAAGCCACTAACCCAACTCACTCTTTAAACATGTGCTCCTAATAATTCAACCCCTATTCCCACAACCTTGTAAATAACATAATGAGAGCATGGACTAACTAGAAAAAAATTTCTAGCTTGACCACTCCTCCACGAGAGGCTTACAGTAGATATGACTCTCTCTCTCTCTCTCTCTCTCATCAACTCTCCACGGAAACAAGATCCCACTAAGCAACTATATCTTTCCACTCTCACTCGACTTCCATTCCTTTTGCAAATCCAAATACCACAAGATGTGAGGAGAAAAGACTATACTTGTATTTTTCATATGATCATCAACCTTGTTGACACCGGTAGGATAAACATGGATGTATCCTCATAACTAGCACCTTTCATTATCAACTTAAGAGATTATTAAATTAGTTACTAACCACAAACCTTTGTCATCTACTCTTTTAAGGACCCATACTATGCATGTTTTTACATGGCTACCATAGTTACTTGCACCCACGCATTGCTGAGACCTCCTCTAAAACTTCATTTATCTATTATCTAAGACTCATGCCATGCTTTGTTCCCTCATCTATTTGTCCTGCAAGGCTATGCATACAGGACGATTGCATTACACAAGAGCCAAAGAATAGGAGGGGTTACGGGTTCGCTATAGCGATTCAACAATCCCTTGGGAGCGACTCACGACGATCCGGACGTTATGGGCGTGACATGCGGCTCCTCTCCTTCAAACTGCGCTATGGCTGGCCGCTATGGTTTCCAGAGATGACATCCTTCTTTATAAAATCCCCTTCTCGGAGGGGATCACGGAAATTTCACACTCCATTGATAGTGGATTAGATTGTGACGATATGGCACACAATGTCTCGTCTCATTTAAACTCATCCTTATCCTAATCTAAACCATTTGAATCCCTTTTTAACTTATTATTATTACTTTTTAAACTCATCCTCTCACTAACCCAACATCAAGATGGAGGTTAGTCTCTATAAGCTTTTCAATTGATGACTTGAGTTACTTACTCACGTGTGTGTAGAGAGAAAAAATGCACCTAGTTTATTGAACCAATTGCATTAGACCCCTTGTCTACATAATGAATAAGCCTTCACATTACAGAGTCCCAACATCACTTTATTTTTATTATTATTTTTCAGCCTCCCAATTCCCTTTTTCTCATATCTTAATCATCACTTTGTGCAATCTCTAGACCCTCTCAGTTTTCTCCTTAATTTTGAATGTCAGGACCTCTACAGGCAATGGTTGAGAGACCAATTTCTATTAAAGCCCAACTTCTCCTTTAGAAGATCCAAAATAGGTCCTTAATGATTCAAATTAACTCAAATTAACTGGATTAATCATTTCAATCCTCCATTTCCCATAAATTTCAATAAAATCCGAGTTTGGGAAATTCCTCCAATTAACTAAATAATTAAAAGAATAATTAGGAATAATAAATTGGAAAAACAAATCCTCGGATTTTAAAATTCTCCTCCCTTACGGAATTTTATCTCAAATTTAACATCAAATTGCTTAAGATAAATCCTCAAACAAACAATTCAGTGGCGGCTCCTTCATATCTTCTTCGCGCTCCTATGTCGCATCTCGATCAGAGTGGTGATTCCATCTCACCTGGATAAGAGGAATGGCAGGGTTCCTTAACTGCTTTTCCTCCCTGCCCAAGATCTCTACCAGGCGTTCCTCATAAGACATGGTCTCCTGGATCTCCATTGGAACCTGTGGAATCACATGAGAAGGATCCTGAATACATTTCTTCAGCATAAAAATGTGGAACACATCATGGACTTGTGCCAGATACGGGGGTAAAGCCAATCTATAAGCCACGGTCCCTACCCGTCACAGAACCTCGAATGGTCCAATATAGCGTGGAGTAAGCTTCCTACGCCTCCCAAACCTCACAACACCTTTCATAGGCGACACCTTCAGGAACACTACGTCACCCACACAAACTCACAGTGCGTAACATTTACAAGATAACTCTTTTGTGCCTGAGGCGACCCTCGACCTCTCTCTGATTATCCTGACCTACTCTCCCGTCTATCGCATGAAATCTAGCTCCTTAAGTATCCTCTCGGCCCAAGCTTTCTCTCACCCACATCTCCCCAACATATCGGTATCCGGCACTTCCTCCCATAAAGTGCCTCATACGGAGCCATCTGAATGCTTGCCTGATAATTGTTATTGTACGCGAACTCCACCAAGCTCAGACGCTCATCCTAAGACCCTGTGAAGTCCAACGCACATGCCCTCAGCATGTCCTCCAAAATCTTATGGTCCTCTCCGACTGACCATCAGTCTGTGGGTGGAAAGCTTTACTAAATGCTAGACCCGTGCCCAGAGAGGTTTGCAGACTCTCCCAGAACCTCGAGACAAATCTAGTATCCCGAGAGATGATCGACACTAGTACTCCATATAGTCTCACAATCTCATTAATGTACAACTGTGCCAACTGCTCCAACAACGTACTCGTTCTCAAGGGTATGAAATGTGCTGACTTAGTCAATCGGTCCACAATGACCCAGATTGACTCCTTAACGCTCTTAGTACTGGGTAGCTATGTCACAAAATCCATATTGATGTGCTCCCATTTCCACTCCGGAATAGGTAAGGGCTGTAATGTCCCAGCTGGCAGGGGGGAAGGGGTTGGGGCTTGATCTTCTGATTCTTGGGTGAGACCTTAGAGTAATGTTCTTGAGATGAGAGAGCAGGGGTCATGGTTATGTTGGTGGTAGCGTCGTGATAGAGGGGTCTCGAAAAACCCTAAAGAGTTTTTTGTCCGTGTGATCGAGCACGACCGTGTTTCAAGGAAGCATGGTCGTGTTCTTTTTTTTTTTTGTCTTTGGTTCCTGAAAAGTGCACGTCCTTCAAAATGATCTTGTTCGTGCCCGTGTTTATTCGTTCTGGCTTTGCCAATAGTTACCCGAGAGATACACGGCTTGAGCACGGCCGTACTTAGGGCCTTGTAACTCTCTGTTGCTCCTTTTCTTTATCAGATCTGCCCTGTTTTCCCTTTTTCTGCATGTTAGTGGCTCCAAGTACAAAAGATTAGTTGCTAAAACTTTTTGAAAAACGCACATAATTGACCACATCATAAAATAAATGAAATTCACCACTAATTATGTGTACATAGCTAAAATCCTAAACTAACCTACAAATTGTAAAACTAATCGAGCTTGGGTTGCCTCCCAAGAAGCACTTGTTTACGTCACTAGCTTGACGTACCTTTGCCCTTTAGGAAGATTCGAAAAGATAAAATCTCTCTTCCTTGTTATTGTAGGAAGCGTCACCCACCATATATGGCTTCAATCGTTGTCCGTTGACCTTAAAAGTACCCTTGGTTGGGTGTGTGATTTCAACCGCTCCATGTTGAGAGACTTGCATTACTGTGAAGGGTCCCGGCCTTCAGGACTTGAGCTTTCCTGGAAACAACCGAAGGCGTGAGTTAAAAAGCAAAACTTGGGTCCCATACCTTGAAGTACCGATTCTTCCTTATATGAGGGTCGTGAAATTTCTTTACTCATACCTTGTATATCTTCGTGTTCTAAGTAGCTTCTTTACGCCATTCTTTTTAGTTTATTCAGCTTGGAAATTTCGCTTTGGTCCAACTTTTCCGGATCGAAATTGAGGAATTTCGATTTGCCTAATATGATCGAGTGCTCTGGATTACCGGGCAATGGCATGCCTTTCCATAAAACCAACCGATCACGTAGTTTTTCGATTCTTGTTTTGTATGCCATTTTATACACCCGCTTGATTAGTATGCGTCAAATCTCTCCAGCCAGTCGCACCTATTATGCTCCACTATTCTTTCGAGGATACGTTTCAATTCTCTATTCGACACCTCGACTTGACCACTGGTTTGAAGGTGGCATGAGGAAGCCACCCTGTGTGTTACCCTGTATTTTCTTAAGATTCTTTTGAATTGGCTATTGCGGATGTGTGTTCCGCGATCGCTGATGATTGCTCCTAGTGTGCCAAATCTAGAGAACAATCATTTTAGGAACTTGACCACTACCCTTGCATCATTGTTGGTAAGGCCTGTACTTTCACCCATTTTGACACGTATTCTACTACAACTAAGATATATTTATTCACGTTGGAGTTGGTGAAGGGTCCCATAAAGTCGATTCTCCAAACATTAAATACTTCACATTGGTGGATCGGGCTTTCACTCATCTTATCACGCCTGAAAATGTTACCCTCTTTGACACTTTTCACATGATTGTCCAAAATTGGCGTATCCTTGAATATTGTGGGCCAATAGAATCACAGTGCGAAAACTTTCTAGGTTGTCAGATTTTAATCAAAGTGATCACTCTATCGACCCGATGTGATGCTGTGCTTTATTATTTCCAACCTTCTAGTTGAGATACACACCTTCTGTATCACTTCATCTTCACATATCTGTTTAAGTATGGGTCTTTCTATTTGAATTGACTCACATCAGAGAAAAATTTTCTTCTTTCTTGGGTGAAAAGACCCCTTAGCATGATATGTCCCATAAGGTAATTTGCATAATCTGCGAACCATGGGATCTCAGTCTCTTTTCACCATTTCCATGAGGTATACCTGCTCGTTGGGAAATGCATCATTGACTTCTCCCTCTTCCATCTTAGCCTTATCCGACTCTTCTACCCGAGATAGGTGATTTACTACTACGTTCTCAGCTCCTTGTTTGTCTCAGATTGCTTCGAGATCAAATTCCCTACCAACAACAACACCCAACGTATTTAAATGAGGTTTAGCATCGGGTTTGTTCAATAAGTATCTTAATGATGCGTTCATTTGTAAACAATGACTTTTTATAAGACCAAGGACAAAATTTATCAAAAGCATAAACTACTACCAGCAGCTCCTGTAGGGTTTTGTAGAAAATCAAAAGCATGTATCATATACATGGCACAGCGGAAAAATCAAAATTTTCTAAACCCTAGCCCAAACAGATCTCCCTAAGTTTATCAAAACACAAGCAAGTAAAGTTGAAGCGCATGTACCTTTTGAAATCTGTACCGAATTCCTTTCTCTAAGTCGGAGAAAACGTTGCATCAACCACGGCGGTCAGGTAGGCCTGAATTGCCTCTAACGATGATCCACGCTAAGATCCAGCGTAAGCAACCTCAAAGGCGACGGGGTGATCTTCCGCGCAAGGGATTACTTTAGCTATGGTGGAAGGTCTTGAGAGGATTTGGGAGTGAAGAGAAAAGACTATTGATTTCTATCAATTACTAAGAAGTTGTGTATCTTTATGGCCTAGAGTATCACATATTTATAGGCCTCCCTAATCGATTAGGGTTTGTTTGGATTAAGAATTTGATTGGAAGCCCAAATCAAATTTGGCTAACAATCTAATCAAATTTGACATATAATCAAATTCGACTTCCAAGCAAATTTGACTTATAATCAAATTCGACATATAATCAAATTTGTCTTATAATCAAATTCGACTTACAATCAAATTTGACTTATAATCAAATTCAACTTACAATTTTTCTCTCTCTTTAATTCTCTCGTTTGAGGATCTATTCTTAAAAACCCGTTTTATACCTCATTGATATCTTCTATGCGTGTGACCCATTAGGTTTCCGGTTATGTTGGCAATTCATAATCAACTATTGATTACAAATAGATCATGAGTGATATCTAGTAATACATCATGACCCCCAATTGACCGGAAAGTCAGGTGGTCTGACTTGGAACCTTTCAACAGCCAATGTTAGTGTGCAAGTTGTCCTTTACCATCTTATACCAACTTGGTTCTGAGTATGACCTATGTGTCAACTCCCACTAGATTGACTATGTCACACCTAGCCCAAGTATTAGTTCCTCGTCCTATGGGATCTATTACTCAAAAGTTATGTCATCGAAGACCATCTTCATGACAAGTTACTCTGGCTTGAGATTCTGAGTAATGGCCCGACAAAAGGCCATGGGTATACTCTCCTTCTATTAGGAGTGGTAAATCCTCTATTGGCTACCCAAATACCTTCGAATACTTCAAAGCTGTACCCAATCACCACCCTATAAGTAACCCCTGAAGGGAAACGTAGGAATGGCGTCAAAGCACAGGATCCATATGCAAGATAACTTGTGTACCTCAAGTCTAAGGATATTTACACCATTGCTGCAATGAGATCTTCACTGACATTTTAATAGGATAACCATGTGAAGACTTATGGTAGGTCATCCAATGAACTTGCTACCCTTAGCAAGCATCCACATGTTCACTCAAAACATCTTCATGCTTATAGCTTGTGAGAACAACTGTTTGATTGGAACAAGGAGCATAACATGTGCTAGTCTTGATGGATCAATGATGTCCTGTCTCATTGATCCTTCGACTAGGGATATTTAGATACGTACATAATTACACGTGATAGGAATCCCACATTATGATCTCTATCATAATTTCCTTCATACTATGCGTTGTATCATGGACTTCATTAATTAGATTTAAGATCTCATATCATATTCATAGTAATAAACATCTAAATAATGAAGAAGCCTTTTATTAAATAAATAAATTTGTACATATAGTGCCAAAGGTGATTGTCTTTAGAGCACTTCTCCAACAGCTCCTTCTCCATTATGGTGTAGTTTTCTTTGGCCTCTGTCCGGTGTCTTGCTTCCCATGGTAGGCAGACCGATAGTGTTTTGTCCTTCCTTTGACCTAAAACTTCTCCAAGCTGCAAAATCACTTACATCACACATTAGTTCAAAAGGTAAATTCAGATGCAGAGGGGTACCATGATTGGAGCTTTTGTTAATTGGTCCTTCAAACTAGTGAAAACTTCTTTGCATTCTTCAATGAAACTGAATGGCAAATCCTTTTCTAATAAATTAGTCAAAGGTTTTGTAATTTTTGCAAAAAATCTTTTATGAACCTTCGATGAAACCACTTGCATATCCTAAGAAATTCCTAACTCCTTTGGTGACCTTGATGGGGTGGTAGTTTTCAATGGTTTCAATCTTTGCCTTATCCATTTCTATGCCATGTTTGGAAATCTTATGACACAGGACTATTCCTTCTTGTACTTCTAATTTAAAACAAAATTTGTTTTCTTATGATATGTTGCAAAAATTTTTCTAGATTATAGAGACATAAATCAAATGAATTACTGAACACCAAGAAATCTTCCATAAAAACTTTCATGATGTCCTCGAGAAAATCATCAAAAATGGATATTATATAACATTTAAAAGTAGCTAGAGAATTACATACACCAAAAGGAATTCCACAATAAGCAAACGTGCTTGGTATGGAAGCGGTGAATTTGATCTTCTCTTGATCCTTAGGGGGTTATCGGGATCTGCGGATATCCAAACATCTCACGAATCTAAGAAGCAAAAATAATTAGGTGGACTTATAGTCGTTCTAACATTTGATCGATTAATGGAATAGGTAAATGGTCCTTGCAATTGGCATCATTATGTTTTTGTAATCAATGCATACCCTCCATCCTATTAATGTCCTTGTTGGGATGAGTTAGATCCTCGTCAGAGTACTATGGGTCATTCCTCCCTTCTTTGGGACAACTTGTATAGCGGACTAACCCATGAGCTATCTCGAGATGGGATAGATTACTCCGATATCTAGCAACTTTTTCACTTACGCTTTTACTACCTCTTTTCATATTGGTATTCAATCTCCGGTTAGGTTGTACCTTGGGTTTGAAGTTGTCTTCCATCAATATTTTATTTGCTCAAAATGCGGATTGATCCCTTGATATAAATTTATCTTTCATGCTAGAGCTCTTTTATGTCTCATCAACATTGTTAGCAACTTCTCCTTGACCCCCATCTTGGTTGGTAGAATAATCACTTGGGAGTTTTGCCTTTATCCCAAATCTTTCATATTCTAGGTGCTTAGGCAATATTTTTTAGTTCTAACTATGGGGGTTCCTCGATAGATGGTCTACCCACACTTCCTTTTCCGGATCTTCCCATAGATTAGGGCTTTCATGGGTGTCTTCCACTCTATTCACATGTGATTAGTGGAGTCTTGGGCTTGTGTTGACATTCCTGAATGCTGACTTCCCAGTTGGTTGAATCCTTGATGTCTATTGTAATGGATGCAACTTGCTCAACAACGGTTATATCATCGAAAATTTATTGTATGAATCTGTTTGTGCTTTCCTTGAATCTCCACATCACTTCTTCTAGATTGAGTTTCTTGATGTCTGTGAATTCTAATTCTTGAATTGCTTCCTTACTACAGTATAGGTTGTGCGCCAAGAGGCTCTCCAGTAGTGGCTGCTCGTGTTGAATAATCTTGGTCAAATTCTAGCCTTGTTACCTGAAAAGAGACCCGCTAAGCATTATTAGGTGCACAAAACTCTTTCTCTTTTTTTTTATTTTTATTTGTTTATTTTAAAGTAAGATAGAATAACAAATTCTAATGTTCCTAGTGTTGCCAGTCCCCGGCAATGGCGCCAAAAACTTGATGCAAACAAAAGTATACGCGATACTCCTCCCACAAGTATACAGGGTGGATCAAGTAGTAAGTACCAAAGGGTTGGGTAGTCGAATCCACAGGGACTGGCCACTAGTACTTGTTGTCCTCTATTACCTAGCCTACTATAAGAAGAGTTGTGTAATCAAGCTAGTTGAATATCCTAACTAAAAACTAATGTGAACAATTGGTAGACTGGGTTTAATCAGAGATGAAAGATGGCACCTTGCATCATAATCGCCCTAGGATTCCCTTGCTAATTATCGATTCTCTATTTTCGGCTAATTGCTAATAATTCTCAGAGGATATAACAATACCCTTCTCAGCAAAGCACCCGATGTCTTGTGAAGCTCGTACATACCCTAGCCCCTTATGCGACTAAAAACTATCTAACTGAATCTCCTAGGGCTAATCGCGATACTCTAAACATTTTGTTTTGAGCCACGTTACAAGCACTAGTAGTGTTGGGTGCTCTAACCTATTGATTAGGAAAACCGCATAGAGATATCTAGGCAGAATAATAACTCTATGCTAATGTAATACAAACTTCGACAACCATCCAAATGAGAACTTAACATACCAATGCTATCGGAAGATTGGGCTCATGCACAAGATAACCAAAAGAGGATTGCAAGCACAAACAATCAAAATGTGATACGAGAGATTATTTACTAAGCAAAAACTGAATAAATATAGGAAATCGATAACATGTTCATCCCTAGGGTTCATGTGTCCAGAGGTACCATAAAGGTTCGGCCTCTCATACTATGATCTATCATAAATCTAAGATGCAAAAGGAGGTTATACAATCAGGACATAGAAATCTTCCCTTAATATGCGCCTCCTCTCTCGCCTTCAATTCCACTTTCGTGAAACCCTAGCCGTGATAGTTCGAGAAATGCTTCAAGATTACTCTGCCAAAAATCCTCATTATGGTTATGTGGATGACCATTACTTATAGATTTTCAAATCAGCCGATTGAAACTGATCATGTTAATCTGAAGCACTGGCCAAATTGTTGCCCTAAACGCCAAGTATTGACCTAAACACGCTGGGCAGCGTTGAACTTGACATGCCCGTGTTCTTGGTTTAGTGATGCGATCAATGTGTTTTCAATAAACAAAAGAGTTACATGAGGGTTAAACCGCGACGTGCATGATCAAGTCGGACACGTCAGGTGTTAAGTAAGAGCACGGTTATGCCCTTATGCGCATGTGCACTCTTTTGCCCTTTTTCCTCCGAAATATCCGAATCCGGTTTCTTTTGCTCCCATGCACCTATTTACCAATCCAATCACACAGAAATACCCAAGCCAACACAAAGATAGAGAATTGATGATAGGAAACGGTACAAGTGCATGTGAATATAAGTGAAATTTATGTATAATCATGCAATTATCAGTCATATACTCTTCTATGATTGTAAAACCTATAAATCACAGATTTTTAGGGTTAGGAAATGCATCTTGGATATTATTAAACATCTTTTTGAAGACTTAACTTGCGGCTAGGGTTTGGAGCATCATAATCAAGCACTCTACGGCGGTGAGGCTTGATAGAGATTCATCATCAGCAGTCCAATCATTATCCCAACGATTGGATGGAACATGCGTAGGGGTCTTTTATTTGTTTATGTTGATGTTTCTCATCTTCTTGTATTGGATTTGTGTTCCCCTTTGATGGGGAACAAATTTTCTAGGTATTTGGGCATGATGAACCCTTGGGTTAATGTTTACTTTAGACATTGGATTTTATTGTTTAATTGGAGTTGCTTGTTTGTTTAATTTGGAGATCTATTGAGGGTCATTCGTTTGCATTGGTAATCTAAGTTGCGGTATACATATTAGTCAATCGGCGAAGAAGCGAGCAGCCTCAGCTATGTATGGGCATAACTCAATAGAAAGGATTGTGAGTCTTGTTGAGATCGGGGACTAAGGAGAGCAAATCCTTAATATGGCTTGTTCCCATACTCCTTCCAATATTTAGATTCCCTATAAAGCCAATTAATCAGGAAACTAGGCTAGTAATCGCCTCGAGAAAGGGATGAAAGCACTTTAGGAATCCTTGGCCCAAATTACTGCAACTTTATGAAAACGTGAGGGGGATTCATTGCCTAAATACCCTCTTCCTATGATTGATTTCCCTTACTATTCTACCCTATCAGTAGTGCATTCTAATTCATAGTTTTCCCGAGTTTTAGAGGTTAGACAGGTTTAGACATCACCCAAATTTGGATAGACTAGATTATAGGCGGATAGTTGGTACTAGTATTTCTCGGTCTTAAGTAGTTCGATCTTAGGACTCTTCCTGATCAGCTATAATACTTGTCCGACCTGCATTTACACTTGTGGTAGTATCGGCTTGATCAATTCCCAGTTTTTATTAGGACCACGGTGCCACCTTATTTTGACGGCACTACATTTACCGCTCAATACTCTAGAGCAATTCTCCTTGCGTCACGGCTCGCTTTGCTTTTGCTTTAGGGCTTCCTCTTGCTTGTGTAGCTCGTTATAAAGACCACATAGTGGTGCATTCCACGCATTCAATAAAATGTATCAATTAATGCCTAAACTCATTGAAGTTATACACATTTTGACTAATTCGTGTGAGCTAACAAAAGATGATCATTTGCTATGAATTTGGACTAAAAGTACATGTATCATGCTATAAAGTACCCATGTTTGTTCCTAAACAATAAACATTTAACCCCTAAAATGTGGTTAGCTTAGAGAGCTAAGAAATTTTTCATATTATGCGTGTAGCTATTCTCCTAAACCATTTGTACAAATTTTGCTTGTGTGTTTGATTTATAACTTAGGCGATGAAACATTAGCTATAGGAGAGTTAAATCTTTACTTGTCATCTATGATTAGCCATCTCAATTTCAAGCTTAGTTCCTTTATTCTTCTTTATATGAGTTTTGAGAGAACATCCATGTACTACAGAATATATTTAGAGCAAGAATGCCACCAACACTGCGTTGGTCTTGAAACAAGAATGGAAGCATTGCAATAAGAAACAACATTGCTTTTCAAACAGAGGTGATATAAAAATAAAACAAAAGTGGCCTTCAAAAAGTACTAGGTATAAGTGTGATTCCTCTACCTTACTTAAGGGCGTGTTTGTTTCACGGATTTAGGGATCGAGTGGCGGAAGTGATCCACTTACGCTAAGCCCGTTGTGTTTGGTTCACCGAAATTGAGCTAGAAGTCGGATGTGGGACTTCTGAATACCTCCACTTCGGTCGATTGACTTCCGAAAAAAAAGTTCCGAAGTGGGACTTCGGTCGTTTTTGCCTACATGACCGAAGTCCCACTTCGGTCACGTAACTCCACGTGTGATGTTTGCCATCACCGCCTGAAGTCAGTGGATTGCAACTCGCGACTCCCTCATTCCACATCGAGCTTTACTAGGGCATCAAAGGTCGGAGATGGCTGCGAACGAAGAGGGAGTGGACTTCAAGCCAAACGATGACGATCTTATGGAAGATGATGTCGGGGCGGAGGCCGAAGTCGTCCCTGCCCCCAAGCTCCACTCCACCATCATCGGTGGCTCTAGAGAGCCCTCCAACGGGCAGAGGAAGACAAAGGGGCATGGTTTCCCTGAGGAAACTGGCACTCGCTTAGCTGGGAGGGATTTTGATTCCCTGGACTCCTACGACAAGTCGAGCCCTGTCAAATGTCTGTTTGTTTCTCCAATCTCTTTCTCGATTGATGTTGTTTTTCATAATCTTTTACTGCTTCTTCCCGTGATTTGGTTTTTGTTGGACCATTGTCGTGATTGTGATTTTGATCGGTTTCTAGGGTTTCTAATTCCTTGGATGTTAGTTCTGGCAACTGGGTGTTTGGGGATTTGCCTATACTTTGTTGTCTCTTTGATTTTACAGACTTTTGAAGTATAAAATTATATTGAAGTAGTTCCACAATGAGCAATTAGAGATTCTTTTCTTTAGGATAGTTATTACGTTTTGGATTATGATCTGGTGTTTGATAAGGCAATGGTTGTTAATGTGAATATGTTGTTTGGATGTTTTCAAGTAATAGGAAAACTCATTTAGCTTGACCTTAATCATGAATGGCACTGCACTATTTGTTGATAACCTAAAGCCAGTTCCTTTCTCGGATGGCGACAAATTTTTTACTTGTAGCAAATTCTTACATGATGATATATTGTGCTAACCTGTTTGTAGATCCATATAAACCTTGATGTGACTGTTGCATGATGTGATTTTCCTATATTCATAACTAGTATGGCCCACTCTATGCACCAGTGAAACTCTAGCACATAAGAGATTCCTCTCCAAATTGGTTCTATCTTGATAATGTTTTTGTTTCTATTTCCTATATTTTACTTTGGCTTCAGTTTCTCATTTTGAAATGTACTAGAAATAGGGACTATTAAGTGTGGCTAGTAGTATCTACAAAACATATTCTAATGATAAAATGAAATCATGTCACCATCCTTTTATTTATTCATCTGCATTGTGGTTTTGAAGACAGGAAGATGCCCTACTTGGAGGAATAAGAAATTTATTTTTATAACTTTTGCAAATGCCTCCACAAAGTTCCAAGTTGCATATATTGCATATATTTCAATAGACAATGTGATGTATGTGGCTAGCTTATAACAATCGGCAAATTATGTTCTTGGATCAACCTTAAAATACTTGGAGAGTTTGATTTAGTTGGTTTTATTTGAAGGTTTGTGCCATTATTGTAATGCATCCACTGTTGGTTTGATATTTTACTGTTTTTGTCAGGTTTGATTGATTGGAGAAGTAACAGTAGTATTTATGAATAACTTGTCTTCTTGATTTGTTTTGTTGCTGTCAGGTTTGATTGATTCGAGAAGTAACAGTAGTATTTATGAATCAACTGTCTTCTTGATTTGTTTTTGTTGTCGCTGCCGTTTGATTGATTGGAGAAGTGACAGTAGTGGAGTATAGATTATTCAAACTCTTATCTGTCAAGATTTGTCAAATTAAGTTCTTGGTTCAACCTTAAAATACTTGGAGAGTTTGATTTTGTTGATTTGGTTTGTAGGTGGCGCTTAAAAATGTAATGAAGCCATTGTTGGTTTGATTTGTTTCTATCATTGAAGGTAATGATTTGATAAACTTCTTCATCATTGTCTTAATTGATGGCACTGTTTGCAATTGCATTTGCAGGAATGTTGGAGTTCTATCTGTTGCCAAATTATTTTGTTTATCGATCAAGCTGACTTTGTTTATACATATACATGCTGATTTTGTTGTCCTCTCTTTAGATAAGGTATGACCTTGTACTGTGCATTTGTTGTTGTTGTTTTACATCTTTTAATTGATGACACTAATAGCTTTTCTTTTTTTATTTTTTTTAGGATTCTTTGCTTGGAGAAGCTACAACAGAGAAAGGAATCAGTTGCATTCAACATTGTACTCCCTTTCAAAAAGAAATTCTTGTGATACTACACAGTAGAAGTAGTGAGGCATTCTTGTTCTTCTACACATTATGGTTCATGTGATTTTCTTTCAAATGAATAAATCAAATGTAAGTTGGAGGTTTGAACAATGAAAGTTGGAAGTTTTTAGAGTATGTATTAGTTTAAAGTGAATAAATTAAATGCAAGTTGGAAGTTTGGACAATGAAAATTGGAAGTTTGTAGTGTATGTATTAGTATCAAGTGAATAAATAAAATTTTTGTTCAAAATTTGAACAATCCAGTGTTTCGAGGTCTATGTGATCATGTTAAATATTGTTGTGATTGCATTGTTGTTATTCTGTTGAACAGGTATGGTGTTTCGTTCAAGTGATTGGAAAGGCTAAAACCAAAAAAAAAATTATTTTTGGATTTTATGGTTTATAAAAATATGTGCACATCATGAATTAATATTACCTTGAATAAATATATAAATCATGTTACACACTCATGTTGATATAACTTAAAATTAATTACCTTATATAAATATTAAACACATGCTATTTATATATTAATCTTAAAAATATAATTGTTGTTATTACCTTAAGTAAATGGGATTAAATGAAACTAAATTTTTTTTAGCAATTTTAGTAAAATAGTTCAATCGTAGGACGTAATTATCGGAATAATTTATTTTGTACTTATGAGAAATTATTATCTAAAATTATAATAATCAAATACTTAATAAATTACAAGAAGTTATAACAAGGGGTAACCTCACCATCCCTCAGAAGTGGTGACTATAAACATAGATTTCCGCCAACCAAATATCCAGAAGTGTGGAACTCAGACTTCCAAACCCCTACTTCTGTAAACAAAACAATGGAAGTGTATGGAAGTGGCTCTTCACTTCCGCCAACCAAACACCCCAAACTCCAACTTCCATATGAAACTCAAAGTTCCATGGAAATGTCACTTCTAGACTTCCACCACTTCAGTACACTTCCAGCAACAAAACACGCCCTAAGTATTTTAGAGCTCAAGGTGACAATATTGGATTCTCCATAGATTTTCCATAGATTTGCACAGGTTTTGTCCACTGGATAGACTTCTCAATAGATTTGCACAATGGTTCACCGGATAGCCTTCTTCCTCAACTACCCAGAACTATTTTATAAAATAGTTTTTATCCTTTCCAACTTTTTAGATTTAGTTTTATCCATTGTAACCTATATTTAATTTCTGTTTCTTTCGTAACACTTACTATAAATGCACGGTAGATACATCAATAAAGACATCCAGTTTTTCATAAAGTCAATCAATTTTATCATGGTATCAGTTGTCTAACCTTTTCTTTTCCAATCCGAAGCCTTCTTTTTTTTTCAATATGTTTGCCGATAATCCTATAACAAACTTCTATCTCTCGCTCTTCCGGTGAATATCTTTAAGCTAAAATTTTGCTCTTACTCGAGTTACAATGGTTATGTTATCTTTTACAGGATCTTGGTTTTCCTCCTACTCAACCAATCCCTGTGTATTGTGACAATCAAGCTGCCATTCATATTACTGAAAACCCCATCTTTCATGAATGCACTAAGCATATTCACATTGACTGTCATTTTGTTCGCGAGAAAATTCAGTCAGGACTCGTTACTCCTTCCTACCTACAGTCTTGGGATCAATTAGCTTATATTCTCACCAAACCTCTTTGCGCACCTGTTTTTCATAGCCTACTTTGCAAGTTGGGTGTGCTCGATATATCTATCCCAGCTCCAACTTGAAGGGGATATTGGATTCTCCATAGATTTTCAATAGATTTTTATATGCGGTTTTGTCAGAATTTGATAGACTTCTCAAATGTATTTGCACAATGGTTCTCGGATAGACTTCTTCCCTCAACTACCCATAACTATTTTAGGAATTAGTTTTTATCCTTTTCCAACTTTTTAGATTTAGTTTTATCCATTTGTAACCTATATTTAATTTTTGCTTCTTTTTGTAACACTTACTATAAATACACTCGGTGGAGATACATCTAGTTAAGGCATCCAATTTTTCATGAAGTCAATCGATTTTATCAAGATTTTCTAATTTCACTTTTAGGACTTCAAAATTGATTTTTTATTAACTAGCTTTGTTGTTGAAAATTAATACTACCATGTATTATTAGTAAATTTTCATTTTGATTGTGTCCTTTTTTTCTTTACTTGAGATAGTGGAATGGTTTCCAAAGCGAAGAAGAGGAAGAGGAAGAGCCCCTTGAAGATTAAGGCTACCGTCTATAGGAGCCTGTATCCAATAAGATCGCAGTATGTTTGTTTATTTTTTTTATGTAATCTTAATTTTAAACACCCGATTTATGATTTCTAATCCATTGTTTACTGTTTCTAATTTCCGCTTTACGATGTTTGTTTTTTTTATTTCTCATTTGTGATTTCTCACTTGTGATTTTTAATTTCTGATTTGTCATTTCGAATTTCCAATTTATGTTTCAAATTTCTTGTTTCTCAAATTTTATTTCTGATTTTTCATTTTTAAATTTCTGATTTGTCATTCTTGATTTATGTCTTTTGGTTTTTGATTTTCATTTATGATTACTAATCTCTTATTTATGATTTTTGTACTAAATCTTTTTTTAATGGTTTTGTCTTTTCCTTAGAAAACGAAGAAATGGGTCCCTGAATGAAGAAGGGGAAGAACAAGAGCCCACCAAAGATGAAGTCTACTGTCCTTAAGGAACTTCGGCCAGTTAAGATCACTACTAGTTTTTATTTTTTGTTTAGAAAAATTCTAATGTTATGCATTTTATACCAATTTCTAAAGTGCCATGTAGTTAAAAAGCGATTTATAATTTCTTATTCAAAGTTTATGTTTTCTAATCTTCCTTTTATAATGTGCGATTTTAGTATTTCTCATTTGTGATTTGTCACTTCTAATTTCTCATTTTTATTTACAACTAATGATTTCTAAATTTAAAGCTTCTTAATTATGATTACATATTCCATATTTCTCATTTTTGAATTATAAATTTTGATTTTTGATTCTTGATTTTTAAATTTTAGATTTGTCATTCTTGATTTCTGGCTTTTGGCTTCTGATTTGACATTTATTATTGATCTCCTATTTGACAAGACTCGAGCCATAAAACCGACTAATGGTACCATGGGAAAAAATTTTATTTTATGTACTCTTGTAGCTCATGTTTATTTCTTAATTTTCAAATTGTGACTTAAATTTTTTAAACTGAATTCTTACATCCTATTTCTAATTTTTTGTTTCTCATTTTCTATATTAGGACATCCGATTTACGATTCCCTCCTTTTCCACTTCCAAATTTTGATTTCTAATTGTTGATTCCTCGTTTAGTAATTATGATTTTTGATTTATAATTTTTAAACATTTGATTTCTCATTCAAGATTTGTGTTTTTTCGTTTCTAATTTGGTATTTCTGATTATTGATCTCTTATTGCTGACTTTGCTATTCAAACATTTTGTTTAGTGGCTTCGTCCTTTCCTTCTACAAAAAATGACTTTTTTTTTTTTGGGGTACTTCAAAGAGCTAAAGTTCAGCTAACATTTAACATCTAACATAGTCTTTCAACTTTAACAATAGGTTATCGAGACCTTGTGGCATCTTATTTAGATCTTGAAAGCTCAAGCTTCTACCAAGTAGTTACGCTTGACTTTGCTAGTTGATCGATATTACATTTTCCTCTCTTGGAGATGTGGGTAGCTCCTAGTTCCCCACCACATGTACGGCTAACATCCTTGTGCGATCTTAATTTGATAGCTTCCCTTAGGCCAAGTGCATGTCTTCTTTGTCTTCTTTGTAGTAATCTTGCCAAACTTGCATTATTGAGTGTGGATCACTACAATTGAACATCCTATGGCTCCCCAACATGGCGGACCAGGTTCTCATTGCTTTTCGATTACGCTTCAAAACTCGTGTTAGCAGCTTATAATTCTGCACCTGGAGAACATAAACGACCCTCATTAGTCATGATCACATAGCCCATTTCAGCTTTATTTACTTGTGTTGTCTATGAGGCATCAGTGAAGAGGAGGGTTTTATAATAGTCCCTACTCCATTTTCTTTGGATCATCTTGCTCATTTCTTCAATGGGCAGGGATCTCTATGCAAATTCCTCAGTTTCTATGATGCTCCTCTGGGCCACCATGTGGGGACTGCTTATTATTCCTCAGGAGATTTGGTTACATCTCGATTTCCAAGCCACAACACATTAGCCATAATCAATTTTCAGCTTCATTAACTCGGTGGTTACTCAGAAGGCTAGATGTGATCCAGGTTCCTTCCAAGATACCAACCCCTATGTCCCAGTTTTTCAGAAAGCCCTCGTTGCGAACTTCTGTCTATATCAATCTAACCCATCCGCATTTGTGAAACATGTAAGAGCTAGTTTCAGCCTCCACGGAGCACATGGGACAGGGCTCATCTGACCCAATATCTTTGAGATATAACCTTCTTCTTGTTGGAAGGCAATCATAGAAGAATTTCCATAGAAAAGATTTTTGATTTTTAGGTGCTATGTCCGACTTCCATAATAGCGCCAAAGTGTGGTAGCGATTAACCTACAGGCTAGCGGGGATCCAAAGGGCCGTAAGGAAGAACAAAGGAAGAACCAAAAGAACCGAGAAAATACACTAGAAATTGAGGAAAATACTTTTATTCAAAACTTCAATAATGAAAAATCAACCCACAAAATTTTGGGTTAAATAGCTTTCGAAGACTAACCTAGAAACCCTATCACCTTATCTAAGTTTGCTAAAATTGGCAAATTATTATTTAAAACTAAACTTATCTAAATTTAAAACACTAAATAAATCAGATAACTCCTAAAAATCCGAGATCAAATCGGAATCAAATCCTATCCTAGGCATATGAAATATTACCAAAAATAGAAAAAAGACCGAAAACCCTAATTTGGAGGATAAAATATTTCTCAAAGTAGCAAAAATAACTAAAATTCTCTCAAATATGATCCCCATGTCGTGCGCGCCGCAAAAAGCTCTCCAAATTGGGGTCGAACAAGCGATTCTAATATCAGTAGCCAAAGTTATGTCCAAAATACCGAACTACACCCAAAATCGACCCAATCTTGGAATTCACTAGATAACTTCCCGTCTTTTTGTTGACCCGCCAACCCAACAATATTTGACTTGAGCCTCCTGCATCAATCACCCGGGTTGGAAAGAATCAACCCCAGTTATTTGCACCTGCACCTCACATTGGTAGATCCGGATCTCGTATTTGATCTCACTCAAAACTCTAGAGGCGAAAGTAGGTTAGTAGTATTGGTTAAGCGGTCCGGGAAGGTTTTTCCTCCTATCACGGATGCCAACACAACGCTAGCACCATCATCGTCATAGATGGGCTCACCAATCTCCCTCCTTGGGCTCGCCAATTTCCTCCTCATAGTCATCATAGATGGGTGAGATCTCCTCCTCTACATCATCGTTGAAGATGGGCAAGATCTCCTCCTCCACATCATCATTGAAGATGGGTAGGATCTCCTCCTCCTTATCATTGTCATAGATGGGTTGGTAAGTGGGTTGGCCAAACCTCTGATCTCTATGATTATGTTGCTTGACTTCCTCAGCCGGAACCTACCCACGACAACCAGGATAAAAATCGATCACCGTTAGATGCCTTGATATTTTTTTGAATTGCCTCTGCAAATCCTTGATCATCAAGTGTTGGGTTAACTCCGTGACTTGCCCTTGTAGATCCTTGTTCATAAGCCTTTTAGAGGGCTCACGTCCATGATCTTTGGACTTCCCTAAGCGAAACACTCTGGCTCTTAACCCAAGACCACGACCACTAGTTATTGATGTCAATGATGACGCTTCCCATGAAGATGATGAGCTTTGGTACCAACTAACGCCGGGCGGGGTAGCGATTAACACGCGGGCTAGCGGATGCAAAGGATCGCAAGAAAGAACAAACGAAGAACCAAAAAAACCAGAGAAAATACTCTGAAATTCAGGAAACTACTTTTATTAAAAAATTAATAATGAAAAATCAACCAACAAGCCGGGTTAAATAGCTTTCAAAGACTAACCTAGAAACCCTATCACCTTATCTAAATTTGCTAAAATTGATAAATTATTATTTAAAACTAAAATTATTTGAATTTAAAACTCTAAACAAATAAGATGACTCCTAAAACTCTTAGATCAAATCAGATTCAAATCCTATCCTAATTTGGCATATGAAATATTAACAAAAATAGAAAAATACCAAAAACCCTAATTAAATTTGGAAAAATATTTCTAAAAATAGAAAAATAACTAAAATTCTCTCAAGTATGAAATCCCATGTCATGTGCACTTGCATAAAAGCTTTAGGAATTGGGGTCGAGCTTCGATTCTGATATTAGTAGCCATAGTTAAAGCCAAAATATTGAACCACATCCAAAATCGACCCAATCTTGGAATTGACTCGATAACTTCCCGTCTTTAAGTTGACCCGCCAACCCAGAAATATTTGACTTGAGCCTCCTGCATCACATAATTTCTTCCAGCCTTCCCATATATTATTGTTTTCATAGGTAACATTCTACAAAGAATGTTGAATTGCCTCCACAAATGAAGAAGGTGTAAACCAAGAGCCTAGCAAAGAAGGTTGTGGTGCCTGAGAAGACTCGGGCCAAAAAACAAATGAAAGTTAGTTTATTATTATTATTATTTTTTTGAAAAGTGGATAAACCACATTCATTTATTGAAGTTTAAAGGAAAGTTTGGTCTTACAAAGGTCCCTTATGGGACCGGATTTTACATTTAGATTCTTGTGTATCTTGCGGGGTGGTCTAGAATCCCTTGCTGGCTTGTCCTGACGAACTCCTCATCCTCAAAATCTACTCCTGGGATACTCGACCTTGGGTCCTCTCTTGTGAGGGTGAGGTAGGCTTGATAGAAGGGCAAACCATAGAATTTTGTAGTTGGATCTACATGCGGCATGGGCACTGTCAAACCATGAGAGGAAGAGGAAATCGATATGTCAGATGAGTCTCTTACAAACGCGACGTCTATCATTGAGACATCTCATGTTCTTTTCTAGCAAGAGGTTCCAAGTGACTACCAACACCAACAGATGCCATCCTTTTCAAAGGTCTTGTCTCAGCTTCTGTCCCATAGATGAGCGCCCCGATAAATCTTGTATATTATCGAGGATGCGCCCAATCCCTAGGAGTTGAGTATAATGGGACCATAGTTTTGCTGAATAATATCATTTGAGCAGCAAATAGTCAGTGTTTTAGTCATGGAGGTTTCATAGGTAAAAGTGTGTTCTTTTCTCTTGTTAGTTCCTCTTTGTTAGGTTATGAAGCGTGGGTAACTTGTCTTCCCATGATCGAACAAAGAGTATAACCTTCAAGGATGTTGATTGCTTCCGGAAGGGAAGGGTGTGGGGTAGGGGAACTCCTCGTATAACGAGTCATTTTCGAAGTAGTAGAAGGATTTGACCTTCGAAATCACAATGATGAGGGTGAGTCGCCTATTTTTCGAGGTGTCCAGGATTAATTTGGTTTCCACTGTTGTCAAGGTGTGTTGCTCTTGTAGCCCCTTGCCACATCTCCCTTATTGCCTTGTATAAGCAAAATTGGGGCTGACCAAGTCTAAAGAGAGCTAATCCCTTACGTGAAGTCACTTACCGCTTCCTGTGGATTATTAGCTCCACCTTCACCTAGCGTTTGTAGGCGTAGGAATAGCCTATATGGGGACTGTGTGCCTTGATCCGATTATCAAACCAGATTCTGATTGTATTCCCTTACCCAGGTATGGCTACTATGTTTGCCATGGTGAGGTCACATTGCTCCATGATTCCTTTCCAGAACTAGAAGGTCGGTTGGATGTAGGCTTGAAAAGGATTCACCTGCACATTTCTGAAGTAGAATTGTGTAATAATCCTTCTGCAGATTCCAGTCTTTCCATTCAGCAGTCGCCACCACTATTTGTGGAGTAGGAGCTTCATTGAAGGTTTTCATATTGAGGATGCCCGACCTCCAAGATCCTTGGTCTTGTGAGGATATCCCACGTCCACGAGATGGTAGGACTCCTACGGTCTTGATTGGTTCCTCTCCATAAGAAGTCTCTTTAGATTCCTTCCAATGCATCGAGTAATCCGATTGCGGAAGCTTGTGCATAGCCATCCAATGATTTGGGATCGTTGAGAGGGACTGAGTTGAGTAGGGTGATGCGACCTCCCATTAACATCGATCTTCCTTTCCATGTTGCCGACTTGTTCCTTACTTTTTAGATAAGTTATCCCCATTACGCCTTGTGGGGTCCGTTTTTGCAAGCGGTATGCCAAGGAGTAGGTATTGTCGGGAGGGGCTAATCTAACACCTCATTGTCGAGGCCAGTGTTCGCCTCTTCTCCCATCATTTTGATGGTTATAATAGCAATTGTGTTATAATTGATTTTTCGATACCAAGAGTGCCCCTAAAAAAGATGAATGATGAGCTTCAACAATGTGAAGTCACTCATCTTTCCAAAGCTAGCTAAGTATTAGTAGGTCAACCGCGTAGAGGAGGGTCGAGACCTGCTCACCACCCCCCCCCCTCCCTTTTCACCGCTCCTACCCTGTAACCCTCGTAGATGTTTTCAAGCATGGCATGTTTCACCATTGTGGTGAAGACATCCATTGTCCGAATGAATAGCATAGGTGAGAGTGTATCCCCTTGCCGCAGTCCTCTTTGATGCCTCACGTATCCTATAAAGGTTCCATTGAGTAGGGAGTTGGATTTTGATGATTGGAGGATCTCTCTAGTCGACTCATTCCATCACATTCCAAATCCCCTTGTTTGCAAAATCTCGAGGAGGAATTTCTAGTCCACTTTGTCAAGAGCTTTCTTGAAGTCCACCTTCATCAAGACCCCTCACTTCTCTTTCATGCTGTAGATAATCTCCTCTACGACCATAATATTATCTTGGATGCATTGATCATTTATGAAAGTCGTCTGGTTTTCATCCACCAGGTCCTAGGTGACATTCTTGAGTCTGTTTGCCAAGACCTTTGTGATAATGTTGATGGAGCAGTTAACCAAGCTTATAGGGCCGTAGTTATTGATTGAGGATGCTTCTCCCATTTTTGGGATAAGGATAATGAGCGCCTAGTTTAGTCTTTCAAGGTTTGCGGTTCCCTGGTATAGATCAGTAAAGGTTTACACTATGTCTTCTTTTGTGAAATTCCAACCCTATTGGTAGAAAATCATTGAGAATCAATCCGGACTTGCCGCCTTTTCTGGGTTTAGCTCCTGGATGGCCGAAAAGACTTCTTGCTCCATAAACGGGTTATCTAGTTGCGATAAATCTATTTGTATTGATCCTGTGAAAATCCGCAACTAGTCGGTGTGAAATCTGTGCGGCTTTTTGCTTCCAAACAGTGTAGTGAAGTGCTCGATTACTGCTTTCCCTATGTCGGATTGTATATAATGCATTTGGTTCTCCACTTCAAGCTGGTTTATCCAATTTTTGTTTCTTCTCTGGTTGGCGATGGAGTGGAAGAATCTCGTATTCCCATCCCCTTCCTTGAGCAAGGTGATTCTTGATCATGACCGCCAGTATTCTTTCTCTTGTCTAATCGGGTTATCATATTCATTCCTGCTAACTTGGAGTGTCTCCTCGCGTCAGCTGTAATTTGGTGTTGCTTTCGCCTTTAATGTCTAGGTTAAGCTATCTTTGCTTAGAAGCTCTTCCTTCTTGTTGCGTCGTATCTGTTGTTCATCCTTGTTCCATACCCTTAGTCTTCCTCGCATTAGAGTTAGATTTTTGGCCTACTTGTACACTCCGGTTCCTTCATAGTCGCTAAGCTGCCACTAGTGCCTCAGCATAGTCCAGAAGCCCTCAACTCTTAACCATCCCCAATTGAAATGGAAGGGTAATTGCTTAATCTCACGCCTTCTGCATTCCTGGGCGATGGGTACATAATTCGATCGGATCCTTAGTAAAGCGATCTGCGCTACACTGAGATTGGCCGCCATCTATTCTAGGGATAGTAGGAATCTGTCTTGCAGGATCATATTTGGGGATTGCCTTCCATTTATCCAGGTGTATTTTCATCCAGATAGTGGGGGTCATAGAGCGATAGTTCTGCGATATTATCATTAAAGTTATGCTAGTCTTGTGTGCCTCTGGTGCTTGTGTTCCTTTTTGTTTGATCTCTCTTCGTCCAAAAGGTAGTTTATTTTTGTTGTCAGAAAAAATATTATTTCTATGTATGTAGCATTTACAAATTTTAAATTTTTATGATGTCAAACTTTCCTTGAATTGAAAATTTTGAATTCCCTTACTGAATGGAAAACGAGACAAGCAAGAGCCAATGCGAGCCGTACACTATCTTGCCTAAGGAGACTTGGGTCCAAAAGAATTATGCAAATTAGTTTAGTTTTGATTTAAAAAAATTCTTGATGTAATACAAATTTTCCTTAAAGTTTCACTTGACTCATGTTTTCATGTGTATTTCTACAGTTTTTATAGGTTGGATGTCCTCAAATAAATTTACTTTTGCTTCTTTAGAGCTAAAAATCAGTGTTATTATTACCGATTTTTTATTTTGATGGTTCAAAACAAGTTGTTTATTAGAAACTAAATTTTGTCGTTGTAAATTTCCACTGCACTGTACAGGTTACGGTTTTTATGGTGTCGATTTTTCCTTCAACAGATAATGCTATGATACCTCCCTCGTGAAAAGAAAGGAAGGACGAAGAGCCCAGTCAAGTCTATGGTTGCAGTGCCTGAGGAGCCTTGGGCCAATGAATAAGCTACTCTAGGTTTGTAATCCTAGCATTTTTCTTCGGCTGAATTATGTCATTATAAATTTCTTGAAGCTTTATTCTTTGGTAGTGTTTTAAGAGTTTGACATTTTCATGGACTAGTAATGCTAAAATGCCTCCTTAATGAAGCAAAGGAAGCACAAGAGTGTAGCAAAACCAAATCCTATTGTGCCCAATATTGGACAACTTTAATGATATGCACTAAACATCAATGTAAGTGTATGTGTCAAACAAATAATAAACTGATAAGAAAGAGTCGAACCAACAAGAAATTGTTATTAAAGCTTGATAAGTATCAAGTTGTACCAATCTTCCATTCTCCAACCCAACAATCTTGACATGTTTGTACTAGAAAATCTAATTAAAATGAACTAGACAATTATAAAGAACCAAAAGCTGGGGGTTGTAATCCCGGTGATGATGGATCTAGCTAGTGGTTTGGCATCCCTTGATAATATAAAATGAATAGCCATCTTTTTTCACTTGAATGAATGAATAGGATTACTAGTGTATGGATCTAACCTATTCTCAAATGTCTTTAGGACCACTTGAAATCATATCCACTAAACTCTCTATATGTCTATGAGAATTAAAGTGTTTATGAATCTTAAAGAACAAGCCCTAATCTTGACTATGGATTACTCTTGAGTATATATCTATTTCATAAGCTAACTAATTCATGCTATTCTTTAACATTCAATTGAACACACATTCCATAAACTTTCATCTAGTCTAACTTCCCTTTGTCACATTCATCTAGAATTCCAAAACAATCTCATGATCTTACAAACAAGCAGGTATTAGGAACATAGATTATACAAACAATCCAAGTGTATCATAGGAGAAATTGACAAAATTATGTGCTAAGATGGTGCCCTATGAATAGAATTTGTCAAAGTTCTTCCTTAAACGACATTCATCGATCTATGCTAGATATGAATTATGAAATAAAGATTTGCAATGAATTCCACTAATGGCTACCTATCTCCACACTTAAGATTTTGCAATAGATGCATAAATGGATAGATTGCCACCCCATCTCCATACTTAAAGATGTACATTGTCCTCAATGTACTGAAGAAATCTAAGATAAAATGAGCATAGAGAAAAGTGAATTAAAACTTCCTCGGTTAATTTGTTGTGCCGCTTGAATTCCATGAATTGATTGTATGGCGAATACCAGGGAATGTGGATTTGTGTTCCATATCGTCAAGAGAGGAGAGATCATAATAACTCCACAAAATATGGAAAGTGAAAATAAAGATTAGTTTCGCAGGGCGGTGCCCTTGCTACCTATTACAACGGTGCACCAATAAAAGAGACAAGTACACATGACACGGAAAACAAGCAAAATGACACATAAAAACAAGTGATATGTCTCAATCCTCCATGAGGGGCTGATCATCTGCTGGTACCTCGGGTGATCTTTGCGATAGATGCCTGAGATAGAGGACGTGGAGGTGCAAAAGCTGTCTCTCCTCGAATGAAAAGGGAGAGCTTGGTGAACTGGTCCCTCAGATGACGCTTCTCCTGGAGGAATTGGGTCCTCATCTGGAGCTGCTCATCGATGATGGTATCCTGGACTGCAAGACAGGTCCGATAGGCTGAGGGGAGTCGACCAGCAAGCTATGGTGGGTCGGAGTCCTCAGATCCATACTCGTGGTCATCAGAGCTCTGTAACGCCTGGCTAATGAGAGTTAGCGGCTGCCTGAATCCTAGACGAGCCCCATCTGACAGAGATTGTTTATCCCAAGTGTCCAAAAACTCGATGCAACCACAAGTGTATGGGTCATAATCAAGTAATAATAGTGCATTCAAAGGTATGGTTATCAATTGTAACACCCATCTCTTTACTGAGACAGATATCACACCAGCGAGGTCAGAAGGGTATCCTGTGCCTAAGGCTGTAAACTTAACAATCTAATCACAATGAAGTACTCAAATAAAATCAATATGACATAAGCAAATCCAGTTACACACCAGTAGTCATATCTAAATCAGAGTCATAAAGAGTACGACATATAAAGTCTTGGGCAACTACGACCCCAAATACACAGAAGCAAACAAATATAATGTCGAATACAACGACAAGACTAAACATAAAGGTATTGTATGCCAGAGCAAGCTACACTTCGATCCCTGCTCACGACACGAGCTACTACCCAGATCCCTATCTAGATACTGCAATAGAAAAACAAGAACCGAAGGGACTGAGCTATACAATCTCAGTGAATATAGAAAACCCTACCAGGTATTATACATACTTGTCTCTCGATAAAAACTATACTAAAATACTAGTACATGAACATATGCAAATATAAATCATGAGAGTCAGCGTAATAATCTTAAATCCTGATAAGCATGCTAACACACTAAGAAATCTGAAGAAAGCATACATGCGATCTCACATCATATCAAGCATATAATAAACATGTATATACAATGGCCTTGTATCATACAAGTATACACCCCTAGTTTGAATGTCTCTGAAAGGACTCTAACTCCCATTAAGGAATAGTGGTATACATCTACATGATCCCTCGATAACCGGAACGAGTGGTATATATCTACATATGCTCTGGTGACTGACGACCCAATGATTTACATCTACATGTGTACGTCAAGTATAAATCTCATGTCCGATACCGGCACTCACAAGAGTCAGAAAGGGGGTTTTATAAAAAGAACGACTTTCACAAGCGTTTTTGTTTAGCGATTGAAAACAAAGTCCCTTTCTTAACCTGGTATCGTCTACTTAATATCTGGGCTCTATCCTGGACCCTGCTGGATCCCTCATACATAACTAACTAAGGTGCAGCCTATGATACATGAAATAATCATTTTCAGCCCCTTAGGGTTTCACTTTACAATTTCTCTTGCTCTTTAAAATTTAATCAATTGAACAAGTATGAATCACTATACAAATATAGTGATAAAATCCATCAGACATCCACAAATCGATATAAAACTCATAAGAATACAAGAACACTAGATCATGAAGAATATATGAATAAAGACTATACTCACAGGAATGTCCCCTCACCTTGAATCCCTTCGCAAGTTCCTAGGTTTGGCTTGGTCTTGCTGAAGCTCCCGTGGGACCTTTACACTTTCCTACAATTAATAATAATAACTAAATAAATACGAAATTCATATTTTCATACTTTTAGTTATATCATCTAAAAGAAATACGATAGATGTATATCATGCCCGATTAAATCTTAACTCACTCTTATAACATCCAAACATGCTTCTTAACAAGATTAATTAGCCCCATTTGGTTAATCTAAAGCATGAACAATTGGGCATGTTAATATGGAAACTAATAGGGCATTTATACTTAGAGTTTTCATGAAATTTCGGCAACACCTCCTTTATTTATAGGGCTCCAAAAATTATACAATCATTCACCATAACTCCACAATTATCTTAAACATTCATACAATTAAACTCCCTGAACTCCACCCCTCAATGAATTACTAATCCTTAATCATTCACAACCCTAATTTCTTCCAATTCAGCAAATCAATACCAAGTTATTTCATGAAATTGAACCCTTAATTAAAACAGGGTTTTCCCCCAAGATTAGGGCTTAGTATCGAGGGAAATGAATGGTGACACGTAGGGCTACAGATCGGCGGCGTCGAAGTAGAAAAGCGGGCAGCCGAACAGAGGAGAAAAAGGAGGGGTGGAATTGAAGCTGACGCCGCGATGGCGGTTGATGCGATGCAACTGCAAGTGTACGGGTCATCACAAGTAATGAAGTGGACGTGAAAGTCGGGTTGTTGATCCACAGGGAGATGGAAGTACTAGTACCCACTAATCTTCTACTAATTAGTCAGTCTAGGGTGGCTGATTATATTAAATTCTAAACTAATCAAATTGAAATCATGAACAAAGGGATCGGGTTGCTCTTGAGGTCAAACAATCATAAGAAGGGGATGCTCGAACAATTGAATCCCCCTTGGACTTCTAAAGAATGAATGTTATTCTCTATCTCGACACTTGGTTAATTCTTTGCCAAGGGTTCCTATTGTTCGTTCACTCCCTCATCCCGAGGTGAGTTACTAATCCTAGTTCCCTTACCGATTATATTCTTGAACCTATTTCTTGGAAGGATTATGGGAATAATTCATCTAAAGGACTCGCTCTCCTTAGTACCCTGGTTCCCGATATACTCACAATCCCCTCTATTGGAGATGGTCTACACATGGGGAGGCATTCACTTCTTCCCCCATATGGACTATGAGAATCTCTCCGGGCTCTCGCAACGTAGAGAGATTCACTCACATTAAAACATCCAATAGACTCAATGAATATAACCAAGCATTCAAGAATAGAGAACCAATATTAATTAAATCATGTCCAAAGGTTCATCAATCATCCAAGCATCTACAAAATTAGCTCTTCAGGGTAGGAGGGCAGCAATCCAAAACAAAGATAAAAGAAGTCAAAGAATACATAATATGTAAATCCAATGAAATCACCGTTGATGGCTTCGTGATCTTCTTCCAAAGGTATCCCCTCCTATTACTCCAATGGCCTCTAGGTGAAGACCTCCAAGCTTTCCCCCAAGATTTTCCTATGTCTCCCCCAAGCTCCTTTAAAACCCTCCTCTTGGTTTGCTTTTATACCCCTAGGGTTTTAAGGGCGAGATTTACCCATTTGCCCCGTTCAAGATATGAAGATTCGCCCAATATTGACGATGTAAGGGCCCGTATACGGGCATATAAGGCCTTCGTATATGGGCCAGCCACTTTCATATGGGCCCGTATACTGGCCAATCATTATACCAAATTTATCATACGGAATTATCTTGGCCCATTATCGTGCCAATCATTATACCGACTATCGTATTATTGGCGTATCATCGCCCAGATTCCCTTCAGGGGCATATATACGGTCGTATGTCAGCCAGTATGCTTGCGCGTATGGGTCCTTCTGGGTGCTCTGGGATCCCGATTTCTCTCGAAAGGCTTTCTTTCCTCCGGGGTCCTTATATCATGCCCTGTTGATGAAAATAGATACATTTTAAGTATCGGTGGGCAAAAAGTTTTCACAATTACATGCCAAGCATATAGGAAAATAGTATAAAATTAGGCTCAAATGAACACGTATCAAATATCTCCACACTTAAAGGTTTGTTTGTCCCCAAGTAAAGAAAATCAATCAACAAAAGAAAATATAAGTGTTCATCCTCTTGGCCATGAAGTGTATGGCTCAATTCTTTTCAAGTTCACCACCCATGTGCTCTGTTCTCCCATTTCCACGCCAAGGCTTAAATAGATCTCATGTAAGACGTCATTATAGTTCTAGACAAAGCTTATTCACTCCACATGCCATGTTCTCAAGTCTTAGCAAGATAAGCATGCCCTCAATGGACTCTAGAAAGTCCTTGAGGCCCTAAGAACAAAAAGAATTACCCCCTATTAGAAGAATGGTGGACAAGTTCGAAGGAAACACCTTTTTTTTCGGGTAGGGCATCTACATTAGATCCGAATTTCACGTTCTAAAGATCAAGGTATCGTGTAGTACCTCCTTTTTGCAAGGTGCTCATGCTTATCAGGCATCATGGCACTTAGCGTGTTCATACTAAGTAATGACTTTTCGAATTGAAGAACACTCCGATTAGGAGGTGGAATTGTCACCACAATCGAATTGTCACCACAAGCAGCGGAACACCGTCTTTATTAATTGACAACTACTATATGTACAACTATTTGCTTCTCCTCTTACTTGTCCAATTGGTAATATTCTGAGGGGTTAATAAGTTTGAACTAGTGCCACGAAGTTTCTTGAAGCCATTGAAAGTATTGCTTAGATATTAAAGTCAAATGAACATGGCAATGGGTTATCTATTGTCTTTATAGATCATAAGTGTCACAGAGATGTTCTTTATATGCCCATGGCGTTTCATAGGAGAGTTCACCAAAATTGTGTGCCAAGATGGTGCCCTAGAAATAGAGTGTACCAACATGTTTCCTTAAGGCCTTTGTCGAGGCATGCTAGTCATGAATAACAAAAATTTGATTTGCTATGATTGCATTAATAGCTACCTATCTCCATACTTAAAGCTTTGCTATGAATGTACAAATATAAAAGATAGGTAGCTACCCATCTCCACACTTAAAATTGTACATTGTCCTCAATGTACGCAATAAATCACAAATGAAATATGCATGGAGAAAGGTGAAATAAAACTTCCCTGGTTATTTTAATGTGCCAATTGATTTCCATGAAGTTGGTGTGTGGCCAATACCGGGGCGTTGATTCAATTTTCACTTCTACAAAGTAAGGGAAAATCATTATAGCTCCACAAAAGATAAGAGGAAAGCAAGATAGTCTATAAAAGATGAATGAGAGGATGAGTGTAGCAGGGCGATGCCCTTGCTAGCCATACAAGATGCACAAAATAAAACAAGATGTCCATCAAAGCACGCAAATAAAAAGTGCACAATAAAATAAGTCTAAGTCAACATAAAATAAAGAGATGTGTCCAAGTCCTCAAAGTCTTGAGGGTCATCTCACAGTGGTGCACAGGCTTTGGAGGAGGTACAAGCATTTGGGTGCCCATAGATAAAGATAGACAGCTCTGCGTACTGGTCTCCCAAGCTGCGCTTTTCCTTGAGAATCGTATCCTGGGTAGCATGAATGTCCGTGATCTGCTCCTCTAGGCGCTCGAATTGGCCCCGGCTAGCTGAAGATGGAAGCTCGTCCACGGGAGGTGGGCTGGCGGAGTCCTCAAAGTCGGACTCGTCATCATCATCAGAGTTGTCGGCGCTCTGGCCAACTAATATGTAGCGGCCTCCCGCGTGCCTGACGAGCCCCATCTGGCATAGTATCCTCATCCCCAGGGCAGCCATAAGCTGAAGCCGCTCTATGCCGATGATGAGGCGGGTAATGTAGGGCCCCGCAATGATAGTCCTCAGCCGGGTGTGGGTCCCCTGGTGTACCAAGTAATCGGTGAGTACATATCCAAGATGGATAGGTACCTGCTCGAGAATGTTGTAAAGGATAAAAAGATTAGTGACCGTGACCTTCCGGTCTTTGTCATCTAAGCCCCTTGATGGAGCTGGCAGCGAGTGCATGGATGAAGCGGTGGACCGGATCAGACATGAGGGTTGCCTTGTTGTTCCCATGGCGCCTCCCGAGCTAAATCAATAGTGCGCGGCTGTAATGATGTGATCGGGGAAGGAGGTAAGTAGCTCCCGATGCTCCCAAGTGTGGAGGGCCTCGATGTCGTAGAAGCCCATGAGTAGGGAGAATTGGGTGTAGCTGATGGTCCTCTTCTCCCCGAAGAGCTGGAATGAGATTGTTGTGAGGGACCGCTCCTGAATGGAACTCTAATCGGCCTCGAACGTGCTGAGGACTTCAAGAGTCGCTTCCCGGAAGGTCTCGTGGTTGATGGAGAATACCTTATTCCATCCACCAACCCCGAGCATGCTCTGTACCCAGTCCTCGATCCCCAACTGGGTGACTACGCCCCAATCGATGTACCGCATTCGCCCAAAGGGCTTGGCGGCAAGCCTCTGGTAGAGGTGGAAGAAGCGATCCCCCTCAAAATGTGGTGTGGTGGAGGATCCTTCGCCGGTCTACCTTATCATTGATGCCACAACTTTCCTAGGCATATCTACACAAATAATCGAAAAAGATGTTAGTGCGAACAAGAATTTACAAAAATTTAATAGAATGTTACGCACTCTGACCTTCAATGGGCCCTATCACGGGTTTCCATACGGGCTGTATAACAGCCCATATAAGGGTACACAGGACCCATCTTGGGCTATTGCTATCTGGCTCATTATGCGTCGGGGCATGGCGGCGCCGACCCCTATGGTCTACAACCCTTCCTTTACACTCTATTCACATCCTAATCTCTTTCTAAATATCTAAACATGCCATAGATCAACTCATTCAAGCAAAAATTCGACACAAAAAGCACAAATCCATTCAAAATGCATCCATTGAATCCCTAGGTTTCTAAAATGGTGAAGATGAGCAATGTCGACAAAACAACGCATTAGAATGCATACCTAAATGAGAATGAAGCCCAAAATCGAAGAAGGGAGAATTAAGCCTCGGGCGAAGTTGAGGTCTCGGATTTTTGTGGAGGGGGAGTGGGGTGGCTAGGTTTTGAAAGAATGAATGGACGAGTTGCCCTTTAAAACGTCCCAAACCGGGCTGTATACGGGCCCGTATACGGGCCGTATAACAGCCCGTATATGGCACTGGGCGTGTCATACGGCTATGTATACGAGCCGTATGACAGCCCGTATACCCCACTGGATGCTTCATACTGCCGTATGAAAGGCCGTATGGTACCCCGTATAGGCCTAGGTTTGGCTTATGCAGCTAATCCAAGACACCATTCGAGTCCTCCTCGCACTCCATAATGACAATTATGTATTCTAGGGCTATGAATGGATTGACAACCAGCATGATGATACAAGATATCATTGAAATGTACATGATACATCTCAATCATTTATTTCAAACACATAATCTAACTAAAGAGGCTTGCAACTAAAAAGAAAGAAAAAGATCTTCAAGAGCTTGGGTTGCCTCCTAAGAAGCGCTTGTTTAACGTCACTAGCTTGACGTACCTTTACCTTACCTCATGGGGGTTCAAATATCTTGAGGCCTTCATTGGCTCCTCCCTTAAAGCATTGATAATGATATGGTTTGAGCCAATGGCCGTTTACCTTGAATGTACCCCGATCATTCAAGGTGAATCTCTACAGCCCCGTGAGGGTGAACTTTGGTGAAAGTGAAAGGTCCAGACCACTTGGATCGTAGCTTTCCTGGAAAAAGTTTAAGTCTTGAGTTGAATAGTAGTACCTGGTCCCCTTTCTTGAATTGTTTATGATTCTTCAGCGCTTGATCATGGCGCTTTTTGACCTGTTCTTTGTATAATCTTGAGTATTCATATGCAAACAATCTCCATTCTTCGAGTTCATCTAACTGAAATTTTCGTTCAGTGCCTACGAGTAAGGTATCAAATTCAAGAATTTGGTTACCCAATAAGCCTTGTGCTCAAGCTCGACTGATAGATGACATGCTTTACCGTAGACAAGCCTGTAGGGGGTACTACCAATCGGCGCCTTGTATGCAGTGCGATAAGCCCAGAGTGCATCATCTAGTTTGTCTGCCCAATCCTTTCGACTCTGTGCAACTGTCTTTTCAAGGATTCTCTTCAGTTGTCTGTTAGATACCTTCACTTGCCCGCTTGTTTGATGATGATATGGTGTAGAAGTGCGGTGGACGACATTGTATCGCTTTAGGATTTTTGTGAATTGAGCATTACAAAAATGTGTCTCCCGATCACTAATAATGGCTCATGGAGTGTCGAAACGAGAAAATAATTTCTTGAGGATTCCAACAACTCCCCTTGTATCACTAGTTTGTAGGGCTTGTGGTTCTACCCACTTCGAAACATAGTCCCCCGCCACCAAGATGAATCTGTTGCCTCGAGCGGTTGGGAAAGGACCCATAAAATCAATTCCCCAAACATCAAATACTTCACACACTTGAACCGAGCTCAGGGGTATCTCATCTAGCTTAGATATATTACCAAATCGTTGACACCTATCACACGATTGAACATATACTTGTGCATCGTGGAATAAGGTTTGCCAGTAAAACCCCGCATCGAGGATCTTCCTCACTATTTTATTTGCACTTTAGTGCCCACCTGCAGGTCCTGCGTGACAATGCTCCAGAATTTTTAACCCTTCTTCCCTCGAGACACAACTCCTTATGACTTGATCGGCACAAATGCGAAATAAGTAGGGAACATCTCATGTATAATATTTAGGTTCCGTGACAAACTTCTTTTTTTTTTAATAGTTGTAGGATTTGGGAAGAGATCCAACAACTAGATAATTTGCAATGTCGGCGAACCAGGGTGCTTCTTTCTCCTCAGTCATCACTCGTGTTTGTCCTTGTATCACTTGAAGGTTGTATAAGTATTCCTCCGAGAACTCTTCCTTGATATCCCTATACTTCAACAAGTCTCTATTTGGGTTTTCCAATCGGGATAAGTGATCGGCAGCTAGATTCTCGGCACCCCATTTGTCCTTTATTTCCAAATCAAATTCTTGAAATAATAATGCCCAGTGGATCAATCTTGGTTTGGCGTCCGGTTTAGTCATGAGATAAGCCTTGATCTTTGAGTGATCGGTGTACACTACAACCTTGGAAAGTACCAAGTAGGGGCGGAACTTATCAAATCACGAACACTATAGCATGGAGCTCCTTTTACGGTGGTGGTGTAATTTGCTTGGGCATCCGTCAAAGTCTTGCTAGCATAATAGATCGGTTGGAAATGCTTGTTCTTTTGTCGTCCCAAAACTGCACCGACTGCATGATCACTTACTGCACTTACAATGAAGCTCTAATGGGAGGTTCCAATCTGGGGTGGTCATGATCGGGGCTTGCACAAGTTTCTCTTTCAAAATAGTGAAAGCCGCTCGGCATCCTTCGACAAACTCAAAGGGAGTATCTTTTTCCAGCAATTTTGTTAAGGGTTTGGCTATTTTAGAGAAATCCTTTATAAATCTCCTATAGAAACCGGCATGCCCCAAAAAACTTCTGATATCTTTCACTGAAGTTGGTGGAGGTAGCTTTTCAATGGTGTTAACCTTTGCTTTATCCACCTCAATACCCTTGCTCGAGATTTTGTGACCCAAAGAAATTCCTTCTTGGACCATGAAATGACATTTCTCCCAACTTAGCACCAAGTTGGTTTCTTCACATCTAATTAACACCTTCTCTAGGTTTGCTAGATGTTACGGCTAAAAACCGGCGTCGTCTTGGGATCGACACCAATCTAGTCTAACGGTCAAGAATTTATATTTTGAGGGACGAAGATCATAGAAAAAGAGTAAGAACATCCAAACAAAGAAGTAAAGCACGCGCCCATTTTACGTGGAAAACCCCGTGAATCGGGGGAAAAAACCACGGGCCTCACCGAGGAGGCAATCCACTATGTAAGAGTGATTTACAAGGCTTTTGACCCTCTTGGAGAGGAAGACAACAGTTCTGAAGAACAAGATAGGGCGGTTCACCGGCCAAAGTCCATCGAAGAGGGAGAGAGGGTCGGAACCCGTCTATCTCATTAAACCAATAGAGAGAGAGCATAAGTTAGAGAGAGGAGAATACACAGGAGCTCAACATTCTCACGCTTGATCAATAGAGGGAGAGTTAAATTGCTTCGTAGGAATTCATTAGAGAAAGAGCATCACCAGGGCTCACCGCGATCGAGGAAGAGCGAGAAGGTTAGTAGTAGAGCAAAGCTCATCGAAGAGAGTGGGAGGCCTTCCGGTGATCATATAATCAAGAGAGAAATAGAGGAAGTATACCTCGTCGGAGCCGGCAGGACTCATCGAGGAGAAGAAGAGAGGCTGCCAAGGTGCCGTCGGAGAAAAGGAGTAAGAACCTCGAAGCTTGCCGGCGAAGTAGAGAGAGGGAAGCTCTCGGAGTTAGTAGAGAGAAAAGGACTCTTTCGGCCATGGAGGTGGTGGCTAGCCTTGGAGCTTGGAGATGATTCAGTAGTGGTGGTGATGGCGGCCTTGGTGGGCTGGCTTGAAGGAAGCTTGGGCCTGATTTGGCCATGGAGGAGAGGATCTTGAAGATCATCTTGGGGAGGGCTTGAGAAGCTTGGAGGAAGAGCCTTTTCTTTGGAGCTTGGAGGAAGAGCCCCTTGGCCTTGAGAGGAGCACGGAGATTGGAGCTTGGAGGGAGCCTTGGAGCTCAAAGAAAGGGCCTCTGACTTGGAGCTTGGAGGGAGCCTTGGAGCTCGAGAGAAGCCTTGGAGAGCTTGAGGTTGGCCCTTGACTTGGAGCTTGGAGGAAGAGCCCCTTGGCCTTGAGAGAGGAGCACGGAGATTGGAGCTTGGAGGAGCCTTGGAGCTGAGGAGAAAGCCTTGGAGAGCTTGAGGTTGGCTGCGGCTTGGAGCTTGGAGGAGCCACTGGTCCTTCCCACGCCTTTGACTGCCTCTGCCCCCCTCCCCAGCACCCAAGTTGCTCACTAAGGAGCATTTTTTGTCATTAATGCCCCTTTTACCATTTTATCCCTTAACACTAGACAAAAAGTCAAATGAGTCTCCAAAGACCGAAAAGTCATCCATGAATACCTCCATAATGTTCTCCTAAAGTCTTGAAGATAGCTAACATACATGTTGAAAGGTGGTGATTGCATTGCACAACCCAAAAGGCATACGGCGGTATGCAAAAGTACCATATGCATAGGTGAACGTGGTCTTCTCTTGATCTTTGGGAGCAATGGGACTTTTGAAGAACCCAGAAAAGCCGTCTAGGAAACAATAATAAGAGTGTCCGACTAATCTCTCAAGCATCTGGTCAATAAATGGTAGAGGAAAATGATCTTTCCTCGTGGCATCATTCAACTTTCTATAATCAATACATACTCTCCAGCCGGTGACAGTTCTTGTAGGGATTAATTCATCCTTTTCATTCGTGACCACCGTCATCCCTACTTTTTTTGGTACCACCTAGACGGGACTCACCTATGCGCTGTAGGAGATGGGGTAAATGACTCCGGCATCCAAGAGCTTGAGCACTTCTAACTTGACCACCTCCTGCATTTTTGGGTTTAGCCTTCTTTGAGGTTGGATAGAGGGTCGGTAGTTGTCCTCCATAAGAATCTTGTGGGTGCAGAATGATGGGTTGATCCCTTTGATGTCAGATATTTTCCATACTATAGCCCTCTTGTGCCTCTTAAGGACTTGTAGTAGCTTCCCCTTTTGTGAGCTTGTCAGGTTAGATGCAATGATGACCGGGAGCTTTGAGTCTTCAGCTAAAAAGGCATACTCAAGACGACTATGTAATTCTTTCAACTCCAACTGCGGGGGTTCCACTACTGATGGTTTTAACTTCTTCAAGTTCTCATCCAGTTCTTCCAATTCTGCCTCTGATTCTATGATGGACTATTCTTTTGAATCTGAGGGTGTATCGATGTGTTTCTCATCTTGAATGAGATCGATGTTCATGGCCACTCGATCGTGATTTGGATTCTCTTCCCTGGTTAGTCCCTTGGAATGCAAAAGGATTTCATTCTGTCTATTTAAGAATTTCATTAAGAAGTCATGGTCGTATGGTGCATCCTCGTCATATGACCCTTCTTGAGATGTCTCTCTCGATGCTCGGGCTAGCCTCTCGCCTATAAGGCATATACCTCCCTCAAATGGGATGGTTTCCATCAATCGTTCTCGTGATGAATTCCACGAATTGATTTTACTAGTTTTTCTTCAATCCACCGATCTAGTGCCTCTAACTTTTTTAATAGTTCGCTCCTGGATATAACAATGTGGCTCCCTCCCAATATAGTTTAAAAAAAAATTGAAGATTAGTATCGAAAATTTCAATGAAATGACAACAAAGCAAAGAAAGAAAGTAAAGGGGCAAGAAACAAAATGACTAAAGTAGTAAATTCCCAGCTTTCCTAGTAATCCAATTCTCCCCGACAACGGCGCCAAAAACTTGATGCGATGCAACCGCAAAGTGTAATGCGGTAAGTCACAAGTAATAAAGTGGACGTGAAAGTAGGGTTGTCGATCCACAGGGAGATGGAAGTACTAGTACCCACTATTCTTCTACTAATTAGTCGGTCTAGGGTGGTTGATTATACTAAATTCTAAACTAATCAAATTGAAATCATGAACAAAGGGATCGAGTTGCTCTTAAGGTCAAACAATCATAAGAAGGGGGTGCTCGGACAATTGAATCCCCCTTGGACTTCTAAAGAATAAATGCTATTCTCTATCACGACACTTGGTTAATTCTTGGCCAAGGGTTCTTATTGTGCTTTCACTCCCTCATCCCGAGGTGATCATCTTCCGACTCAAAGTATCGGCCACCACATTCTCCTTCCCAGGGTGATTCTCGAAGGTGCAGTTGTAATCTTTCATTAATTCCATCCACCTCCTATGACGCATATTAAGCTCCTTCTGGGTCATCAAATACTTTAGGCTCTTATGGTCAGTGAAGGTTTTATAGGCTTCACCATAGAGATAGTGTCGTTATATCTTCAAAGCAAAGACCACAACCACTAACTCCAGATCGTGCACATGATAGTTTACTTCATGAGTCTTGAGTTGCCTAGATGCATAGGCAATAACTCTGCCCTGCTGCATCAAGACACACCCTAAACCCAGATATAAAGCATAACTATAAATCTCAAACCTACTGCAGCTGTAGGTAAAGTCTGAATAGGAGTAGACACCAATCGGTCCTTCAACTCCTGGAAGCTCTGCTCGCAATCCTCGGTCCACTCGAACCTTGTGTTCTTCCCTCGCCAGCCTTCAAGTATCGGTTGAGAAATTGTAGAAAATCCTTTAACAAATGCGCCTATAGTAACCAAATAACCCTGTGAAACTTCTCGATCTCCTTGGCGTTGGTTGGGGCTTGCCGATTCACTATAGCTTCTATCTTCCTGGGGTCTACATAAATTCCTCGCCAACGGTGAGCGACATGCCCAAGAAGTTTATTTGCTCCGGTAAAACTTCGTGATTTAGTAAGTTTAGCGTATAGCTGCTGCTCCGACAGAGTTTGTAGCACTATTCTAAGATGGTTGATATGCTCCTCCACATTCTGAGAGTACACCAGTATGTCGTCGATGAAGACTATCACAAACTGGTCTAAATAGGGTACGAACACCCTATTCATCATCTCCATGAATGTCGCTAGTCCATTTGTCAACCCGAAAGGCATTACTAAAAACTCGAAATGCCCATATCAGGTTCGGAACGCCGTCTCCGACACATCCTCATCTAGTACCCGTAGTTGATGATAGCCTGACTTCAGATCAATCTTAGAGAACACACAGGCTCCTCATAGCTGGTCAAAGAGATCATCAATGTGTGATAACGGATACTGGTTCCGGATAGTAACATCATTCAGCTGTCTATAGTCCAAGCATATCCGCATGGAGCCATCCTTCTTCTTTACAAAGAGCATAGGTGCACCCCAAGGGGAGACACTAGGTCTAATAAACCCCTTCTCCAGTAGCTCGTCTAGTTGGTTCTTCAATTCCTTCAACTCTACTGGAGCCATCTTGTATGATGCCCTAGAGATCAGAAATGTTCCTACAACCAACTCAATAGAGAACTCCACGCCTCGATATGGTGGTAATCCGGGTAAGTCTTGAAATACATCAGGATACTCGCAAGCCACAGCTATATCATTGACCTCTGTCTTAGGGGCTTTCGCTTCCACCACGTTTGCCAAACAGGCTTCCTCCGTCTTGGCTCGTCTCCCGTAGAAGAGAATATCCTCCTCTCCCGGTCACTGGAAACCTACCATCTTCTAATAGCAGTCAACCTTGGCTTGGTGGAAAGATAACTAATCCATCCGTATTATCGCATCGAAGTCTAGGATCCTTATCGGGATCAGATTAGCTATGAGCTCCTGATCGCCTATTTTTACATCACATCCCTCATAGACTACTTTAACAATCACTGAACTACCTACGGGGATGCCACAATCAATTGTTCTGCTAGTCTAGTAGCATACACATTCTCAGGTAATGAAAAAGATGTAGCGATGTAGGAATATGTGGAACCAGGATCAATCAAAACGCAGGCATCGTTATTAAAAATCTGCATCGTAACTTCAATGACGTCTGGGGTGTTCACATCTTGTTGTTGCGTCATTGCGAACACCTGGGCGTGCAGCTGAGATGGGGCCCCATGGCCTCCTCCTTGAGACCTTCTACCAGATGACCCTCCTCGGCTGCTCCAGCACCACCCATAACAGAAAATCCACAAATCGATCCGCGCATGTAGTCTCCAAAGATTAGCCCTTTGTGTAGTGGGTATTCCTTCTTGTAATACCTTGGCTGCTTACAATAAAAACACACATCGGCACTACAAGTCCTGTAATGATATTTTTTGTAGACTAGGCACTGCGGTTTCCCTCTCTTGTTCCCACTCGACGAGGGCCCACCACTACTGCTGTTGTTGCTCTTTTTGTTGGGCCTTATGTTTCCCCCAACTTGGGAGCTTGGGCAATTCCTCTTGTTCCATCTCTCGAGTCTTCGTTTCTGCTTCTTCAAACCCCTCTCAACTTGGAGTGCAGACTTGACCACACCTCCGAAATCTTCAAATCCAGTAGCCATGCCAGAAATCTTAATCTCATCTCGAAGTCCCTCGTCGAACTTCCTACATCGGTTCAAGAGATCCTCTACTATCTCTGGTGCATAGTGGCTCAGTGTAGTAAATTTAGCCTGATACTCGGCCACTATGGAGTCTCCTTGAGTCACATAGACAAACTCTACTCTCTTTGCATCCCGGTGAACTCTGGGTGAGTACATTCTCTTGAAGGCCCTCTTAAATTCCAGCCAGGTCCACACACCAGGCCTGAGAAGGTACATACGAGCCGATTCCCACCACAGCAATGCTTCTTGTCCCAATAGCAGCTGCACTGTAATGACTTTCTTATCCTCCGGAATCTTTATCGCCTTGAACACCATCTCTACTTGTCTGATCCAAGCCTTAGCTTCAGTTGGATCTTGTATTCCGAGGAAGTGATTAAGCCCCATCTGCCGGGCTCGAGTCACGTAATCCTGATCCCTACCACTGGGTTGTTGTTGTTATTGTTGTTGTTGATATTGTTGTTGTTATTGTTGAAAATTGGGGAAAGCAGCAAATGACTGCCCCATTGGCTTAAAGAATTGTTGCATCCCCGGAAACTGTTACATATTCGGGTTGTATCCCGGGGCAGTATGCGCATGAGAGGCATCACCATATTCTTCTGGCTCGGGGGCATCCACGTGTGGCTCCTCCAAGGGTTCTTCACATGGTACCCCAGGTGTTTTCTTCCGTCCTCTTTTCGGCGGCATTCTGCAACATCCAACAAGTGTTAGTTAAATGACATAATTCCACTTAGCAATTTAAACAGCTAATTCCTTGTGTCAACTGACTTCGGCTCTCACCCTGAGGCTCTGACTACCTCATGAACTCTAAGGTCTAGGAACAACTCATTTTGATACCACTAAATGTAACACCCATCTCATTATTGAGACAGATGTCACACCAGCCAGATCAGGAGGATATCCTGTGCCTAAGGCTGTAAACTTGCCAATCTAATCCAGTAGTCACATCTAAATCAGTCAAAAAAAGTACAACATATAAATTCTTGGGCAACTACGACCCCAAATACACGGAAGCAAACAAATATAATGTCGAATACAACACGACAAGACTAAACATAAAGGTAAGGTATGAAAGAACCAGCTAGACTTCGATCCCCGCTCGCGACACGAGCTACTACCCAGATCCCTATCTAGATCCTGCAATAGAAAAACAAGAACCAAAGGGTTTGAGCTATGCAAGCTCAGTGAGTATAGACAACTCTACCAGATATTATACATACCTGTGTCTCGACAGAAACTATACTAAAATACTAGTACATGAACATATGCAAATATAAATCATGAGGGTCAGCATAATTATCTTAAATCCTGATAAGCATACTAACAAAATCAGTAATCCGAAGAAAGCACACATGTGATCTCACATCATATCAAGCATATAATAAACATGTATATGTAATGGCCTCGCATCATACAAGCATGCACCCCTAGATCGGATGTCTCTGAAAGGACTCCGAATCCCATCAAGGAACAGCGGTATACATCTACATGATCCTGATGACCTGGAACAGCGGTATACATCTACATGAGCCCAGTAATTGATGACCAGCAGTGTACATCTATATGTGTACGTCAAGTATAAATCTTGTATCCGATATGGGCACTCACAAGAGTCAAAAATGCGGTTTTATAAAAAGAATGACTTTCGCAAACGTTCTTGTTTTAAGAAGCGATTGAAAACAAAGTCCCTTTCTTAACCCGTAATCATCTACTTAATATCTGGGCTTTATCCTGAGCGTGCTGGATCCCTCCTACATAACTAACTAAGGTGCAGCCTATGATACATAAATTAATCATTTTCTACCCCTTAGGGTTTCACTTTACTATTTCTCATGTTCTTTAAAATTTAATCAATTAAACAAGCATGAAATCACTATGAAAATATAGCGATAAAATCCATTGGCATCAACAAACATATATAAAACTCATAAGAATAAGAGAAAACTGAATCACGATGAATACATGAATAAAAACTATATTTACAGAGATGTCCCCTCACCTTGAAGTCCTTTGCAAGTTCCTAGGTCTAGCTTGGTCCTGCTGAAGCTCCAACAGGCCCTTTACACTTTCCTAGAATTAATAATAATAACTAAATAAATGCGAGATTCATATTTTCATACTTTTAGTTATATCGTCTAAAATACGATAGATATATATGATGCTCGATTAAATCTTAACTCACTCTTATAACATCCTAACATGCCTCTTAACAAGATTAATTAGTCCAGTTGATTAATCTAAAGAATGAACAATTAGGCATGTCAATATGGAAACTAATAGGACATTTATACTTAGAGTTTTTTGTTGACCAGAAAACTTGAGTCCAAGCACTCAAGCCTCCGTACGCAAGCGTACGTGGTCGCAAGTAATAAATTCCGGTAAGTACCGGGTCGAATCCACAGGGAAGGCTTACTAGGTTTAGATGCACATTAACCTACTAAGTTGCTTGGTAAAAAGTTAGTTGATTAATAAGTGAAAAAGGTTACTAATCTAAACTAAACTACTCATAGGATGTGGTGAGATAACGAAGGGTGCGGGGGATTACAATCTATGATATGCTTTTAGGGTTGTATGGCTCTAATGACTTGTATTGATTTTCTCCTTGGCTTACTAAGTTATCAAGGTTGTGGATATGGGAGTGTCAATGATAAAGTGTTATGCTTGTGTGCACTCCAGGTGCATCCTACAGGACCTTATCTCTAAGGATCATGCATCTAAAGTCCATATCTCTATGGTACATTAGACACATTATAGGACAACACTCTATCACTACCATGGAATTGTCTAAGCTGATCTCTCAATGATAGGTCAAATCGGTGTCACTCCGTCCATCCTAATTCCCTACTCTACTCTCAAGTTTAGATCTCTCATAGTGCATGGAGTTAAAGATACTCATTGTTTGTCAACAATTGAGGAATAAAGAGAATGGATTCAAAGGCACATTCACATACAAGAGAACAAAGCATACCAAGGATAATAAATGTATCAAGTCATAGCATCCACATAACCCTAGCTTAGATGTTCAAGCTACCCTTACAAAGAAAGATTCATAATGATGCAAATAAGAAGGTAAACATCTATGTCTAAGTACAAAGGAATGATTAAAACAGTAGAAATCAATAAGAGATAGGTTCCCCCTTTGCTTTGAGCTTCTCCTCTCAAGATTTGGCCTTGAAACCCTCCGAATCGCCTCTTTTGAGCCCTAGCCGTCGCCCCCAAACTAGAGATGAAAAACCCTAGCAAAACAGCCTCTTTTTATAGCCCAGAGCCCCTGACATCATGATGTCGACAAGAAACATCGCAATCTGCCTTTTCTGTGAAAATCGGCGCTCTGTCACGATTAACATCGCGATGTCCGTAATTAACATCGCGATGTTATGCAGTCCGCATTGCGATGTCTTCATCAACGCAGTTATCGGATGACCATTTCAACTCAGATTGAGCTGAAATTTTAACTAAGTGTTCTTGACTTGTTGATCTTTAATCTGACTAAAGAAAACTGGATTTGGAGTGTAACACCCTGATCCTAATGAGGACAGGTGTCACACCAGCCAGCCCAGGTGCGTATCCTGAGCCCAAGGCTGTCAAATCTGATCTAAAAATCTGCGGAATAATCTGGAGACAGTAATATTAAGTCATAATAAACCTGGAACTCTTCCAAACAAAAGAGTCAATCTGACACAGATCTCCACAGACTACACGTCTGGGTCTAGTCTCCAAAAGTCAAATATGAAATAAACATATAATCTACAGAGTACACAACGGAAAGGAAAATGACTGTGGGACGCCAGAGCCAACTAAGACCTCACATCTCACCGTGCCTAGCTTGCACCCGAACTTCTGTCCGCTACCTGCACAAGGTGAGTAAGAAAGAGGGACTGAGCTACAGAGCTCAGTGATATGTGACCCCTACTGTCAGGTCCAATGAGACCTGTGCCTCTGAAAATATAATCATGTATATGGAAAGTAATCTCTACTCATATACATGTAGAAAATACAGTAAAGCATGGACGTCTATGCATTAACCTCCTAAGCAGGATGATTATCTAATGCAATGTCCGAGAAAAACCCGAAAAGTCATTAGTCACTATCATGCCTGTCTATGTCTCATGAGATGTCTAGATATGTGAGCGTCTATCGATAAGAATGCAATTCTGTAGGATCAACTTGCTAAGATCTCAGATAAAAAGCCGCGAGGTGTCCCTCGATCTGGGCTGTATGTGAAGCCGCGAGGTTTCCCCCGATCTGGGTCTTCACTCGTGGTACCGAGCACTCCAAAGAGTCGGAAAAGGGTTTTAAGATAAATTCATTTTTAAAACAAGGTTTTGATGCTAGAAATTCATTTTGAGAACAAGGAAACCTTTCCCCTACTCGGTATCACGTTGGTCTTAGCTCAACGGAGCCGCATCTGCATAGCAAGGATCATCTATACAGGATGCAAAGATCGATGCTCACGTCCTATATCTATCTCATGTCTATCTCAATGATCTACAGCTAGTCATATGCAGAAAACATCAATCCACAATAGCTGTAAATAATCGAAAGCATTCTCAAAACCGGGAATAAATCATAGCCGAGGGATATAAACCGAAAACCCGATAAATCTCGATAAATCGCAAGAATATACAGTAGGTCCACTCACTTGTAGTCCTAAGTAATCCAAGTCTGTCTAGAATTTCCTGGAGTCCTCGACTCGTTCTTTCCTTTACCTAGTACAAACAATTATATCTAATAAATACTAATTTATTGGAACACCACTTCCTATGCGACAATATTTCTACGCAAGCATGGGCCCAAGTCTACTAAGATGAAGGCCCAACGCCCAAACATATCATATTCGCGATAGAACATGAAATTCGTAACAAAGCAATTCCTGCGATGGATTAACCATTAAACTCTCATCAAGAAGTCTCAAGGAACTAAATAGTACTCTATTCCAATACATTATTAATTTAGTAGCATAAATTACATAGGCCCATAAATAGTGATGAATTATTCAAGACTAACTTACCATCCCTAAGATTATTTATTAGTGATCAAATAATATTTTTTTCACAATTGTAACTGAATAAGTACTAGTTCATACTATATGAACTCATCTTGGTTAATTCTCTTCTAAGGGTTCATGGGCTTAAATCCACTTTGCTTGAAGCCTACAAAGTGATTGCTGGGTTGTGTAGGCTTAGCTTTTCAATAACTATTGTCAACAAGTGTAATACAATATGAAACTCTCTTAAAAAGGACCTGTAGCAAATTGATAAACAGATAATGTTAAGTTCCATTATTAACCAAACCCATGGTTATAATTTGGCATTTTGCTAAGCTATTCTATTGGCATCAGTTCTATTCAATTCAACTCTCATCAACCATATCGTCAACTATCAACAGCCATGAATTGGTCTTTCTTAGAAACAAATCTAAACTTGTTACTCTTACATAGGACATTGCAACAGCTCAAGCTAATGGCACCATCCCAGACATCATGCATATCTACACACTGAACATCCACCCATGTAATGAAATTCAACAAGAATTCTTATGAGCAAAACATCAACCATGTTGCAAGGCACCTCCACTTAATTCATGTTCCTAGATCAGTTGTCCTTCTAGATATTGTATACTACAATGACATAGCTCTACAACAGTGATTAAATTAACAGCATTAACAACCTTAACTTAATCTAGGTTCTCAACAATATGTCCAACTAAAACAATCTCACCGATCACCAAGTGATACCTAACTTCTGATTGCATACCAAACAAAGCGACATAACATCAACCTTAGCAGACATTTCAGCAAACAGTTACTAGGCACAAATGACACTTGCTAACAGGGCATCTCCCTGTCCATTTAGAGTTCCCAAAGTGTACAACAACATTCATACAAAACATACTCCTTGCATTGAGTTCATATAGATACATGTATACAATAACAATAACCACCATAGCTGCTACAAATCGGAACCACAACAACAACACCAAGCTCACACCAGTCATCAACTAAACTGAGCCTTATGTACCTTGCCGAAATCTGTTGCTCCTCTCGAACCGGTCGTGGTGGACTGCTTTACGGCTGGCCGGAAACCAACTCAAAGCGAGAGACTCTTGGAGCCGCCGACCGTAAGTGAGGTGGCGTGCTTGGCGTCGGAGGTCCGAGAATAGAGGCGGGGATGTCGATGTTGCTTTGTGAGCTCGGGGCGGAAGGATGGCCGAGTCGATCCCGGAACCCTGGCCGCCCTTCCACCCTTCCCTGCGCCTCTCTCTGCTTTTCCCTTCGACGCATCACGCCGGTACCGCACTGGAGCCTTCGCGACGCACGCATCCTCCTTCGCATGCAAGCCGCCCGGCTCACCTTTCGGGCCCACCATCGACCTCGTGAGCTGCCATTTCATTCATTCATTCCCTCATTGCCACCTCCACGCTTGCCCTCTTCTCCCCACCTTCACAGCCCTCTCTCTTTCCCTCTTTTCTAATCTCTCTTCAAAAGACCACACAAGCCCTGCCTTTAATCTCACAGCCATCTATAGCTCCACAGCCCATAACCCTTTAATCCATTTGTCACAAGCCTAAGTTGGGTTATTAAAATGAAATATATTTGTTATACTTAGTTTGTCACACCTTTATCAAGATAAACCTAGGCTTTATTATTTATTTTATTTTGTCACTGCTCTAGCTATTGACATTGTCACTTTGTTCTTTATGACCATTACTAATTCCCAACTTAGGCACATGAAAAGATTAATCGTCACATGCCTAGATCAAATATTATATATTCATCTCTTATTAACATTACTCACTTATCCCTCATTTCTCCATTTAGGCCCGGCCCATTACCTTGCAACCCTATTGCGAGTTTTAAAGCCTACTAGCCTCAATTTTCATGTTACTACTATTTAGTAGATTAATAAGCATCAACATTAATTTAATATTTTTACAATATTTACAGGAAAAACCGGGGCGTTACATGGAGTTCTGTAGATCTTCCATTAAATTCTTGATCTCAGCTGCTCTTTCAGGCTGCTCACAATCCTCTCTCCTTTTGCTCCTTCTGCTCCTTTGTTATAGAACACCTATCTCTTTTGCTCAAGATCATCCTTATTTCTATCCAATGCTCTCATCATCTATCAATATTAATAATAATTGCATTAGTGCATAAATTAATCCATTTGGTATAGAAATTCACTAAAACATGTGTGTATGTTAGTTGAGGTAGAGTTTATACAAACCCAAATTGGCTCTTGAATACATCATTAGATGGGCATATTTGGTCTCAAACTAGCATAATAAGTCATCTAAATAGCTCTCACTTGAGAGCTATCATTTTTCAAGAAATTTCGGCAGCACCTCCACTATTTATAGGGCTACAAAAATTATACAATCATTCACCATAACTCCACAATTAACTTAAACATTCATACAATTAAACTCCCTAAACTCCAACCCTTAGTGAATTACTAATCCTTAATCATTCACAGCCCTAATTCTTCCAATTCAACCAATCAATACTAAGTTATTTCATGAAATTGAACATTTGATTAAAATAGAGTCGTGAGGAGGGGGAGACTATAGAGAGAGGCACGAGTGTTCCTTGATTTCAATTGAAATCTAATTTATCTTCAAAACCTAAGTTCCTCTGAGTATATATATATATATATATATATATATATATATATATATATATATATATATATATATATATATATATATATATTATCTTTTACTTTAATTATTTAATTCAATTACAATAACTTATCTTTAAAATCCATTAATTTAACTTATCCTCTAAATTATCTCCCGCACTAAAATCCAAATAATTTATTTAATATTAACTTTCAACTTTATGTCACATCGCCCTTTAATTAATATTGTCTTTATAATAATTCATCGACCCAGATCCAGAAATCTCAGGTCAATGATTCCAGTGGCACGAGCGCACTGTAACATCACAGGGTCTATCTCTCGTCAGACCAGATCCGCGAATATCGTCTTTTAACTCTCCCGATCTACTTTATCGGAATTATAACATTTGTCTTGTATCTACCACTTAATTAATCTTGATTAATTAACACTTAGTAAATCTCCCATTTAATTAACCGAGGTTATCTTTACCATCCACCTTCAACTATTCTAAGTGTAAGTGGTTTGGCCCAATAAGGCCTTGCCTAGGCCCATTAGTTGCGAGGCTGGATTTAATTTATTAATCCTCGATTTTCTTTTAATTGAGCTTTAAAATAATTAATTCATTTTTAAGCTAATTAATCTCATTAATTTTTTAGAATTTTTTGATTTATTTACTTAGAAAATTCAGGATGTTACATCGATCCTCAGGGAGATGAAAGTACTAGTACCCACTACTCATCTACTATCTAGTCGGGATAAGTGATCAGTAGCTAGATTTTCGGTACCCCGTTTGTTTTTTATCTCCAAATCAAATTCTTGCAGCAGAAGACCCAACGAATCAATCGTTGTTTACCGTCCGGTTTAGTTAAGTGATAATGCAATGCCGAATGATCGGTGTACACCACAACCTTAGAGAGTACCAAGTTTTGTCGGAGCTTATCAAATGCAAATAATATGGCAAGGAGCTCATTTTCGGTGGTAGCTTCTACTTCAAGATAGTGAAAGCCGTTAGGCATCCTTTGTCAAACTCGAAGGGGGCATCTTTTCAATAGTTTGGTCAATGGCTTAGCTATCTTAGAGAAGTCTTTTATAAACCCCCTGTAGAACCCAGCGTGCCCCAAAAAACATCTAACGGCTTTCACTAAAGTTGGTGGAGGTAGCTTTTCAATGGTGTCAACTTTTGCTTTATCCACCTCAATACCCTTGCTCGAGATCTTGTGGCCCAAAACAATCCCTTCTTGGATCATGAAGTGACATTTTTTCCAACTCAATACTAAATTGGTCTCCTCGCATCTGGCTAATACCTTCTCTAGATTTGTGAGACAAAAGTCAAATGAATCCCTAAAGACTGAGAAATTATCCATGAATACCTCCATAATGTTTTCCTCAAAATCTTTGAAGATAGCTAGCATGTTTCGTTGGAAAGTGGCTGGAGCATTGTGTAGTCCAAAAGGCATACGGCGGTAAGCAAATGTGCCATATAGACAAGTGAATGTAGTTTTCTCTTGATCTTTGGGGGCGATAGGAATTTGGAAGTATCATGAAAAACTATCTTGGAAATAGTAATAGCAATGCCTAGCTAACCTCTCGAGCACTTGATCAATAAATGGTAATGGAAAATGGTCCTTTCTTGTAGCAGCATTCAACTTTTTATAATCAATGCATACTCTCTAGCTGGTGAGAGTTCTTGTAGAGATTATTTCATTCTTCTCATTGGTGATCACCGTCATTCCTCCCTTCTTTGGTACCACTTGGACTGGGCTCACCTATGCACTATCTGAGATGGGATATATGAATCCGACATCCAAGAGTTTGAGCACTTTTGTCATGACTATTTCTTGCATATTTAGGTTTAGCCTCCTTTGAGGTTGAATAGAGGGTCTGTAGTTTTCTTCTATACGGATTTTGTGGGTGCAGAATGATGGACTAATCCCCTTGATGTAGGATATCTTACATGTTATAGCCCTCTTGTGCCTCTTAAGGACTTGCAACAACTTCTCCTTCTACAGACCAGTCAGGTTGGATGCAATGATGACCGGGAGCTTCAAATTTTCAGCTAAAAAAGCATAATCAAGGTGACTAGGCAATTCTTTCAATTCAAGGTCTGGGGACTCATCTACTGAAGGCCTTAACTTTCTCCTGTTCTTATCTAGTTCCTCCAATTCTGCATCTGATTCTATGGTGGATTCTTCTTCTGAATCTGAGGATGCACTGTTATGCTCCACATCTTGTATGAGGTCAACATTCATAGTCACTTGACCTTGATTGGGATTCTCCTCTTAAACTAATTCCCTTGAATACAAAGAAACTTCGTTCTGCTTATTTAGGACTTCCATTAGGAGGTCATAAATATATTGTGCATCTTTATCACACAATCCCCCTTGAAATATTTCCTTGGGTCTCGAGGTAGTTTCTGATCTCTATAAAGCATACAATTCTTCAAATTGAGTGGCTTCCAACAATTGTCCCTTAGATGAATTCATGGATTGATTGGATAGCTTTTCCTCGATCACCGATCTAATGCCTCCAACTTTTGAAATATTACTCTTCTAGATATAGCTATATGATTCCTCGCAAGGTATTCAAAAAGCAAGGATTACTAAATACAAAATTAAATGAATATAAACGTAAAATAGAGAGAAAGAAAAATGACTAAATTAGTAAACTCCTAGCTTTCCTAGTAGTCCAATTCTCCCCGCAGCGTAAAAACTTGATGCGTGATGCAACGCAGGGTTATGCGGGTCGTAATCAAGTAATAATAGTGGACTCAAAGGTCGGGTTATCGATCCTCAGGGAGATGGAAGTACTAGTACCGACTACTCGTCTACTATCTAGTTGATCGGAAATGTGAGTGATTACACCAAACTTAAACTAAGAAATTGTAGACACCAACAAGGAAATCAAATTGTTCTCGAAATAAAACAATCATAAAAGGGGGATGCTAAGATAATTGAATACCGCTTGGACTTCTAAGGGATGGATGGTACTCTCTATATTGACACTTGGTTGGTTCTTGGCCAAGGGCTCCTACGGTGCTTTTACTCCCTCTCTCGAGGCGAATTACTAATCCTAGTGCCCTTACCGATGATGTTCTAGGGAACCTAATTCTTGGAAGGATTATGGGAATAATACATCTAAATGGCTCGCTCTCCTTAATACTCGGGTTCCCGGTGTATTCACAATTCTTGTTTTAGGAGATGGTCTACACACGGGGAGGCTTTCGCTTCTTCCCCCATATTGACTATGAGAATCCCTCCGGGCTTTCGCAACGTAGAGGGATTCACTTATATTAAAACATCCAATAGACTTATGACTTCAACCAAGCATTCAAGAATAAGGAAATAACATCAATTAAATCATGTCCAAGGGTTCATCATTCATCCAAGCATCTACAAAATTAGCCCTCTATGAAAGGAGAGCAACAATCCACTACAAAGATGAAAATAATCAAAGAAATCATAAAGGAGGAGGCATCTTGGGAAAAGGATTGATCTTGAGGAGAGCTTGGGGGATTTTCATCTTCAAGCCATTGGAGCAAGAAGAGGGGAAGACATTGAGGAGGAATCTAGGAAGCTATCAACGGTGTATGCAATAGTCTCCTCCCTTATGATTTCTTTGATTATTTTCATCTTTGTAGTGGATTGTTGCTCTCCTTTCATGGAGGGCTAATTTTGTAGATGCTTGGATGAATAACAAATCCTAGGACATGATATAATTCATGTTATTTCTCTATTCTTGAATGCTTGGTTGAATTCATAAGTCTATTGGATGTTTTAATGTAAGTGAATCCCTCTATGTTGTGATAGCTCGGAGGGATTCTCATAGTCCATATGGGGGAAGAAGTGAATGCCTCTCTGTGTGTAGACCATCTCCAATAGAAAGGATTGGGAATACAAACAGAACCCGGGTATTAAGGAGAGCGAGCCCTTTAGATGTATTATTCCCATAATTCTCCCAAGAATTACGTTACCTAAAACATCATCAGTAAGGGCACTATGATTAGTTATTCGCCTCGAGAGAGGGAGTGAAAGCACCGTAGGAACCCTTGGCCAATAACCAACCAAGTATCAAGATAGAGAGTATCATCCATCCCTTAGAAGTCCAAGGGGGATTCAATTATTCGAGCATCCCCCTTTTATGATTGTTTGATCTCAAGAACAATTTGATTTCCTTGTATGTGTCTACAATTTCTTAGTTTAAGCTTAGTATAATCACTCACATTTCGGATCGATCAGATAGTAGACGAGCAGTTGGTACTAGTACTTCCATCTCCCTGAGTATCGATAACCCGACCTTTGAGTCCACTATTATTGCTTGATTATGACCCGTACACTTGTGGTTGCATCGCATCAAGTTTTTAGCGTCGTTTCTGGAAAGAAATGGACTACTAGGAAAGCTAGGAGTTTACTAATTTAGTCATTTTTCTTTCTTAGTTTTGCTTTTCATTCAATTGAAATTCTTGATACTAATCTTTGTTCTCACTAAATTTTGTTGCAAGGTATTGATTGCATGACCCGCAAAAATTCTAAAGAATTGCTTTAAGTGGATAGTGAGATTGAGAGAACTCTGCACCGGAGATTGAGAGAAGGTGAAGGAGTACTTTCAGGATCCTCTTCAGAGTCAGAAAACTTCACTCCTATTGAAGCTATTGGTGAATAAGGAGAAGTGCCCATTATGGCCGAGACAAGGCAAACATTGTTAGAGTATGAGAGATCTCACTACATGGGGTAGGAATTCAGTATCCATCCTCCCAATGTTAATATAAACAATTTTGAGATCAAGGCAAGTACAATGAACATGATTCAGAATTCATTTTAGTTTGATGGGAGGCCCGATGAAAACCCCATGTCCATCTAGCAAAATTTATCCAAATATGTAACATGTTCAAGATCAATGAAGCTTTTGATGATGCAATTCGCTTGAGACTCTTTCTGTTAAGTTTAAAGGAAGGAGCTTATATAGATGGCTTACCTTATTACCTTCCGGCTCTATTCGTACTTGGGCAGAGATGATTGATAAATTTTTGGGCCGCTATTTTCCACCAAGAAAGGCCACAAAGTTAAGGTTGGATACCTCAGCCTTTAAGCAAAGTCCCACTGAGACATTCTTTGAGGCCTATGAGTGGTATAAGGATTTGCTCCGACGTTGTCCACAACATGGTCTAGACCCTTGTGCTAAAGTTCGAACATTCTATAATGGGTTGGACAACTCAACTAGGCAATTGTTGGATGCCGCCACAGGCGGGTCATTGGGAAACAAATATCCGGAGGAGGCCAAGCAAATCTTTGAAGACATGGCTAGTCATGAAGCTTATTGGTCTACAAGGAGAAAACAAGTGAAAATAGTTGGGTCCGTGGATGAAGCCACAATTTTTTATCCCATTATTGGTAAGAAGTTTGATATGCTAACAAGGAAGATTGAGCTATTTACATCCAATAATAGCTCAAAAGCGGCCACAGTGATGTTCTGCAATACTTGTTGGGGAGGACATGAAGCATCAAGTTTTCCCATTGTAAGCATTGAAATGGTTCCCATGGAACTAGTACAATATATGGGAAATGCTCAAATTCAACCGGATGGTCAATATCAACCATATGCTCCTAAATAGACCCATCCGACATTTTCCTATGAAAATCCACAAGCGGGGCAATACCCTCCCAGCTTTCAACACCCTCTAAAGCAGCAAGAAAGAAAACCCAACATAGAGGAGTTGATCTTGATGTACATATAGAGCAATGATATAATAATCCGCAATCTACAAGCTGCAGTTCATAATTTGGAAAATCAAGTTAGGCAAATTACAAAGGCCCTAGCCGAAAGACCACAAGGTAGTTTTTCAGGCAATACAGAGGAGAACCCTCGAGGAGAACAATGCAAGGCTATCACATTAAGAAGTGGAATGGAGGTGGAACTCCCTGTCTCAAAGCCTTAAGCAACCACTCCTATTTAAATTGAAGACTCTAAGTCAGTTGTTAATTCCAACGAGGAGAAGAAAGGGAAGGAGAAACTCGTAGAGACACCATCCGTACCTCCTTATCAACCTCAAGTTCCTTATCCTGCGAGGTTGAAGCAACTACACATAAACATGCCATTGGTAGAGTTTCTAGCTCAAATGTCGAAATATGATAAGTTTATGAAGGAGCTTCTCTCCAACAAGAGGAAACTGGAAGATGTAGGTGCTTTGACACTTAATGCTCAATGTTCGGCCGTTATCCAACAAGTTATGCCAAAAAATTGAAGGATCCATGTAGCTCTGTTGTCCCTTGTGTACTTGGAGAAGAGATCACAAAGAAGGCATTGGCAGACTCCGGGGCAAGCATCAATGTGATGCCCTACAGACTATATATGAAGCTCGGCCTCGAAGAACCAAAGCCTACAAGATTGACACTAGAGATAGCTGACAGATCTGTGCGAAGACCGAAGGGAGTAGCCCAAGATATACTCGTTTAGATTAATCAATTTGTCTTCCTAGGTGACTTCATACTCCTAGATGTTGATGATGATGTTGACGTCCCTATCATTCCTGGGCGTCCTTTCCTCGCCACGGCTCAAACTCTCGAGGACCATGCACAAGGCAAGCTTGCATTGAGGGTGGGAGATCAAGAGGTTGTTTTTCAATTACCCGATGCAACACGACACACAATGGCTCAAGATGATACCTCATATTGCCTTGACGAGGTAGACATGCTCACTTCCGAGCACATGGAAGACTTGCTAATGGTGGATCCATTATACCCTTGTTTGGGGAAACAAGAAGGGCAATCGGAGGAGATCCAAGAAAATTCCACCTATCAAAGGTGGAAATGGTAAAAGTAAAGAAGAAGAAGCAAAAATTAATCTCCCTACGATATGCTGGAGAAAGGTGAAGGAGAAAGGAGTAAGCATGGAATCCTCTACTCACAACATGTCTAAGGAAAGCCCAGGTATGGATGACAACAACTGCTCAATTTACGCCGACTTGGGAATGTGTTTATTTGGACGATGCTTCAAGGGAGGAGTCGATGAGAGCTTCAAGGTATTTGAACCCCCATGAGGTAAAGTGAAGGTACGTCAAGCTAGTGACGTTAAACAAGCCCTTCTTGGGAGGCAACCCAAGTTCTTTAAAATTTCTTTCTCTTTAGTTGCAATTTTCATTTGATTAGTTAGATGGTGTGTGTTTAGAATAAATGAATGAGATGTTTCATACCCGTTTTTATACTACCTTGTATCATACTGTTGTTTATTATTTATTCATAGCCCTAGATTCATAATTGTTGTTAGCTAACGCGTGGAAGGTTCGAATAGCATACTGGAATATTGGCTGCACAAGCCAAATCCAGGTCCATACGGGTTGTCATATAGGCTATCATACGCCGGTATGACCCCGTCAATAAGCTGTACAGGGTATCATACGGCCCATATATGGGCCCAGATGGGGTCGGCCAAGGGCATAAATTGGGGCCCTATAAAAGGCGGCCCTTCATTTCTTTTTCAAAAACCTAGCCGACCCCACCCCTCTCCACGTCGATCCGAACCTCTTCCTCATCGGCGCGATTATGTCCTTGATTTTGGGCTTTCTTCTTCCCTAGGTACAATCCCTAATGGTTTGATTAGTCGCTTTAGTTCATCTTCTCCATGTTTAGAACCCTAGGGAATGAATGAATGAATCTTGAATGAATGGGTGAAAAATTTATGTTCTTGCGTTGAATTTTTGTCACAATACTTTGATTAAAGGCATGTTTAAGGTTAAGGATGTGAAATAGGTGTGATTTGGATGTAAATGGGGCAAGAAATCATCTTGGCCACCTGCATCGCCACGCCTAGGCGCATACGGGCCATATACATGCCCGTATAGCCCCCAGGCAGAGCCATACGGGCCATATATCAGCCCGTATGGAAGCCCGTATAGGGCCAATTAAGGGTTGTAGTGCGCATTCTTCATTGCTTTTTCGATATTTCATTCGCACTAACACCCTTTTTAATTATTTTGTAGACATGCCTCGAAATCTCACCGCCTCGAAGAAGCGCAAGACCGGAGAGGGTTCCTCCTCCGGCGTACCACAGTTTCAAGAGAAGCGCTTCCTCCACCTCTACCATCGTTTAACCACCAAAACCTTCGAGTGTACACATTTTATAGATTGGGGGGGTAGTCACTCAACTCAGGATTGAGGATTGAGTCCAGGGGATGATTTCAGTCGATGGTTGGGACAAGGTGTTCTCCATCAACCATGAGGTATTCCGCGAGGCTACCTTGGAGGTCCTAAGCACTTTTGAGTCCGATAGGACGGCCATATCTGAGCGATCCCTCATCGCCATATCGTTTCAGATCTTCAGGGAACGAAGGACCATGAGCTACACTCGGTTCTCCATCGCGAGGCCATGACACTCGCGAGTACAAAGAGCTCCTCACCGCCTTCCCCGAGCACACCATTTTGACCACGAGGTATTGGCTTCAGCTTGGGGGGCGCCATGGGAACAACAAGGCATCCCTCATGAGCAATCCGGTTCACCGTTACATCCACACCCTGATCAGCGGCACCATCACAGGAAGGGATGATAGTACTGGTGTCGTCATCCTCACAGACCTATTTATCCTATACAGCATCATCAAGCGAGTGCCTATCCATCTGGGATGCGTACTTGTTGACTACTTGGTACATTAGGGAATGCACACCCGTCTCAAGGCCATCAATTCGGGACCCTACATCACCCGCCTCATCATTGGGATGGGCCTTGAGGAGAGGGCGGAGGACATGCAGTGACTCCAGCTTATGACCACATTGAGGATAAGCACTCTATGTCAGATAGGGCTTGTCCAACACTCCGGTAGCCACTACACCCTAGTTGGCCAGGGCAAAGTTAGTTCTGATGGTCAAGAATCCGACTCTGAGGACTCCGATCTTCCATCACCTGCTAGCTAGCTCCCCTCCTCAGAGCACAGGAGCAGCTTCGAGCGATTGGAGGAGTAGATATCTGAGATCCAAGCAATATAGGATACCATTCTTGCTGAGCAGCGCTCGATGCGGACCCAGATCCTCGCTGAGCAGCATCAGTTGAGAGACCAGTTCACTGAGCTCTCTCTTTTTATTCGAGGGCAGGCACCATTTGCACCTCCTCCATCTCAGGGACCCACAGGAGCCGCACCCGAGGCACCAGCAGATGATCCTACCTTCTGAGGATTGAGATTTATCTTGTTCTTGGCGTTCATGAGTCTTTACTTTCTTGTGGTACTTTTATTTTATATTTCGTCATTCTTAGGACTTATCTCTTTTATTTGTGCACCGTTGTACCAGTTAGCAAGGGCATCGCCCTGCTAAACTTATCTTTGTTTTTACTTTCTGTGGACTCCTTTGATTTCCTATTATCTCTTTTGTGGAGTTATGATGATTTCCTCTCTTGCAAATTCCGAACTTGTATCAATATCCCCCGGTAATGGCCAAGCAATAACTTCATGGAAATCATTGGCACATCAAATTAACCGGGGAGTCTTATTTCACCTTTCTCCATGCAAATTTAATTTTGAAATTATTACATACATTAAGGATAATGTACATTTTTAAGTGTGGAGATGAGTGGCTACCTATGTCTTTGTGCATGTATAGCAAGCCTTTAAGTGTGGAGATAGGTAGCTATTAGTGAAATTTATTGCAAATCTTTATTCATGACTAGCATACCTCGATGAAAGTCGTAAGGAAAAATGTTGGCAAACTCTATTTCTAGGGTACCATCTTAGCACATAATTTTGTTAACTTCTCCTATGAAACGCCATGGGCACTTAGAGAACATCTTTGTGATACTCATGATTTTAGGAGACAATAGTTAACCCATTGGCATGTTCTCTTGACTTTAATAGCTAAGCATATTCTTCAATGGCTCCAAGAGATTTCGTGGTACTAGTTCTTTAACATCTCATAATATGACCTAGTGGACAAGTAAGGGAAGGATAAAGTAGTTATACATAATAGTGGTGAAGGAATAAAGACAGTGTTCCGCTGCCTATTGTGATGAAGTAGTTCGGGTTCTTGCTCCTGATAAGAGTGTTCCTCGATTCAAAAATCACTACTTTACATGAACACAACCATGTAGAGTTGTAACCATCTTAGTAGCAAAGTGCTCGTGTGCCTAATTCCGCAATAGTACTCTGCGAAGAGGAGGAACTACACTTTACATTGATCTTTAGTACGGGAAAGTCAAATGCATTAGGGATGCCTTACCCGAACGACAAAAAAAAAATACTTCCAACTTGTCCACCATTTATCTAACCTAGGGGGGGTCTCTTTGATCATAGGGCCTCAAGGACTCTCTAGAGTCTATTGAGGATATGCTTGTCTTGCAAAGATTTTAGAACATGGCATGTGAAGTGAACAAGCTTTGTCTAGAGCTATATTTATAAATTTCACGAGATCTATTTAATCCCCGGCATGGATATGGGAGAACAAACACTTAGATGGTGAACTTGAAAGGAGTTGGGCCATGGGTTTTGTGGCTAGAGGATGAACACTTATCTTTTCTTTTATTTTGTTAATTTTTTTTCCTTTCTTGAGGACAAGCAAATCTTTAAGTGTTGAGATATGTGATAAGTGTTCATTTGAGCATAATTTAATACCATATTCTTGTATGCTTTGCATGTAATTGTGAGTATTTTTGGCCCACCGATACTTAAAATGTGATTGTTTTGATAAACAGGGCAAGATATCAAGACCCCATGAGAAAGGAAGCTTTTCGAGGTAAATTAAGGCCGAAATGAAGCATTCCTGAAGAAAAAACCCAGGTATACGGGCTTCCATACGGCTCGTATGGACCTGGAGAAGTAAGGCCCACACAAGTTATTTTCTTTGGGGCCGCACAGTACCCTGTATGGCTTATATGGGCATGCATATTGTCTGATATACGGCCGTATGGATGCACCTGGAAGCTATACGGGCCCGTATACGACCCATACATGGGCCAGTATATCGTGAGTTCCCCATAAATCTGCAGATCTAGAAAGGTGCAAAATGGTAAATCTAGCCCTAAAACCCCTAGAGGTATAAAAGCCGACTAATGAGGGTTTAGAGGGAGAGGATGCAGCTTGGGAAAAGGATTGATCTTGAGGAGAGCTTTGGGATTTTCATCTTTAAGCCATTGGAGCAAGAAGAGGGGAAGACATTAAGGAGTGATTAGGAAGCTATCAACGGTGTATGCAATAGTCTTTTCCCTTATGATTTCTTTGATTGTTTTTATCTTTGTAGTGGATTGTTGCTCTCCTTTCATGGAGGGCTAATTTTGTAGATGCTTGGATGAATAACGAATCCTAGGACATGATATAATTCATGTTATTTCTCTATTCTTGAATGCTTGGTTGAATTCATAAGTCTATTGGATGTTTTAATGTAAGTGAATCCCTCTATGTTGTGACAGCTCGGAGGGATTCTCATAGTCCATATGGGGGAAGAAGTGAATGCCTCCCCGTGTGTAGACCATCTCCAATAGAAAGGATTGTGAATACAAAAGGAACCCGGGTATTAAGGAGATTGAGCCCTTTAGATGTATTATTCCCATAATTCTCCCAAGAATTACGTTACCTAGAACATCATCGGTAAGGGCACTATGATTAGTTATTCGCCTCGAGAGAGGGAGTGAAAGCACCGTAGGAACCGTAGGCCAATAACCAACCAAGTATCAAGATAGAGAGTATCATCCATCCCTTAGACGTCCAAGGGGGATTCAATTATTCGAGCATCCCCCTTTTATGATTGTTTGATCTCAAGAACAATTTGATTTCCTTGTTTGTGTCTACAATTTCTTAGTTTAAGTTTATGGTGCGTTTGGTTAGAGGTAGTTTCAAATACATGGATTTTGAATTACATTGTAGTTGTAAGTCCATGGATTTGAAAATACATGATTGTCAAATCCAGTGTTTGGTTAGAAGGATATGTAAATCTGGATTTGGAATGTATGTGTTTGGTTTGATTTATTTAGAGTGTTGGATTATAGAATCCTTGTATATGGTTATTCATGGTGAGGTTACCCCCATCATAGGCTATTAGTAGATTTTATTAATAATAAAAGCCTCACAAATTTTTTTTAATTAATATATAATTATATATATATATATATATATATATATATATATATATAATTATTTTTAATAATTATTTTCATAAAAAAAAAATATTATTATATATATAATATAATTTTTTTTAAAAATAATTATAATAATATTTTTACGTTATAATACTTGATTATTATGGATGTATTTAACATAATATTAATTTTTGATGATAATTATATGAATAATTTATATTATTGTAAATAAATTTAAAGATTATTTTTTAAAAAAAATATTATATATATATATATATACGTGTGTGATATTACTGTGCATTCCCACTCGCCTCGCTTTGGTACTGAGCATGTTTGAAGGATTTCCAACCGTACGGATGGGAAGATCATCGAAAAATAAGCTAGCATGTCCATTTTCATACAATTTGGTAACTGTTTGGTTCCCCCACTTAACGGTTCTTATTTTATAGAAATCTGATGGTCCAGAATTTCAACTATTAAGTGGGAGGACCAAACGATTACCAAATTATATGAAAATCGATATACTAGTTTATTTTTTGATGATCTTTCCATCCATACGGTTGAAAATTTTTAAAACTCTCTAAATAATCAAATAGGAGGTCATTTACTTGTATAATAATAAAATAAAAAAAACAATACTTTTCACTCACCCTCTCGCTCAGCTGAACGCGTCACGTGCTTCACGTGCGGGATTTGAGCGGTGGATTTGGTTTTACGGCCGATTTGGCCGTAAAACCATATCCCTTATCGATCGTATTTGAAAATACATTGAATTTAAAAATGCAGTGAAACAAACATATGTTTTAAAAAGTTACTAAATTTGAAAATCCAAATCCACTCAAATCCACTCAAATCCCACGAAAAAAACACCCCCTTAGTGTAATCACTCACATTCGGATCGACTAGGTAGTAGACGAGCAGTGGGTACTAGTACTTCCATCTCCCTGAGGATTGATAATTTGAGACCACTATTATTACTTGATTATGACCCGTACACTGGCGGTTGCATCGCATCACAGTCGTGGTATACCCTCTATCCTCGTCTCAAGGCCCATCCCGATGATCAGAATGGTGATGTAAGGTATCGCATTGATAGTCTTGAGACGAGAGCTCTGTCCCTGGTGTGCCAAATAATCAGCGAGCACGTATCCCAGATGGATTAGTACTCACTCAAGGATACTGTAGAACAGGAACCAGTCGGTAATAATAACTACGCAGGTGCTATCGTCTAGCCTAGTGATCGTGCGACTGATCAAGGCGTGGATGTAGCGATGAATTGGATCAACCATAAGGGACGCCTTATTGATGCCATGGCGCCCACCAAGCTGCAACCAATACTGGGTGGAGGAGATGGTATGCTCTAGGAAGGCAACAAGGAGCTCTCTGTACTTGCAACTGAAGATAAACTTGTGATCATAAAATCCTATGTAGATGGCGAGAGCGATTAATGTAACTCATATTTCGCTGCTCCACTCGTTGAAATTTTGGAATGAGATGGCGGTGAGGACCTGCTCCGACACGGTGCTCTGATGAGCCTCGAAGATAATCAGCACCTCCAATATAGGCTCCCTGAATACCTCGTTGATTAGGGAGAACATCCTGTCCCAACCACCAAAAGAAAGCCAACTCTCGGACCCGGTGTGATCCCTAAGCTAGCTGACCCAGGACCCCCACAATAATGTGTGTCCGTCCAAAGGGTCAAGCAGCGAGGCATGTGCACTAGTGGAGGAAACGCTCCTCTGTGAACTGCGGACCGCTGGAGGATGAACCCTCTCCTGTTCTGTGCTTTTTAGGCACAGAGACGGTATTCTTCTGAGATATGTCTACGAAATAATTGAAAAGAATGTCAGTACATTTGAAAATATCAGGAAATAGAATGAAAACATGCACTGTGGCTTATGAATGGATCCATACCGACTGTCATACGGGTCGTATAGCAGGCCGTATGACCCTGGCTGTGAGACACACGGGTTTTGATAAGGGCCGTACGCATCGATCCGCATGGATGCCAACGGGAATACCATTTTTTTGGCTAAAATACATTCCTTTCTCTTCCTAAACTCTATACATACCTCTAATCATAGTATTGCGGCCTAGATTTGGCGCAAAATGCAGACATTCATCATACAAATCATCCACAACAAGGCCTATGTTTCTAAACATGAAAAGAGGGATTTCATCAATAAATAAAATAAGTATGCACATACCTAGGAATGAGGAAAGCGCAAATACAAGGAGAGAGGTCGCGCTGGTTTGGGGGATGCCCTCATCAAAGTGGAGGAGAAGTGGGGTCGGCTTTACTGTTTTAAAGAGATCAAAGGGCGCGATGTGTAACGCCCTTACTTTTGTAATTGTCTGACCCCATACGGGCCCATATACGAGCTATATGAAAGACCATACGCATACTATGGGAGAGAAAATGGGGCATACAGTCTAACTAACAATAGTATGAATCCCGTATGATTACACTTGGCGACCATACTGCCTAGTGTATAGGCCGTATGGAGTTAAGGATTTCAAATGATGCATTTATAAACCATACGGGCACCTATACGTGCTATATACTACCTCGTCTATGTCTCTGGTGGGACCATACGTCCATATATCAGACCGTATGGTCCCCCGTACATACCTAGGTTTGGCTTATGTTGCCAACCTCGGAGGCCATTCATGACCTCCTTGGGCGACCTAACAAGAATTATTAATCTAAGGCTATAAATTAAGAACATCCACCTTGACAAAATCAAGAGGGAAGACAAATTGATTTATTTGGATAAGCACATCTTCGGCTTACACCTTAGGTCGTTTGACAAATCAATCGGCGAATTGTAATGTCATTCCAGTGGGCTTTGGTTCCTCAAGACCTAGCTTCATGTAAAAGTTGTATCGCATTACATTGATAATCGCCCCTGAGTCCGTCAATGCTTTCTTTATAATCCCTTCACCAAGTACACAAGGAACAACAAACCTACCCCGATCTTTTAATTTCATGAGCATAGTTTGTTGCAAAACGGCCAAGCATTTGAATTCAGTGTAACAACAACTGCATCTTCTAATTTCTTTTTGTTGGATAGAAGTTCCTTCATAAATTTTTCTTACTTGAGCATTTGAGACAAGGCCTCCACCAACGACAAATTAATGTGCAATTACTTCAACATGCTAGAAAATTTTGCAAATTGAGCATCTTCCTTATCCTTCTTTAGCCTTGTAGGATAGGGTACTTAGGGTTTGTAGGGGGAAATGGATGGTGCCTCTACCACTTTTTCTTGTTCCTTCCCTTTCTCCTCAGAGCTAGCAACGAGTTCTGAGTCAACTCCAATAGTGCTCTTATCTTGAGGTTTCACCATGGGCAAGTCTACCTCTTTCCCATTTCTCAATGTAATGGCTTGGAGTTGTTCCCGTGGGTTTTCTTCCTTGAGGCCTCTCCGATAGAGTCATAGCAATTTGTCGCACCTAATTTTCCAAATTCTGAACTGTATTTTGCAAATTCCTGATTGTGGTGTCATTGTTTTCCATGTACTTTAATATGAGTTCCTCCCTGTTGGGATTTCTCTCTTGTGGCTTTGGAGGGTGTTGGAAACCTGGAAGATATTGCCCCGCTTGTGGATTCCCATAAAATAGTGCCGGATGTAACCATTTAGGGGCGTAAGCTCTGTATTGACCATCTCGATGTCTTTGTACATTGCCTATGTATTGCACTTGCTCCATGGGAACCGTTTCAGTGCTTGCAATAGGGCAATTAGATACCCCATGTCCTTCTCCACATGTATTGCAAAACATGGTTGTAGCCGGTCTTGGGCTATTGATCGATGTAAGTAGCTCAATCTTCCTTGTCAACATATCTAGCTTTTCACCAAGAGCAGCATCTATAACTGTGGGTTCATCCAATGACCCAACTACTTTAACTTGCTTTCCCTTGTAGACCAATGAGCTTCATTGCCGGCCATATCCTCAAAAATTTGCTCGGCATCTTCAGGGTAGTTTTTTATAATGATCCACCGGCGGCGACAACAACTAGTTGCCTTGTAGTGTTATCTAGCCCATTGTAGAAGGTTCGAATTTTGGCACAAGGATCTAGAAGATGTTGAGGACAACGCCTAAATAAGTCTTTATACCTCTCATAAGCTTCAAAAAATGTTTCGGTTGTACCTTACTTGAATGTGGAGATATCCAATCTAAGCTTGGTAGCCTTGCTTTGTAGGAAATATCGTCCAAGGAACTTATCAAGCTTCTCGGCCCAAGTCCGAATAGATCCGGAAGGAAGTGAAGTAAGTCACCTATAAGCCCCCTCTCTCAAACTGAATGGGAAAGCCACATTCTAATAGCATCATCGGATGCTCCATTAATCTTGAACATATTGCAAATCTAAACAAACTTTGTTATATGAGTATGGGGGTCTTCATCTAGCCTTTCATCCAATTGAGCTGAATTCTGTATCATATTCATTGTGCAAGTCTTAATCTCAAAATTGTTCACGTTGACATTTTGAGAATCAATACTAAATTCCTGCCCAGTGTAATGAGATCCCTCATACTCAGATAATGTTTGTCTTCTTTCTGCTATGATGGGTACCTCTCTAACCTCAACACTAGCTTCAGTAGGTATGGAGTTTTCTGCTTCTGAAGAGTATCCTGGAATTGATCATTTTGCTTCTGGAGAAACTGAACTAATTGTGCTATTATTCCACTAATTCAGAAAAACCTACCGTAGTCCCTGACAACGGCGACAAAAAACTTGTTGACCGCCGGCTATAAGTAAGAAAAATCAAGCCGCCGCACGCAAGCATACATGGTTGAAAGTAATAAAGACCGGTAAATTTTGGATCGAATTCCTCAGGGAAAGGTGAACTAGGTTCTACTGATTACTAGTGTTCTAAATGCTTGAGAAGGCAGTTGATTTAGATGGTGAAGGTTGTGATGAAATCCTTGAAAGGTTGCTAGGGTAAAACTCTCAATTAGGGGAATCTAGGGTTGTATAGTCCGATTGACTTGTAATGGTTTTCCCCAATAGATGCTAAGATAATATGAACATGGATAAGGGTTCACAATGGTAGAGCTCGCACTTATGTGCACTTCGGGTGCATCTTACAAGTCCTTATTTCCAAGGGACATGCTTTCAACTCCATATGCCTATGGTAGTAATGAGAGCATTATAGGGCTAACCTATATCACTACCGTGAAATGATAATACTTACTCCGAAGCTCAAGGCACTTGCGATGTCACTCCGTCCACCCTACGGTTCTAACAATTTCCTCATACACACATGTCTATACATAGAACATTGAAGATAGTTGTTGCCCGTCGGCTAACAATTGCAAGTAAGGTAGAATCATAAGCTTAGCCATATTGATATTATCGAAGCACAACATAGGATAAGTAATAGTTCATATAAATAAATATATACAATCCTAGAAAAGATGTCTACGTTGCCATTACAAAAGATAAGTCGAAAACATTGGTAACATTCATGCAAACATCCATATCTAATTACTAGAAGATTCAATAAACATTCAACAATGAAAGTGTAAAATCCAAGGATTTTATGGAATTAGCTTTCCAATTATTCTTTAATTATTCGGTTTATTTTAGAAAAATACCCCAAACTTGGAGAATATAATTGTGGGGTTTAATTGCATATCAAAGTTCTTTGAAGATTAACTAGATGAAAGAATCTAAAAGATCCGGAATAAAATACAAAGTGTACTCCCTTTCTCAAATATAAATAGATAGGGGTATACGTGTAAAAGGGGATTAAGTTTGGGCATTTTTGCAAAATGCCGCTCGCGGAAGCCATGCACTAATATAGATTAACGGCTAAGATGGTGAGATAATGCATACCTGGCGATCCAATGGCTCTGGCAACGCTTTGGAGAAGACAGCCTATAACGATAAGAAGAGAGTCGTTCCTCCGTAAGCTCGCCACCGCGCGATCGTAGTGCGTAATCACCGAACTGGAAAATGATGACGAGGATTTGCTCCTCCGGATCTGATCCCCCAATCAGCGGGATCCTATTATGTCTATCCCTCTACCACGAGCCTCTAAAAGAATTCCTTCTACCCCCAAACCTTAGTAGTACAGCCGCCATGCTTGAGAGAGAGAGAGAGTGAGAGATAGCCATTATAGCCGACGAAGCGTGACAATGAGCCTCGTGGAAGTTGGGAGGCGCTGGGACACGAATGCAGGACTCCGCAGAAGAATGCAGAGGCATGGTGCACCTATAATACCCATCTCTTTATTGAGACAAATGTCACACCAGCCAGGTCAGGAGGGTATCATGTGCCTAAGGTTATAATTTTAAAACCTGATATCAATGAAGTTCTCAAAATAAAATCCATATGACATAAACATAACCTAAGCACACACCTAAGTCATATTCAAACCAGAGTCATAAAAGAGTATAACATATAAAGTCTAGACAACTACGGCCCCAAATACAGCGGAAGAACAACATAGATAATGTCAAGCATATAATAAAAGTATATGCAATGGCCTCGTATCATACAAGTATGCACCCCTAGTTCAAATGTCTCCGAAAGGACTCCAACTCCCATTAAGGAACAGCGGTATACATCTACATGATCTTGATGACCGAAAACAACGGTATACATCTACATGAGTCTGGTACTTAATGACCAACAGTATATATCTACATGTGTACATCAAGTATCAATCTTGTATCCGATACGGGATCTCACAAAAGACAGAAAGGGGGTTTGTATAAAAAGAATGACTTTTGCAAACATTTTTGGTTTTAAAAAAATGATTGAAAACAAAGCCCCCTTACTTAACCCGATCTCGTCTACTTTGATATATGGGCTCTATCCTGAGCCCTGTTGGATCTCTCATACATAACTAACTAAGGTGCAGCCTATGATACATGAAATAATCATTATCTACCCCTTAGGGTTTCACTTTAATATTTCTCATGCTCTTTAATATTTAATCAATTAAACAAGCATGAAATCACTATACAGCTATAGTGATAAAATCCATCGGAATCTAGAAACCAATATAAAGCTCATAAGAATACGAGAAACCGAAATCACGATAAATACATGAATAAAATTTATATTTACGGCAAAGTCCCCTCACCTGATGTTTTTTGCAAGTTCCTAGGTCTGGCTCGGTCCTGCCGATTCTCCTGTGGGACCTTTACCTTTTCCTAGAATCAATAATAGTAACTAAGTAAATACGAAGTTCATATTTTCCATAACTTAGTTCTATAGCTTTAGAATACGAAGATTATGAATATGGAAATCGTATTGTTAAATTAGACTCCTATTTAAACTCGAAGGAGCATATTAAAGACATTAATCTCACTCAAAACATGTTTTCCTACTTAACATGCATTTCATGTCTTCAAGACTCTTAGAATGCCCCTAAGCATGATAATTAGCAAGATTAATTAATCTAAAGCATGTGACACTTAAGCATGCTAATCATGGATACTAGTAGGGCATTTATACTTAGAGTTTTTCATGAAATTTCGTCAGCACATCCTCTATTTACAGGGCTCCAAACATTAGTACAAACATTCACATTAACATCAAAATAAACACATGAATACATGACCATTTAGTCTACAACCATTAATCATTTGTTTCTACCGAATATCATTATGCTCCTAACCATTCCATGCCTCTTTCATTCCTTAATTAACATTCATGCAAGTCCAAGCCTTTATTCTAGGGTTATCCCCCAATTCCAACCATTTCATCAAATTAACACCATGTTATTCAAGCAATTGAAACCCTTAATTAGTATAGGGCTTTTACCCAAGATTAGGGCTGCAGATCGGCAGCGTCGACGCACACAAGGGGACAGCCGGACAGAGGGGGGGATGGAGAAGGGATGGCTGCCAGTCACGGAAATCGGCCACACACAGCCGCCAGAGGTCAGCCGAGTGGGTCAGCGCAGCCCACGCTGAGAGGCCGCCGGCCGGTGGTGCGGGTACGGCAGAGGTGCGGCAGGGGGGCAGTCGCGGCAGAGGGCGGCATTGGGAGCTGCCGGCGATCGGCAACAGATGCGAGGTAGGACGCGGGCAGGGGTCGCATGAGGGAGCAGAGAGAAGAAAAAAACCAAATCAATTGACTCAATTGATTTTTCTCTCAGACCTAAGTCTGAACCTTAGATATATATATAACTTATAATATTCTATTTTATCATTTAACTCAATACATTAACTTATCTCATCACTTTAAATTAATTTAATTTATCTTCAAAACCACTTTAATTAATTTAATTCATCTTTTCCCTTTACGTCACATCAACTTAAATTAATATTATCTTTTCAATAATTTATCGAATCCGTGCATCCGAAATCCGGGTCAATGATGCCAAAGTGTCACGGTGCCTTTTGTAACATCACGGTCTATCTCTCGTCGGTCGCATCTACTTGAATATTGGCTTTTGACTCACCCGATCTATTTTATCGGAACTCTAACATTTGTTTGGTTCTATCACATAATTAATCCTGATTAATTAGCACTGAGTAAATCTCTCAATTAATTAACCGAGGTTATCTTTACAGTCCACCTCTGACTATTCCAAGTATAAGCGGCCTGGCATAATAAGGCCTTCCCTAGGCCCATTAGTTGCGAGGCTTGATTTAAATTTATTAATCCTCGATTTTCCTTTAATTGAGCTTTAAAATATTTAATTCATTTTCTGTGCTAATTAATCTAATTAATATTTGAGAATTTTCTGATTTATTTACTTAGAAAATTCAGGATGTTACAGCGCCCTTCTCCGTCGTGGGTGGAAGGAGGAGTCTCGTTGGTAATATCGATCCATGTCTTGCTACCGCGAGTGCGCCGATGAGCCATTCGGAGCCCCCACACCACTCACGACGAAGGGATGGATACCCCTACAGCTGGAAAACACCGTGGTAAGTCCCTAGTTACGACTAAGATTTATAAAAACCTAAATTTTTGGTGGAGAGCTTCATTTGGTTAGTGTCCAGGTAAGAGGCTCGTAGCATATATTGTAAACCTGATTAAAGGTCTAGGAGGGATCTTTTTGGGCATGCATGTGTTGATGAATTAATGATGAGAATCATATACAAGTAGATTCAATAACAAGGGCATAAGTACACATATATACATGAATATAAACCCTAAAGGTAACATGTGGATGTATGTAGGAGTAGAGTGTAATAGATAGATATACATGGATGGTCTATAATAGGGTTAAAGGGTTTGTTAGATGTCTTAGTGAGCAGGGATAGAGTATAATGAATCTATGTACATATGTGAATTCATGCTTAATACTATATGTAGAGTTGGTAACCAGAAACCTAATGAGCATGGAGTTTGTATGCACTGTAGTAGCTTGGTTGCAGGATAGTCATGACTCATGTACCTTGGGTTTAGCTTACATGGAATCCATTTGTTTGGTTACATAGCTTGGGTTAATAACAGGAGTTTGAGGGCTGAACCAGGGGAAGACATAAACATATAGGCATAGTTGTTAGAAGATTGGCATAGGTTATGTTTTCTTTAGCTAATAATGAAGATTAAAAAAAAATACTATGTCTAAGTGATCATAGGTATAGAGGAAAGAGAGGTCATTGCATGGACTAACCCTCATTGCTTCTGTGTGAGGTTAGCTTCAGAAGCATGATTTGTTTGATGAAGTATATGATAGATGAACCTAGAGAGAGAGGGTATCACCAAGCCGGAATATTGAGAGATTAGTTCATGATGGGTGAGACTTGGTTCACTGTGGTCTTGTTTATATTTTGCACACTTGCATGCATGAATACAAGTGAGGGTTAGTATAGGGGGATTCACTTGATGAGTAAGTGTTAATTAAGTAGATAGGTTGTCACTAAACTAAACTCTTAGATATTAGATGGAGGAAACTCATGTAGGGAGTGGTTTGGAGTTCAGTCACTTCTTAGTGACTCCTAGAGTCGAGCTTGACATGACATAGGTACATGGATAAAATTTTAATATCATCATATGGTAAAGGTTTGAGGGATCCATGATTATTAGAAAGTATTAATAAGAGTACAAATAGAGTAGGGTGTGGTCAAGTGGCTTTGGCCATATACTATGAACCAATTGGATGGGCTTACAGGGAATACCAGCACACTTATTTTAAAGATGACCAGGTCCAACCATGGTGTACAACATGTATCATATTAAGTTGATTAGTGATTTGCATGAACAACGAGTTGATGGAGAAGTGGGCCAAAGCCCAGCCCTTTAGTATTAGTTTCTTAACTGTTTCCTTGAAGTGGGCCTAATGGAATGATTAAATGGGAAGAGTGGAATGTCTAAGCCCAGTTGTGGGTACATTTATGGGCCCTGTTTAGAGGTTAAGTAAATATGTTACATGGGCAAATGGGTGCTGGTGGGCCTCGGCCCACTTCACATGAGACTGAGAGAGATAGGGGCCTTCATGCTTATCTTGTTCAGTACAGTGGTGTGCCTGTTAGTGAGTTAGATAAGTGATGAGGTTTCAAGTTGTATTGGGCTCATTGGAAGGGAGCAAGTGGGTTGTGGCCCACTTCCTTTGAGATGGCATTGGCTTGGCACGGCAAGGCTCACTCGGGTAATCATTTGGGTTATGGATCGAACTCCTTGGAGGGTTGTATAGTAGCCTTGAGTCACATAACTATTAGTAGAGAGTTGCTAATGGGCTCACGGCCCAGCTAAAGATGAGTGTAATTAGCGGGCCCTAGTGACGGGCCAACCATTATATAGAGTAATTATTCTTTATAAACTCATATTTGGGACAACATACTGATATAGGTCACATTATAGATACCGACGTAGAGCACTGAGCCACGTCAGGAGGGACGCAGATCGATCGAGTAGATTTTTTATAGAAGGTAAGTTACTCTTTCCTAGTTCCCACTCTATGTTTGAGTGTTTATTAGTTTTGTTGTTACCATATTATTGTCTGGATTTGCATACACAATCTGTTCTCCTACTTTGTTGGATTCCTATTTTCAATGATAGTATATGCATGTTGATATATTGGCACTCATTTATGTGTGCTTGTGATTGCTGAGTGTACCTATCGATTGATCGGCAGGTAGCCCTAGAAACACGTGAGCCTGTGCTCTGTCTGGGTAGGTGTGTGTCAGTTTCTTCATTCTTGTGGATCCTTCCATTCAGTTCAGCAGAGCAGGGCTTTGTTGGGGCATTCAGGGCTTAGGACACGCTGGCGTTCTGATGGTCCATGCTAGGGGAGGATACTCTGGCCATCCAAATTGGCCAAGAGGGACAATACAATCGATCGTGTCAACAGTACGTAGAGGTATATGGCCACTTTCTCACCCAATGGTCGTTTCCAACTGAGGCTGATGTTCCTGACCGGGGGATATTTGAGATTCTTCTTTGGATTACACTTTCAGATCTTGAGGCTGTATTTGTGGTTAGGAGTCTCTACTATTGATAGTCTCTTGTGGTAGGTTTGAGACTCTTAGATGTTCGCTGGCGTGGGGGAGTTGTCCCCACTTGTTTGACTTAGTCATGTTTGTTGATTTTCTTGTTTACTCTTGGCTTATCTTATTGCTTATTACTTCTTTGTGTTCCCTTGGGGGTGCTTACTGAGCTTTCTTTCCGAAAGCTCATCCACTTGTTCTCACTCTTTTTCAGATCCTGAGGAGTAGTCGACTTGGACTCGTGGAGCTGCACGCAGGGGTTGTGACATCGCTTGTCGGTGGGTTTGAGAACCTCCTATTTTGTTTGTGAGTGAGAATATGTTATGTAGGACCCTTGTAGGGCCTTGATATTGTAGGGTACCTCTACCCTTGTGTTTTATCTTCCGTTATAGACTATGATTTATTTTGTTATGTTTATTTGGATTTTTCGATGCTTATCTGTTGTATGTTCATAATTACTTAGGCCTTGTATCCGAGTGGGGCTCGTCTCCACATAGGTACGGCCGATCTGCCTAGGTGCTCAAGGCCCGGGATCTGGGTCGAAGCGTGACAGAAAGATTAATGACTCCACCTTATGCTTAAGTAACCCCAACTCTAGAATGCTGGTTGAAGCCCTCGGACCAATGCTTTCTACCCACAACTGCCGTGGAGACCAAAGATGCCAACCTAAGAATTTCATCCCCTTTTTATACCCTCCAAAGCAGTGCATCGCGATGTCTGGTTGCACATTGTGATGCAAATTAAACCTGGAGAACTTTTGCGTAAAACATCACGATGTACTCAGAGAACATAGCGATGTAACTAGTTGTCCCAAGAAGCTCCACTACACAATCATCGAGATGTTCCTAGAGAACATTGTGATACTGTTCCGAGTCAAGGGAGGTTGTAAAGTCTGGCATCGCTATGTTCTTTAGTTACGTCGCGATACTGTTTCAAACCAAGAAAAGTGTGCTATGCCTCTCCTAAACATCGTGATGTGATTTGCGCACATCACAATGTGGATCACTTAGCTGCTCCAACTCACCTGTTACAAAAGGATTTTACTCGGTTTAGCATCTATCAACACTAAACAGATGTAAATCACTATTAAAAAACCTGAGACATCTATTATGACCAAGTATCGTATTTTAGAGCCAAAACCATGTGATATTCATTCAATGCTAAACATCTTAACCCTAAGCAGTTAATAAATATTTACTAAAATATCTCTCTTTTGAGAACTATTAAATGTACAAAGCCATTTCTTGAGTAGACATCTTGGAAAATCTACTGGCAAATCCCTACATTTCTAGTGACGATTCTCCACCACCATTTGTCAAGAAGAGCGTCATTGAAAGATCGAAGGTTTAAAATTTCCCATTCTCTATTTTTTTTTTTTGGTCTGCATAATCTATCCCAGTTCACTAGGTGATAGTTTTATATGTCCTTATCCACGCCATTCCATAGGAAGTCCTTCCTGATGGAATCGATCTTTTGAATGACCTATTTTGGTAAGTGATAGACCGACATCCAATGGATCGGGAAGGTGGATAAAACTGAATTCAAGAGTGTGAGTCTCCCACCCAAAGATAGAAGTTTTCCTTTCCAAGATCCCAGCTTCCCCCTAATCTTTTCTACCAATGTGTTCTAGTCTTCTTTTCTTGGCCAGATAGCGGCACTCCCAGATATTTGATTGGTAGGTTTGTTATATTGCAGTTCAATACTTGTGTCTCTTCTCTAAATTATGCTCCCCGGGCTTTATTTCAATGATGACACTCTTGGTGTAGTTGATTTTTAGCCCTAAGAAGGCCTCGAACATGTAGAAGATGAATTTAAGGAGTCGTATTCCATCCATTCCCCCGGTAGTGATGACTAGGATATCATCGGCATATTGTAAAGATGTAATTATATTTTCTTTATTTACCCCATCTGGACCCCCCGATAGATATTGGCTCTGACTTCCTCCGATAACATCGTAGTAATACATCTATAGCAATCACAAAGAGAAGTGGGGATAAAGGGTCGCCCTGCCTTAGTCCGCGTTTACTTCTTATATACCCGACCGACATACCATTTATAAGGAATTTCGCTTTGGAGGAGACAAGTAAAGGCCTAATCCAAAACGCCCATTTGGGACCGAATCCTCTAGTATGAACAATTTCCAGTAAGTATTCTAAGTCCACTGTGTCGAAGGCTTTTTCCATATTAATCTTAATGAGTGTCCCATTGCCTTCTTCCTCCCTCATCTTATAGATTATCTCTTCGGCTACAATTATGTTGTCATGTATCATACGCCCTTGTATAAATACATTCTATGATTCATCCACGAGTTCCCCTAGGACTCCTCTAAGCTAGTTAGCGAGGACCTTGGATATGATTTTGACCCAACAGTTGATCAGGTTGACCGGCCTATAGTTATTAATGGCTTCCGGGGCATTATTTTTAGGGATCAGGAGAATGTGTGCCCAGTTTATATATTCCATATTGGCCATGCCTTGGAAGAAATCATCGAAGAGCTTCATAACATCTTCCTTGATGATAATATAACCTTGTTGTTAGAAGGTCATAGGGAAGCCATCTAGCCTTGGTACTTTATCAACTCCTAACACTTGGACAACCCTTTTGATTTCCCCCTGCCAAAAGGTTGCTCCAGGTTGTCAAGGTTCACCCTTTTTTTGTATAAGAACAGTCTATCCTAAGAGGTTTTGTACCTCATCTCCCGTTCTGGACTGAAAACGGCCATGAAATGTCTATTTATAGCATCGATGATGTATGTTGTGGTCATGACATTCTCCCCTTGGTAGTGGAGCTGGGAGATTCTGTTTACATTTTACCTCTAGTTAGCGATGATGTGGAACAATTTTGTGTTTTGGTCTTACTGTTGCAGCCAGTTCATGCATGATTATTGTCTCTAATGGGCTTCTTCTTCATAGATGATCCTCTCATAATCTCCCCTATATATCCCCTATATAGCATTTCCCTTTCCTCTTCCACCCTTGAGAGTCCCCTTGTCTCTTTATATGTGTCCAAAGTCTGGACAACAGCCAGAATCTATTTGTTTCTTTCGGCCTTCTGATTGAGGGTTTTCTTCTTCCAACTTCTTAGTGTTCCCTTTGTAGTTTTCAATTTCTTTTCCATGATATATGCACCATCCCCAGTTAGTGGTTGCCCTTGCCAAGCTTCCTCGATCATCTCCCAGAAAACCTCTTCCTTGGGCCACTCTCTGTTGAAATGAAAAGGGGTGGGTTGTAGGGTGTGCACCCCACACTCTAGGCATAATGGGGCATGATCAGATCATACTCTAGGAAGGATAGATTGCAAGATCCATAGGAATCCAAGGACCCAATCTTTGGATAGAAGGAATCATTTAGCTTTATATAAGGTTGGCGATTCTCGCCCATTGGTCTATGTGTATCTTTTTCTAAGGAGGGGTGGATCAACCAAAAGGAGATCTTGTATCATCCTTTCAAAATCCTATCTCATTCAGGCCTCATAAGATGCAGAGGTTGCCTCTTCCTAACCTCGAATTGTATTGAGGTCGCCACATATCATCCACGGGCCATCCCATCACCTTCTGATCACGCTGAGTTCATTCCAGCAATGTTCTTTCATCACTGGATTACATGGAGCGTATACAGCGGTGACCATTCTTGCCATGTTGTGTTTTGTTTTATTTGTCAGGATGACTCATATTGAATATTGGTCCCGGGTCACATTGTGGAGATTGCATTTGGAGCTACAATATCCAATGCAACAACCTCCCTTGTATCCACCGTCGGAAATTCTTCCCAATTTTTAAAAATAGTCCTTCCTATGGTTCTCCAGATGTTGTTGTTTATTTTATCTAGCTTGGTTTCTTGAAGGCAAAATATGTTTACTCTGTGTAGTGAAAGGAACTCCCGCACGAGATATCGTTTCTTCCTTTTGCCTAGTCCTCTAACGTTTCAGGAGATAACTTTCATCAAATAACTTCGATGGCCTGATTGTATGCTTGGTGGGATGGGAAAACCTAATTGATTTCTTGCCACTCCCTTGCCTGCTCCCTTTCAATCTTGCAGATATGGTTAATACACTCTTCCAAGGGGTCAAAATCAACCCCTATTAATGATGCCTTCTCCAAGAAAACCATGTCTGACAATTCACAAAAAATTAGCAGAACAAATATTAGATTATTATCATTACCTTTTGTTGGTGGTTGTTTTGTTCAGGTAGTTTTCTTCTACCTAAGGTAGTTGAGGCGATGAAGCCTTCTTTCTCCAATCTTGAAGCCGGTGGCTTTCTAGTCCTTCCACTTCTTCAGATTACTTTTATAGGGGTTGCTGGGGTCTCTTTCAGAGGTTGTCGGTTCATTTTTCCAGCTTCCTTGGGGTGGTCCATCTCCCTGCCTTCCTCTTGTGTCTCTTGCTCTATAGCTGATCTGCCAGTAGAGACATCCACCTATACTCCTTGGTCAATAACCGGTTTGCCAGCCGAGATGTTTTCCCATGTCTTGTTTGCAATAAAGATCCATGAACCATGGATGAGTCTCCAGGTTTACATGGATAGGTCCATGCCTGGTCCCGAACCTTGGCTGCAGATCTCCTTGCCTTTTAAGTTGACTAGGCTTTGTTTATATAGGTCCAACAAAACCTTGGATGTATGACAAGCCTCCTGGGCTATTTTATCGCCAGCATTAGTGTCCCCAAGTTTACTTGTTACTAATGTGTAAAACCCGCCCCGAAATAAATAAAGATTTTTATTTACCGGAAATTTTAAATGGCAATCCAATGTGATGAGCAGTGAAGTTTTGGGAAAAATCACATGTCAGAATAATCCAGATTAATTAAACTTTAATTAATCGAAATAAATCAGTTATTAATAAATCCAGATTAATTATATGTTAGTTAATTCGGATTAATTATCAAGAAGAGAAAATGAATAAATATTCAAATCCCGGAAAAAGTGGGTCTTGGTTTGGGACCGAGATACCTTGATGCCACAAAGATACCCGTGACGAGGGATTTGACTGAAAGCCGGTATTCTCGGATCTGGTCTGACGAGAGACCGATTCCGTGATATTACAGTGCACTTGTGTCACGGGGACCTTTGAACCAAGATTCGCGGATCTGGGTCGGGCATGTGGACGAGAGGGTTATGACGGTGGACCCCGTCGAGGAAATAGACTCCTCACCCTTGAGTGAATAGTAAACATGTGACCAACTTTAGGCAATTTAATTAAAATAAAAAAAAAATGGTTTTAAGAGAGGTATGAGTCTCTCTCTAATTCACTCCCTTCTCTCTCCCCGAGCCACCATCACTCACCCCCCTCTCTTCACCTTCGTACCCCAAGACCGACGGCCATCGACGAAGGCCCGGCAAGGTGACGCTACTTCACGCCTCTAACCCCGCCACCCTAGAGCGGCGGCGTGCTCAAGATGCACGAAGTCCATATGCGACGGCAGCGGCCGACTCAGCAGCCTGCATCCCACCGGATCCGAAAGCGGATCCGGCTGAAGCTACGACGCCGGGCGAGGACCCGCAGCCGCCCGGTGACCGACTTCTAACGCGGCCTTGACAGACCCTCCTCAGACCTCAGCTTCAGTGAAGTCACCACACGTACCTCGACAAATACCACCAGCCGGAGAGCCACGTCGAGGCTAATTGGTGGCCCAACGGATCCCCCATCGCAGCCCTGCAGCGGAACTACGCGTCGCCATCTTCATCCCTCCAACTGTGAGCCCTAATTTGGGGAAAGAAACCCTAAACTTAAATTCTTCGATTTGTATGAACTATTAGGGCTGTTATTAGAAAGGGATTAAGGGGGGAAAAGAAGCATGAATACATGTTAAGTGTATTAGATGTTGTTATGGTTAATTGGATTAATTATGGAATGTATGTTTGTATTAATTCCGGGGCCCTACAAAGAGGGGAGGTGCCGCCGAAATTCCAAGAAAATTTTTAAGTAGAAATGCCCATTCATGTTCATATTAACATGCTCAATCTTGACTTGTCTCCATGACTTATATGCTTAAGGACGTCATGTGCTAGATTAGTAAATTTTGGATAATTAAGCATGCTTAGGGGCATTCTAAGAAACTTGAAGGCGATATGTTTTGTTAAGTAAGGAAACATACTTGAAAGTAGGTTATGTCTTCCAAGTATGATCAAATTTAAGGATTCATGTGTGATTGTATTTCATATCTAGATAGGAGATTTGCTTAAGTGTAAAGGCACTGAGAGTCTCTATCTAATTACTAGATCCTGATTTGGACGCGTGAGGCGCGACAAGGATCAGGGATATGCTTCTAGCCAGGTAGGCTCTCGCACGGGAGGTTTGTGAGTATTCCTTCCTCCTACCCCACTTTGATTTTATACTCTTATTTCCTCGAGTGGTTCTCGATATATATATTTGAGATGGTTTTCCTCATAGGTGTTGGTTTTATATCTCGAGGTGATTGTTGCTATCGTTTTTTTCTTCTTATGCGTATTTGAGTAGAGTTTACTTCTTAAATACGTATTGACTCCCGATCTCGATGAGGTCACCGATCATTATATATTCAGGATGTTGCTTCCTTGGATATATATATTTATACCTGTTGTTAGGTATTAGTACTATCAATCTCTTACTTTCAGGCATGATAAATCGGACGGAGACCCTGGCCGAGGGTGTATAATATCCGCCACCGTGCCCCTAAGCAGAGGGCGATAATATCCGCCACGAGCACTTGATGCTCTATCTGGACGGAGACCCCTCGGGAGGGTGTATAATATCCGCCACTTGGCTCACCAGAGAGCCAAGATCTTCCCACCATGTGCACATGCATGTTATAGCTTAGTCCGCTTAGGTCAAGATGATACCGATGGTGTCGTGTAGATGTCGTGAGACATCTTAGTATCACATATGCCGTAGATTGAGTACATCCGTGGATCTTATCCGCATTTCAGCTTACTTGTTGCTTGGTCGTGGTTGTTGTTGTATTTTGTATAATTGTACTTACTTTATTATTCGCTCCTTGTTTATGGCCTTCGCCTCTTTATTGTTTATGCGACCCTACCGGGCCTATTCTTTAGGCTCATGCACTTGATTCTGTATTACTCAAAGTTCGGACGAGGAGGAGTAGGACCGAGCTTAGAAGCGAGGATATACCGAAGTTCAATTCGCTACTTCTATTTGTCTTGAGGTCTGCGTACCTCTTTTATTCTGTGTGAGACTTGTAATTTAGATTTCTTTGTTGTATGGATTTCTAGGGGTGACTGGACTGGATCCTAATCTTGGGGTTGTGTAAAACCGATATTGTATCGTATGGAGTTGTACGAACTCCCTTCATCTTTTAGCTATGATTTCGCTGTTATTATTAACTCTGAATACTTATTATATAGGAGTTCTTAAGGCCTTGCTCAATGGGGACCGCTTTGGAGTGCCGGTTGTCTACGCATTCAGCCGTGGTTCGGGGCGTGACAATTAATATGGTATCAGAGACGGTACAATCCAAGTCACCCTAGTTATCTCAGCAACTTAGGAGTTGAGTCTTTATCTTGTTAAGAGAGTGGGTTGGGCAGAGTATTGACAACTGGAACTTTTCTATCTTGCAGAAGTCATGCCTCCGAGACGAGGGCGGCCAAGCAAGCGGGCAGTGAGCCCACCCCCGGAGCCATGCACTGGCAGGAGGAAGTCCCAGTCGGTTTAGATCACAGCGAGGAGGCCCATGTGCGCCCCTCACGAGGCTGGTGCCCCAGACCCGATGCTGAGACCCATGACAGGGGGTCATCCTGGCTATCCCACCGGAGGCTACCCCAGCTACCCCGGGTATCCCGGCTACCCCGCAGGAGGATACCCCAGTTTTCTAGTAGGGGGATATCCCTTTAACAAGAATGGCAAGTACCCCGCCCGCCTACCGAAAGCGTGATCCTCGTCCCGCCGAGGAGGACACCCTCGTCCTCCGCACTGTGGGCCTATCCAGATCCGACCGCAATGTCAAGCCTGGTGCAGGAGATGACGAGGATGATGTGTGATCAAATGAAAGCAAAGAATGTAAAATAAAGCCGCGGTGGAGCAAAGCTGCCGAAATGATAAAGTGGCAAAGAAGAAGCAGTAATCCTACCTACACACCCCGCAGCAGCCCCCGGAGAAAGTAGCCAAGGCCAGGCGCCGGGTGGTAGTAGTTCTCTAGCGAGTTTCGTGAGGCATGGACCCCCACCCTTTGAGGGAGGTACCAACCCTGACGCGTGGCAGAAAGCAAAGGGATAGATGAGATTGAGGCTACCTTCGTGCTATGCAGAGCCCGGAAGAAGACATGGTGAGACTAGTTGACTACATGCTGAAGGGCCGTGCCAGAAGTTGGTATAAGACTGAAGTAAAGAACAGAGGTAAAAAAGGCTTTGAGTCTTGGAAAGAGTTCAGAACCGCCTTTTTCGACAAGTACTTTTCGCAAGCGTATTGTGCTTTGATGACTCGCCAGCTTTTGACCTTGCAGCAGGGACTAGGACCGCCGATTTGTGCATGAGGCCGAAGTTTGAGCGGCTATCCGTGTTGCCTCTATCCTTGTGGTTGACACATTGTTCAAGGCCCACCGGCTTTGTTAGTGGCCCCAGGCCCAACCTCCTGCTGCCCGTGACGCCATCTTTGAGATGTCCCTTCCACGAGTTGGTGGAGATAGCCAAGGACGCCGAAGCTAGCCTCGGCAGGAAAACACAAGAGCCACGCAAACGAGCAGCAGCAAAGGACAAAGGAAAGAGCCCGTGAAGAGTGAGTCTTCCGGGCAGCCTGTGGCGCTCCGTGAGTGAGCGCAAGGCCCAGCCTTACAGCAGATCTTCCTCGCCGTCCGTCCCAAGGGATCGCCGTGAGGAGCCCACGTCCTCATTGCACCCGTTGTGGGGGCTCACATACTAAAGAGCAGTGTTGGCACCAGGCAGACATGTGCTTCCGATGTGGTAGCACCGAGCATTTCAGAACCGATTGTCCCCTTGAGCAGGCCGGGTCGTTAGGAGGAGATGGGTCCTGCATAAAGACTGTGAGAGACCCCTACGTGCATTACCTGGAGGTTCACGACAGCAGGCCACGGGAGACCGAGGTCAGAGAGGAGGATCCAGAGGCGGGAAGGGGAGGGGGAAGGCAGTAGGTTCCCCTTCTTCTTCTAGTCGACCAGTTACGCAGGGTCGGGTATACAACCTGACCTAGGAGGATGCCCGAGCCTCTCATGAGGTGGTTGCAGGTACTATTACTGTATGCTCTTACAATGCTTGTACACTGTTTGATCCCGGGGCGACACATTCCTTCGTGTCTACTTCATTTTCCCGGAGGAATAACTTGTATGTAATTACACTACCCCAAGACTTGTGCGTCGATACTCCAGTGGGAGCGATGAAGATCGTGAACAGATTGGCACCAAGGTGCTCAGTAGTGATCGAGGGTCACGAACTTACTACCGATCTGCATCTGAAGGAGTTACGCGACTACGACGTCATCCTCGCATGGATCGCTCTCCTCAAAGATATGGAGTGCTAGGATCAGAGAAGGAAGAGGGTGCACTTCCAATTTCCGTGCTACTAAGAATTCATCTTCAAGGGCAAAGAAAAGCTATTCTACGGCTCGAGATATCTGCACTTCGGGCCAGGAAGCTGATCAACCGGGGATGTATCGGGTTCCTGGCGTCTATCTCAGAAGCAAAAGACGCTCAGTACAAGGTGGAGCAAATTCCTGTTGTTCGTGACTTCCCGGATGTGTTTCCAGATGAATTGCCAGGACTACCGCAGAGAGGGAAGTGGAATTTGGCATCGCACTGCTCCGTGAGCCGCTGGCCCATATCCGTGAGAGCCCCATACGTAATGGCACCCGCCGAAATAAAGAGTTGAAGCAACAACTTGAAGAACTTCTCGATAAAGGTTTCATCTCGCCTAGTATGTCATCTTGGGAGCCCCAAAGATATTTCTCAAGAAGAAAGACGGATCGATGAGACCGTGTATTAACTAATGAGCTCAACAAGGTGACGATCAAGAACAAGTATCCTCTACCGAGGATAGATGATCCGATGGACTACCTTCGTGGAGCACATGTGTGTTCTCCAAGATAGATTTGAGATCCGGTTACCATCAAAAGTGCGGATCCGGGGCGAGGACATACCGAAGAGTGCCTTTCGTACGAGGTATGGGCACTATGAGTTCCTAGTAATGCCGTTTGGGCTTACCAACGCCCCAGCGGTGTTCATGGATTTGATGAATCGGGTATTCAGACGATACTTGGATCGGTTTGTAGTCGTCTTCATCAACGACATCCTGATCTACTCCAAGAGTAAGAAGTTGCATGCGAAGCACTTGAGGCTGGTACTGGAGGGCCTGAGGGATCAGGAGTTATATGCTAAATTTTCCAAGTGTGACTTCTGGCTGAACAGTGTTGCTTTCTTGGGACACGTCATCAATGGAGACGGAGTCTCTGTGGACCCGAAGAAGATTGAAGCGGTAGTAGATTGGGGTAGACCGAAAGCACCGCCGAGAGATCGTGAGCTTCTCGGGTTAGCCGGCCTACCATGTGAGATTTGTAGAGGGGTTCTCTCGTGTGGCATTACCCATGACCCGACTGACCCAGAAGGGTACTCCTTTCATCTGGATGGAGGATTGCGAACAGAGTTTCATGGAACTGAAGAGTCGATTGGTGTCTGCACTGCTCGCCCTACCGTAGAGTGGGTGTGGATACGTGATCTATAGTGATGCTTGCAAGATGTGCCTAGGATGTGTACTCATGCGTAATGGGCGAAGTCATTGCCTATGCTTCAAGGCAATCAAGTCGCATTTAGGAGAACTACCCCACACATGACTTGGAATTGGCAGCTGTAGTCTTTGCCTTGAGGATTTGGCGCCACTTTCTCTACGGTGTACCATGTGAAGTGTATACAGATCATAAAAGTCTGAAATCCATATTCACGCAAAAAGAGCTGAACATGAGGCAAAGACGCTGGTTGGAACTGATCAAGGACTACGACCTCAACATCCACTACCACCCGGGCAAGGCTAATGTGGTGGCCGATGCATTAAGTAGAAAGGTCAACTATGGGATACCGCAAATCTCATCAACAAGTAAACCTTCTAGAAGAAATGAGGAGACTGGAGTCGAGGTGATCGAACCGAAGCTCAGAGGGTGAGCTTGGCTAGCCTGTGTATCCGGCCCAATTTATTGGAAAGGATCAAGGCGGTCCAATTACAGGATCCTGAATTATTGAAGCACTGGGAGAAGATCCAGCGGGACATCCACATTGAATTCCGGGTACATGAGGATGGTACCCTGAGACGAGGAGATCGTGTCTGTGTGCCCGACGTCCCTGAGCTTAAGAGAGACATTTTGGAGGATGCCCATTACTCTAGCTACACCATCCACCCTAGAGGCACGAAGATGTACAGGGGGCTAAAGACCACCTTCTTGTGGGTCGATATGAAGCGGGAGATAGCCGAGTTTGTGGCCCACTGCCTTACCTGCCAACGGGTGAAGGCAGAGCACCAGAAGCCAGCTGGACTATTACAACCCCTACCTATACCAGTGTGGAAGTGGGAACATATAGCGATGGATTTCGTGAGAGGCTTACCTCGTTCCTAAAAGGGGAATGAAGCCATTTGGGTGATCGTTGACCGACTGACCAAGTCGGCACACTTCTTGGCATTGAGACGTAAGATGAGCCTGGCGCGACTAGCCCAGTTATACTTGGACAAGATCGTTTGTCTACATGGTATATCGGTAACGATCATATCCGATCGAGACCCCAGATTTGTCTCGAAATTCTGGGAGAGTCTCAGATGCAAACACTGGTACCCGATTGACATTTAGCATCGCTTTCATCCCGGTGACGGATGGTCAATCGGAGAGGACAATCCAGATATTAGAGGATATGCTGCGAGCTTGTACTTTGACTTTACCGTTCTTGGGATGAGCACTTGGCTAAGGCGCGTAGTTCGCCATAACAACAATGTTTACCAGTAAGCATTCGGGATGGCGCTCTATGAGGCTCTCAGGATGGGCACGCGTGCGATCTCCTATATTTTGGAACGATGTGGGAGATCGCAAGTTTGAAGGGCCTCGAGGAAGTACAAAAAGTCAAGAACAAGTGAAGCTCATCGAGAAAGGCCGAGGGTAGCTCGTGAGCCGGCTGTAAGAGCTTGGCGCGGATAAGAAACGCCCGCAGCCGAATTCCGTGTGGGCGACAAGGTACTCCCCAAGGCATCACGCATGAAGGGTGTATGGAGATTTGGAAAGCGCGGGAAGCTTAGCCCAGCGTTACATTGGACCCTTTGAGATACTAGAGCTGGTTGGAATAAGAGCATATCGGTTGGCTCTCGCCTCCCGATTTGGCCCAGTCCATAATGTCTTCCACGTATTCATGTTGAGGAAGTGCTTGATGCACTCCAACCAAGATTATAGAATATGAACCGATGGAACTCCAACAGGATCTATCTTATGAAGAGTGGCCGGTGGAGATACTTGACTACAAGGAGCAACAACTGAGGAACCGAACTATTCCTTTGGTCAAGGTAAGATGGAATAACCACACTAGTGGTGAAGCTACTTGGGAGCGCGAAACTGACATGAAAAAGCGCTACCCCGACTTGTTTAGATGAGCTTGTTGTGAGTTTAGGGACTAAACTCCTATAAGGGGGGGAGATTGTAAAACCCGCCCCGAAATAAATAAAGATTTTTATTTACCAGAAATTTTAAATGGCAATCCAATGTGATGAGCAGTGAAGTTTTGGGAAAAATCACATGTCTGAATAATCCAGATTAATTAAACGTTAATTAATCGAAATAAATCAGTTATTAATAAATCCAGATTAATTATATGTTAGTTAATTCGGATTAATTATCAAGAAGAGAAAATGAATAAATATTCAAATCCCGGAAAAAGTGGGTCTTGTCGGGACCGAGATACTCGTGATGCCACAAAGATACCCGTGGACGAGGATTTAATCGAAGCTTTCCAGATTCTCGGATCCTGGTCCGACGAGAGACCGATTCCGCGGATATTACAAGCACTTGTGTCACGGGGACCTTTGAACCAAGATTCGCGGATCTGGGTCGGGCATGTGGACGAGAGGGTTATGACGGTGGACCCCGTCGAGGAAATAGACTCCTCACCCTTGAGTGTATAGTAAACATGTGACCAAGTTTAGGCAATTTAATTAAAATAAAAAAAAAATGGTTTTAAGAGAGGTATGAGTCTCTCTCTAATTCACTCCCTTCTCTCTCCCCGAGCCACCATCACTGACCCCCCTCTCTTCACCTTCGTACCCCAAGACCGACGGCCACCGACGAAGGCCCGGCAAGGTGACGCGCGCCCCACGCCCGGCGAACCCCGCCACCCTAGAGCAGCCGGCGGCAGGCTCTCGCGTGCACGCTTCCGCGCAGCCAGATCCCACCGGATCCGAGAAGATCCGGCGAGCTTCGACGCCGGCGAGGACCCTGCAGCCGCCGATGACCGACCCCTCTAACGACGGCCTTGATCGCCCTCCAACCAAATTTCTCCGTAAGTCACCATTACACCGACAATGACCATTAACAAATGTACCGGAGAGCCACGTCGAGGCTAATTGTTGGCCCAACTGATCCCCTATCGCAGCCCTGCAGCGGAACTACGCGTCGCCATCTTCATCCCTCCAACTGTGAGCCCTAATTTGGGGAAAGAAACCCTAAACTTAAATTCTTCGATTTGTATGAACTATTAGGGCTGTTATTAGAAAGGGATTAAGGGGGGAAAAGAAGCATGAATACATGTTAAGTGTATTAGATGTTGTTATGGTTAATTGGATTAATTATGGATGTATGTTTGTATTAATTCCGGGGCCCTACAAAGAGGGGAGGTGCCGCCGAAATTCCAAGAAAATTTTTTAAGTAGAAATGCCCATTCATGTTCATATTAACATGCTCAATCTTGACTTGTCTCCATGACTTATATGCTTAAGGACGTCATGTGCTAGATTAGTAAATTTTGGATAATTAAGCATGCTTAGGGGCATTCTAAGAATCTTGAAGGCGCGATATGCTTGTTAAGTAAGGAAACATACTTCGAGTAGGTTATGTCTTCCAAGTATGATCAAATTTAAGGATTCATGTGTAATTGTATTTCATATCTAGATAGGAGATTTGCTTAAGTGTAAAGGCACTGAGAGTCTCTATCTAATTACTAGATCCTGATTTGGACGCGTGAGGCGCGACAAGGATCAGGGATCTGCTTCTAGCCAGGTAGGCTCTCGCACGGGAGGTTTGTGAGTATTCCTTCCTCCTACCCCACTTTGATTTTTGTACTCTTATTTCCTCGAGAGGTTCCCGATATATATATTTGAGATGGTTTTCCTCATAGGTGTTGGTTTTATATCTCGAGGGGATTGTTGCTATCGTTTTTTTCTTCTTATGCGTATTTGAGTAGAGTTTACTTCTTAAATACGTATTGACTCCCGATCTCGATGAGGTCACCGATCATTATATATTCAGGATGTTGCTTCCTTGGATATATATATTTATACCTGTTGTTAGGTATTAGTACTATCAATCTCTTACTTTCAGGCATGATACATCGGACGGAGACCCTGGCCGAGGGTGTATAATATCCGCTACCAGCCCCGCAGAGGGCGATAATATCCGCCACGCAGCACTTGATGCTCTATCGGACGGAGACCCTGGCAGAGGGTGTATAATATCTGGCCACTTGGCTCAGTCAGAGAGCGGCATCTTCTGACCATGTGCACATGCATGCTATAGCTTAGTCCGGCTTAGGCCGAAGACGATACCGATGGTGTTGTAGATGTCGTAGACATCTTAGTATCACATATGCCAGAGATTGAGTACATCTGTGGATTTTATCCGCATTCCAGTTACTTGTTGCTTGCTGTGTTGTTGTTGTATTTTGTATAATTGTACTTACTTTATTCTCGCTCTCTTGTTTATGGCCTTCGCCTCTTTTTATTGTTTATGCGAATCTCTCTACCGGGCCTATTCTTTAGGCTCATGCACTTGATTCGTGGTATTACCTGTGTTAGGACGAGGAGGAGTAGGACCGAGCTTAGGCGAGGATATACCGAAGTTGTCGACTCGGCTACTTCTATTTGTCTTGAGGTCTCATGTAATTCTTTTATTCTGTGTGAGACTTGTAATTTAGATTTCTTTGTTGTATGGATTTCTAGGGGTGACTGGACTGGATCCTAATCTTGGGGTTGTGTAAACCCGATATTGTACCGTATGGAGTTGTACGAACTCCCTTCATCTTTTAGCTATGATTTCGTTGTTATTATTAATTCTGAATACTTATTGTATAGGAGTTCTTAAGGCCTTGCGCAGGAATGGGGACTAGTCCCTGTTTGGGTGCGGCCGGTTGTCTACGTACCTGAGCCGTAGTTCGAGGCGTGACAACTAATGTGTTTTTTGTTTAAAACTTCTCCAGATAGCTTTGACATAGTTCTTTCCGGGGTATTTTTAGTTGATTCTTCTCTTGTGGGGTTCTTTTTTGAAGTATTTTCTTGTTTATCTCCTTCCCATCCAAGTTGAGTATTCCACATCTCCTCAAACTCAAGTTCAATTTCTCTCTCCAAAGCTTCATCAAATTCATCATCAAAGTCTTCATTGTCATCTTAATTTACTTAATCCGAATCAGAGTAAATGGGAATAGGGTTCGATACATTTTCATTAATTTTCTTATTTAATGCCAAACTTCAATTTTCTTGAGATATTTCTGGGTGCCATATGTTATCATCCCATTTGTCCACATGCTTGGGAGAGGATTGATCGCCTGAATGTTGGAATTCCTCCTTGCGCGCTATGCGTCCCTCATGCTGGCCGTTCTCAGATGCTTTTGGACTCCATACCACGCATTTTCTATTTATCTAGGACCACAAGGTTTGCTTAGGCGCCACATGGCCTTCTCTCTGCCTATAGCAATACTGGCGTCTTCAGAAGCACCTGGATTCCCCGTACCTTCTTTTCTGTGCCTTTCTAAGGTTATCGAGGCCGTGGTATGCATCACATGGGACAGGTGTCCCTCCTCAACGTTTTTTTTTTATATTTTTCCCAGCGACTGGCATCTTCCTAGCCAGGCTATCCACGTGTCTATTTTTTCTACCGTAGGATGGTTGTGAGGTCGATTAAGTCAACTTTTCAAATTCCCTGGACAACAGTCATACCCTGCGTGAAGCGTCGTAGGTGGTGACATGTTGAGTTGCACTATCGTACCCCTCGGGCCTCTCCTCCTTTTAAGGTTTATCTCGGTCATTGCTCAGTGGTCCAACCTGGAGTTTTCCTTTCCACGGCCTTGGATCTTCTTCGGTGATGCCGGTCCCATCTTCTATTTTCTCCGGTGCCCTAGTCATTTCCGGATCGGGGCCCCAAAGTAGAGGAGATTGATCGGATCCCATCATTACTCAAATGTTGTACATGCACCTAAAGATGTTGCAATGGATCATGGCCTGGATTGTCCTTCCCAGGCGAAGCCAGACCATCGCCCTGAAATGGCCGGCAAAGAATCTTCCACTATTGCCGAGGTATACCAAATCTCCAATCGGCTTGAGGATCCTTGTCATGGTGTCCATCTTTCTGCCAAAAATGGGGAGGCCCTTGCCTCTAACACATCAGAGTTCTCCTTCCGCCTTTCCCGTGGCTTCGATATCTGTTGACCACAGCTCAAATCGGACAGTAAACTTGGGTAAGATGATCTCCCTCTTCTGTTCCATGTCTCTTGCAATCTCCTCAGATGGGCATTGAAGCAGGAACCTATCGTCGTCCTACGGCTCTGCCATCCACTGCTGATCTAGGGCAAACATCTCCACCGTCGCCGCGGTGATTTTCCGATGATTAGGCAGATAGTCTCTAACTTTCACTACAGTCGCGAGGGTGTACTATTTAAGGGCCTCTTTTTCTACTGTCACAATCAAGTCCACCGCTAGGGAAACATGGTGGGTTTCCTCCACTTCTGCTATTTTTGGCGGCAATAGGGCTTCGTGGGCTTCCTGGCTCCCTCCGGCCAAGGGGATGGCCTCATCGGAAACCGGTCCCTCAGGCTTTTTGCCTCCCTTCTTCTTTTGTTGACTCCCGGCATGGAGCACTATGGTCCCTTCGCCGAGGTTAACTGCCATTTTTCCTGCTAATGTCTTGGCCGTTCGTAATGGCGGCACACTTACTCTCGCCGGCATTTTATCATCATGTGACCCAGTTTCTTGCACCTTCCGCAGACCTCAATCACCCCACTCGACGTTTGTTTCTTTGGCGGCAAGTGGAGGTGGTGAGGAGGAGTGGCATGCTTGCTCGGGCCAGGCCTCTTGGCCTCGCTTGTAGGAGAGGTCCTCCTCCTTCTCTTGTGGTGTACATTGGTCCATGGGGCCTCCTCTGTGTTCTCCTTTCCTTCCCCCTCCACCGTTCCTCTGACCGGTTCTTCTATGTGGCAGTCCTCGGTTCGCAGGGTCCTCTCTTTCCCAAGACCACCTCGACGTAGTTCCGATCCCACATTGTGCTTCCCGTCCAGGAGCTTGAGCTTAAGCTTGCACCTGAGCGGCTAAGGGTGGTTCCCGCCGCTCTTCCCAGCGTTGACCTGGCTCCTTCTTCCCTGCCACCCGTCATTGTGTGTTATCCCTGCACTGCACCGGTTCTGAGTCACCTTCTGGCCGTCTTCTTGGCTCTTCAGCCGTCTTCCACAGTTCCACGGTCCTCCTCCAAACGAGTGTCATCTAGCTCCTTGTTTTGCCCTACCTCCGCTGTGCCTTCATCATGAACCTCTGTGCGTCGGAAATCGCTCCGTCTCTCCTCCAACTTTTACAAAATCAGTGTCGATCATTTTTCTTTACATTGCCTTGCCAAAACCTCTGGCTGGAAATTTTTCCAAGGATTCTCTTAATGTGTCATTGTTGGGTAGATGTCCTAGCAAGTTCTTAGAAAATATTATGTGTTTTTGTCACATCTTATTCTTAAATCTTTCTTAACAAAATATCCAAGTTGAGTTTCTGAGTGTACTTTAATATGACAACAAAAGTATCAAGTTCTCAAGAGCCAAGCTTTTCTACTCCTTAGATATTAGATTCAAATAAATCTACCCTCTGGTTCATATTTATCTATCAATAGAAACTATCCTACTCGATCTGATCAATGCAGCAAAATATAAATGAATTGAAATGTAAGGTATCCTACTCAAAAATAAAATGTGTGGCAAAATCTAGAGCTCGTGCCATCATTTATTTGAAAATGCCGCAGTTTTCCTTTGGAAGAAGTCAAATTTTATTCACAAAGGAACTCCCATGAATACCATTTTTCAATCATCATGTTTGCATCATGAACAAGAACATCTGTTGTAGTATTCCCAGCTCTAGCAAGTATTCCAATTTTGTGGATTGTTCGCATTCTTCCTGGTGTTTCTGGATGGTCTCCTTCTGGTCCATCAATCACCACCACATCCCATCGTTTCCTGTAAACTGTCTTGGGCAACTGAGTTAGTGCTAATTTGCAACATGATATGTGGAGTTGACAGTTTGTAGCTTGCATGCATTTTGTCCTCTAGCAAGTTTAAGTAGATCAAATGCCTCTACTAGCTTTTCCATGGTATTTAACCTTGTAGAAATGTGAAGAATTGGGTTCCTATATCAGGTCCATGAACTTCTCTGCATCCTTTTCTAGGAAGATAGTGGTACCACCAATGTTTAGTTTGGAAAGGTTAAGGAGTTGGGAATTCAGTCCAAAGATGAGGAGGTTGCAGGGGGCTCTTCTTGAAATGAGGTTTGAGAGAAGATTGTACTCCTTCTGCCGAGGCTTTCTTCTTCTTCAAAGGATTGCTTTGATTTGCAAGCTTGTTGGATATGTACGGAGAGTGCTCAGTAGATGTGTTTGGGTTGAAATATGGCTGAAAGAAGGATGTGGTGTTTATTGTGATTCTTAAGAGTCAAATGGAACAAACAGTTAAGAGGAGAAGGAAGAAGATTGGTATGAGTTTCTTAATTTGAAGGAATTTTCATCTCCGTCTACTCTTACCTTCTCATGTATGGTTTCTGATTGTTGCACTACTACTCCAGGCAGGAAGTCTGAAGATCTTGCATGCAGTCCTAATTCTTTTAGGAGATGGCCATGTAATAGAGAGTAAGCTGTTGTATAACACAGGTGCTCTTGTTATTATTAAGGTCACAATCTAGTTATTGCATAATATTTCTTGTGATTTAGGGGCTGTTTGGTTTGATGTAAGTAGATGTATTGTAAAAAAATTTACATGTAACACTTACTTTTGAGTGTTTGGTTTGATGTAAAAAGGTGAATATACAGTAAAAGTTTTTACATTTGGGGGTGTTTTACTGCATTTCAAGTTACAGCTAAATTGGGTGTAAAATGAAATGCAGCATAACTCTTCTCTCTCCCGGGCTGTTAAAATCACCTTTCTTCATTCTTTTCCCGTGGCTTCTCTCTCCAGCAACCTCTTCTCTCTCGATCTCCTGTCACTCAATTCTCGACAGCATCGTATTTCTCCCGATCCCCGATAATCATCTTTATCTTGGTGACACTCCGGTCGATGATGTCAAGTGGGAGGTCGAACTCACCCACCATGCACAGAGGGATCTCACCACTGCGTGACTTGCAATTGAAGCTCGATCAGATGGGGCCTCCACCCCGCTTGGCTGGGGTCTCCAGCTACTCCATTTACCGGACCTCCACCTGTAACTGCGACGCAGAGGTGTCAGTTGGGAAGCTTGGAGCTATATTTGGAGGCTCGGATGCAGGAGCGGCAGAGAGAGACTTCATTTTTTCGGCGGGACTCGAGGGCAGAGCTGAAGAAGTCACGGCGGAGGATGGCAGCGCTAGCGGTGGAGGAGATGGAGGCCATGATTTGGCAGGGTGTTGGAGGTGCTCGGGTTTTAATTTTGTGGCTAATGGATAGGGTGAGAGATTTATGACCGTAGTCGTTGGATTCGAGAAGATAGACGGCTGTGAGCAACCATGGATGAGGCTTTGGATTTTGAAGGTTTTATAAAATTAGAATTACAATTTTTATATATATTTTAAGTTTTGTTTTAAAATGGTCAGAAAACGGACACAGAAAAAAATTAAATAGGAAAAAAATGTAAATTACAAACAAAAAATAAGAAATATTAAATATAATTTTTTGAGATAAAATACTATTTATTATTTAAATTTAATAGTGAAAATATTTTTTAAAAGAGGAGAATATTAAATATTTTAAATTTAATAAATATTTTTATTAGATTAATTAATTAATTTTATTTAAAATTAATTTTTATGTAATATATTAAATAATTAATAAAAATAATAATAGATAATAAAGGTAATCTCACCACCCCATTTACATGGTAACTACATCCTTTGACTTACATCAAGCCAAACAAAGAATAAGAAAATACAGTATTTCTAGTTACATCAAACCAAATTTCCAGTTACATGTAATTTGAATTACACTGTAATTGAATGCATCAAACAAATTTCTTAAGGGAGATGCTTGTTGTTATTTCAAGTGCTCCCTTCTCTAAAATGGCTTCATAACCTTTAACCTAGCCTCCATCACTGTTAAGATTAGGTGCTCATTTGTTTTCTGTTTAATTGAGTGTTTTCAAAGAATTCAGTTGGAGTAGTTGGTGAACAAAAATCAACACCATCTTTGCTTTTCTAACATTTTCTGGAGCGCATCCGTCTAGTGATCCCTACATACCAGGCAAAGACAATGGATTTAAAGGACAGATGAACCTGAATGTTTGCTAAAAGCCAGTAATATGATTTCATGCATTCCAAATACTGTAAACTATATGGTCTGTCTAATTAATCACAAGGCATGTTGGTGTTTCAACTCAGCTAAACACCTAGTTTTTTCAGGTTTTTCTTTAAACTCTAAGAATGCGCATCATTCCTTGAAGGTCCCAATTTTGAAAAGGTTGAAAGTGATTTCCAGATATGAGAACTAGCCATCCAATCTGGTCTCTTTCTTGAATTATAAATTTCTTCACTGTTTGCTTATTTTATACTTGATGATTGTCCTCACCATGATATTTTCTTTCTGAAAAATGATGCCTACTCCATACACCCTTCTAATGGCCGACTGCCCAATTATTGGCCCATTTTTGAAAAATATTGTGACCATTGACTTCATCAGTAATATTCTTAGATCCCACCAAATATGGTCCCCACAGCTTTTTTTCCGCTCTGTATGGCAACACTGCTGTTTGGTTTCCATTCGATGATGATAACAATTGTGCTCCTTGCTGGTCTTTATCATTTTTCTGTCAATCACAGTTTAGAAATGTTTCTGGAACTCCTCCATTTTCAAGGTGAAAGCACAGAATTTTCAGAAAGTTTGGTGCAAGTAGAAGAAACAACACAATATTGTCAATTTAAACGGGAAAGAACAAAGACTGCAAAAGAATTTACATTTGGATTATAGAATTAGGATAAAATGTGGCAGCATTCTATATGTTTATAGTTTCTATAGTTTATAGTGATTCAAAAGTAAAATAAGTGGCTCCTTCATTTTTTATTTTTTTTTTTCTTTTTTGAAAACTAGGTAGACAATTGGAGATCTTTAGAAGTAGCAGCCATATTTTGTTTGTGTTCAACTTGTGTTTTTGCAGATTCACCATCACATGGATAGTTCTACATTAGGATTTGGATGTAAATATATATTGGTCTACAAGTTCTAATATATTCAGTTGTCAATTACCTGCTTGAGTTTGCTCAGCAGGAAAACTAGGCTAGCTAGCGCAGCTATGCTCATGCCTAATTATAATATCCCTGTCATTAATGCAACGCTACAGATTAAATTCTGGCTCCCTACCTAATGAGCTTGAACATTTCTTTAGTTCAAGGGACAATCCAGGTTGGTGTAGATTAATTCGGGTCTTGTTCTTCTGTACCTCATACACTAAAATCATATCTGTCTACTTCCCACCTGACTATAAGATGACCGAGAGGAGAAAAGCTTAGCAATGGCTTGATCACACCTGGCTTTAAGAAGCATTAAGATATTCATTGCTGAAACAATCTTCTTTGTTTGAGGATCAATTCAATTAGTTGGAAATTTTTCCCTCTAGAATTCATATTAGTAGGTCCTATGGCTCTTGTTTTCTTCCACCTCTGAGTTCTCAGCATCTTATGTGATGGCATATATCTGCAAGTTGTTAATATAATTATTGAAATCTGATAGTGACATTTTTGTTAAAGCTTCCTGCTTTTGTGGTCAGCTAATCTAATAATAATCGGTTAGAAGCTACCACGAAACTGCGTTCAATTGTCCTGAATTAGACTTCCATTTCACAAGAGCCTAAATTATTTGTATCACCCTCCATTCAAAACCCTTATCTGGTTGGGCAGTCATCAACCTAATTCTTGTGCTACTAATTGATAAAGTTGCAGATTAACAAATCTTTTATGGTCCCTATAATGTCAATCTCATTTAGATCGTATCTGCTTATGAAACTAGGCATAGTTGCAACAATGGCCACAAGCCATTGTTAATCTGGATTCATCCTCTGACTCCAAAGACCGGTCCTTGTCTATTGCCAACAGATTCCAATCCCTGCTAATTTATCAAATGTTTTCAAGGGACCAATCCCTTTCTTACCTTCAAATGCACCCCAAATGGTCACCATCCTTCCCAGCATTATAATTTATCTTGCTGACATTGGCCCTTGGCCATTTAAAATCACTTGCTAATTTCTGCCATCACACCTTGATTTCCCTCCTCTTGTTTGATCAAATAAGATTGGATTGGATTGGTTGGGTAGAAACTTTGTCAAAATCATGAAATGAAAGCCTTGAACTTGTCAAGATGTTAATTTAAATCTACCACAACTTTTTTTTTTTTTTTTTTTTTGGTTCAGGTTATGAAACTCATTCACCTAGAAAGAAACTACCTCTTGTTGTTTCTTAATGCTCATGGTAAACTTTTGAATCCTGGATTCTGCATTGTCTTATTTGTAGGCTATGTATTGTCCTATAGTTGGTGAAGGCAAGGTAGATTGCTGTTGTCACTATCAGGCAAGCTGTTTACTTAGTTTGGCCTTCTTCTAATATCTTTATCACACACTCTACCTTGAACAAACATCCCATCAGATCAACATTTCATAAGAGAGAGAGAAAGAGAGAAAGAGAGAGAGAGAGAGTTCTTGTTCACTTTTCGTTGGCCCCTTCATCACCAAACTCTTGATAATTCTCTTGATTCAGTTTTCCAGTTAATGAGAGCTAAAACCGAAACAAATATGGGCAGAAATGTTGAAGAAGAGATTGTTCTTCATTCAGAATCCAAGGTATGCATATAGAAATTCTAGAACAAACACAGCTGGCTTCAATTTCTTCAGTTAAAAAAAAAATAAAAATACACATTTCCTGCATCACTCACAAATTTTCAATGCCTTGGAACCAGGCTTTGGTAGGAGAAGTTGAGGACCTTGATTTGAAATCAATACTTAGATCAAAGCTCTCAAACACAAGGCCAAACAGCATGGTTGTCAAGGTAAAAAAACCCTATTTCTTTTCCATTATTGTTCGTCCTCTAAGACCTTTTTGATATTGATATATACATGCTACTTTACAATCCGGCCAGAAAGTATGTCCTCGGGAATTCATTCCCCCAGAGATTGTTGCAGAAGCGATATCGACACTCCATGGCCTTGACTTGAGATGGTCAGGGCCAATAACTCCAAGTGAGATGCAGTATGTGGACCAGTATGTGCTAGCAAAGTATCCACAGTATTCACATGGTCTAATTGAAGAAGGCGATAAGACTGACCTCTACTCACTCTACTACAACAATGATACATCTCCAGCAAACAGTGAAGAAAGTCGACGAAAATCACCTCGGGAAGTTTCCGTGACCCTTCTCCATCACCATACATTGGAAGCACACATCCTGAGCTCGACAAAACTCAGTTGGAACCATCAAGGTTGCTAGACATCCCTCACAAAGAAATCCTCATTCCCAGGGAGCTTCATTTTCAATTCCAGAGATTCAAGCTCGCAACAGAGTGCTCAGACATTGTGGGCTAACTGAAGATGAGTACCTTGTTCTCTTCACTCCCAGTTATAAGGATGCAAATGATGCTTGTAGGAGAGAGCTATCCTTTTTCAGATACAACTACTACATGACTATAATTGATGAAGAATCAGACTACATTAAAGAGTTTGCAACATATAAGGATTCAAAGGTTATATCTGCTCCAGAGACATGGTTGGATCTAAGGATCAAAGGATCACAACTTAGTCAATATTTCAGGAGGAAGTGCAAGCATACTCCTAAAGGTCTCTTCTCCTATCCTGCAGAGATTAGAAGCACAAGATACTCGATGCACTGGGTTTCTGGAGGCTCACAGGAACTCATGGCACGTGCTCCTTGACGCCACAGGCCTTGTCGTGGGTGAGGATGATCGCCTGAACCTTGCACTCCATAGGCCGGATTTTGTGCTGTGCACACTTGACAATACTCATGCCCAACCTTCAAAGATTGCATGTCTCTTGGTAAGGAGGAAATCCTTTGATACTGCTCCATCACCTTGACCTAATTCGTTACTCTCACTGGCATCACAGCAATGTTGGAAGGGTAGATTTCCAGTTCACGTGTATAGTCTTCTCATTTGCCAATGTTTGAGATCCTGTTCTAGTTATTGAAAGGGAAGCTTCTATTAATCATGTTTAAATTGAGTCTTACTAGCTATATTGAGGTAATCAAGTGCACATATTTGGGCGAACTTCCATACCAAGGTTACTTTCCTCTGTTTCTGTTGTGCCAAAATTAAATCTTCTGATTGTATTTATCATATGGACAAGAAATTTTCATCCGTATTTCTATCCTTAGTCTTAATAATTGGTATATGTTACCAATGGATTTCCAATTCAATTTTCTCTCATTTCATCTAGTGGATGTGCCATTAAATTTATTTATTTATTTATTCATTTATTTATTTGAGAAAAATGAATAAATCACATTCATTAGGTGTAAAAATTAGATTGTCACATCGATCCCTCAAAAGGTTTAGGTGGTTACAGAGGATTCACCGACAGCGTTACGGCTTTGGACGATGGGAATAGGTCCTCCTCCGTTGTCCTCGTCTTCGAAGTCCGCTCCTAGTGGTCTCGGGTCCGCAGGCACCCTTGTGATGGTTAAGCTGAGTCTGATAAGGCATCGCATTGGTTGTAGATGTGTCTGTCTGGTGGCGTGTGCGTTGTCCAACCAGGAGAGAAGGAGGAAGTCTGAAAGACAAGTCAGTTTCTGGTAAACACTGTGTTTATCGTTGAAACATCTCCTATTTCTTTCCAACTACAGGCTCCAGGTCCCTCCCATGACGAGCAGGTGCCATTCTTTGCGTAGTTCCTTGCCCAGTTATTTGGATATTAAAGAAGGTCCCCAAAGATCTTGTATCTTGTTGGGGACAAGTCCATTCCCGAGGATGTGTCCATAGTGTGACCAAACGTCAGTCGAGTAAGGACATCTAAGGAGTAGATGTTCTGTAGTTTCCTCCTCCATGTCGCATAGGTAACATCGCGTCCTTTCTCCTCTCCAGTTTCTCTTTAACAGGTTGTGCAGAGTGGGGAGTTTGTCTTCCCATGCCAAACAGGCGAAGAGCGATATCTTCAGAGGGGCCACTTGTTTCCAGATGGTTTTCAGGAGGGGGCTTCTCATCCCCCCGTCAATTCTGAAGAGATACAACGACTTGACCGTAAAGTTTTGGGGGGGGGGGGGGGGGTGAGTCTCCATAGTCTCCTGTTATTAAATTGATTTTGGTTTTTTTGTTTATGAACACAGTGAAAAGACGTTTACTTGATACATTGAATTGATTAGAATTGCATGAGATACTATTTAAAAAATAATAATAATTAATTACTCATATTTAATATGTTCACTTTGTAATAATTGTCTTTAGGGTAACAATAAATCAAAAGACCAGCTTTCTTGGTAAATAGCATGTCAGTAAACACACATGATTTTTTTTTTTGGACGTTTGGAGCAACTGGCTAGGTCAGTGCTAGTAAAGAACCAAAGGGACGGGTCAACCCGGGATCGAATCCGGCAAGCAACATGTGGGGAAAAATGCCATCCAAAGACTGGCCCCCACCGCGAGTGCACAGATCGCCACAGGAGGACCCCCAAGCGTCACTCGAACCCGCGATGGGGTGTGAGGCACTGGAACCCGGTACCGTCAGACTGAGATGTCATTAGCAACCATTGAATGGAAAGAGATGAGCACTAATATCTAATTGCTCAATGAAGTGATTTGGTAATCAATAAAGCAAAATTAGAAATAAACAAATAAATAAACAAGCAAAACAGTTGATGGTAATTAGAATGTTATGTTATTCGTTAGAAAAATTCAAGACATCCTCTTGGTTTGTTCTGTCTCATACAATGAATTTTGATCAAAACATCTTATAAGACTTAGTAATACCTCTAATAACAAGCTTTTTTTCTTTTATCATATTACAATGGTGGGCAAAAGATACTCTTTGAGACAATGACATGGGACACTTATGTAATGTTAAATTTGCAGATCATGATAAAAAAAAATAATTTTTTTTTAAAAAAAGATTAATTCTTCAGTTTTAAATTGTGAAAGTAGATATTCTTCTCATTTGCCAGGTCGGAGCATTGATGTAAACACTTGTATCGACACCATTGTCATGCTCACAAACAGCTGGAGAAGGTAAGTCTTGGGTGCAGTCCAATTCAGAAATCACAACAAAATGTGACAATTTTCTATGGTCTTTTTTTTGGGGGGTACGAATTTTCTATGGTCTTTAGCAGTGGTATCTTTTAGGAAACCTTTTGTATGAAAACCCACTCAAACAAAATAGTAAGGATGATAAGATACAGAGGGAGATATACTGAGAGAATCTTGTATATACTGTTTGGTACAAAGTAAACCCCTTGTGAGTCAAGCATGTGAATGATTTCGTCATACATTGTGTATATGACAATTACATCTCTAAAATTTCTTTTAACTACATAGGGAACTAAAACTTTTTGTTTTCTTCATCAAAATGGACAATCCATTTATTCATTTATTTAAATCTTCCCAAGAGGATCACATAGGTTTGGTTACATATGTAGTTCCCTGGCACATAGGCAGGTCTCTAATTGGACACAATGTAGTAGATGTGATAGCTCTTTAAGATATATAGGGTCTTTTGCCATTCTTGAGTGTCCTCGAAGTGGCTTCGTGGGGAGTGTTGAGGTACTTCCTTACACGTGAATGCTAGGCTTTTTTTAACAATGGATTACATTGCGATGAGTTTCGGTCTTTTCAATGCATGAGCTGTATCAAACCAAAAGAGTGTTAGGAAGTCAATATCGCTGATTGAGCACATACTTCGCAAATGTACGGGTCAAACAAATAGTAGAGTGGACTATGAAGAGTTGAATGTCGAACCACAAAGACCGAGAAGTACTAGTACTAACTGTCAATCTATTATCTAGTCTAATCAGAAATTGGTGATGTCTAAACTATTCTAATCTCTAAAACTAGCAAGAAAGAAGAATCAGATCTCACTAATGACACGGTGAAGTATTAGGGGCAATCAATCATAGGAGAGGTGTATTCATGCGATGAATCCCTCTCGGGTTTTCATAAAGATAGACAAAAGGATATTAAGGTTAATGGCTTCAGTAATTTGGACCAATGATTCCTATAGTATATTTCATCCTTCTCTTGAGGCGATTACTAACCAAGTACCCTTACTGAGTTAGCATTCTAGGGAATTTGATTTTTGGATTGGAAGGATTATGGGAATAAGACATATGGAGTCACTCTCCTTAGTAGTCGATCTCTAGACGTACTCATAATCCCTTGTATTGATGCATGCCTACACAGGGGAGGTGTTCTCACTTTTTCTCCAGATGCGGTGGATTGAAAATCCTGGTTGTCGCAACGTAGGCTCCCAATTCAATGAATAACACTCAATAGATCTCAAAATTTAAAGCAACTCATTAACCATTACCATCCAATGTCAAAAATCAACATTAACCCGAGGCTTCATGTAACGCCCCGACCCGATCCCGGGACCTCAGACGCGATGTCTTGAAGCAGTAGTAGCGGTGTAGAGACGGGCCCCACACGGATACAAGGCCTAAGTGAGTAAAGCAGATAATGCAAATAAAACAACTTAATTATTCGAAATAATAGAGTTCAGCGGAAATAATAATAATAAGGGTTCATATACCCTACAAACACTAGGCCCTATAAGGGACCTACAAATAAAAAAGTCTCACTCAGAACAAGAAAATAAACCAGGTCCTCGGACCTCTGCAAATCACCCGACCCACGATCGGCTCAGCTCCTGCGTGCTAGAATCCTACGCCTCAGGATCTGTAAACAGGAAGAAAAGAAGTGCATGAGCTTTCGAATGGAAAGCTTAGTAAGTACTTACGGGTTCAAGAAAATACGATCTCAATGAAACATGAATATCAAAGTCAAGCTCAGGGCACACCCCTCATAACAAAACCCTAGGAGTCTATCACAAAAATAATCAAGATAACGACTCCTAGCTATGAGTTCCAACGGAAGCTCCACAATCGTCTCCCCGGCCAAGTACTCATCAACCTCGAGAAAACGACTATCCGTCGCTACGCCGCCGGTCGATGTCGGTAGCGCCACCTCTCTACGTGTCGACACGGCCAGCGAATCACTCCCACTAACGGGCAGGAAAACCAGAGTATCGATCCCTCTGGCATGGCAATGCCGGAACATCAGGGTGTCCCGTCCCTGATCATTCACAAAGGAGCTCACTTGCTCCACTGAATTCGCGCCGAAGAACGAACAAGTAGGGATCCCAACATCCCAAAAACAATCAATCATGCTAAAACAAGGATTTCAATAAATCAAGAAGCATGAAAGAATACAAGCAGCATGTCACAATAAAGACATATCAAGAAAACTCCGAAGAGTGGATCAAGGCAAGTGTACTTACATGCTCAAACATGCAATCAAGAATCATCAAAAGTCAAGAAACCAATCAATAAATGACTGGGGGTACAAGGCAGAAATACTTACTTATAGTCACAAAGTCTCGTGCTCCACGGGACTTCCCGATGCATCCAAGTCAAAAATCTGATAAAAACAAATCTCATCTCAATAGAGTACTTGTCTTTAAATACTAAATTTATTATGCATGCTCTAACGGCCCCAAGTCTACATTTATGGGCCTTCCCTTGTGATTCCATATTATTAGGTGCCCTTTTTGATTATTTATCTTCTTTTTGGCTAAGCCCTGGCCGAGTTATCAAATCCACTAACTTGGCTTGACCCTTCCAAGACCGATTCAAAACTTGACTTAAGCCTTATTTGATCAAACCCCATCTCCTTTAGTCCACCATGTCAGTTTATCGATTAATTAGATCAACTCTTCTATTGAACAAACCAATTAGTCAATCTATTGACTAGCCAAGTTAATTTCACTGCTAGTTGATTCAATCTGATTCATTAATTAGTTACCGATCCAACTAATTAGTTAATTTTCTTAATTGGTCATCCATTAGCCGTCTTACTAAAATCGGACTCCACCATAGATTGGTTGGATTCAATCTACTTTAACTAGTTGGCTCAACCAACCTATCAATTAATTATTTACCCATAAATCGTCCAACTAGTTGAATATTAGTTAATTTCATTAACTAATCTGGTTGACTAAAGGAAAGTTTTATTTAATTCCTTTTAGAATAATCCCAACAAAATCCTTTAATCAACATCGTATAATCCAACTATTCAAAATTATTCAGTTAATTGGATATCAACTGATTTGTTCCATTCATTATACTCTACTAATCAATTAATTATTCATCCAAATTAATTGATTTTCAATCAACTATCTTACTAACAATAATTGTTAATTAATTATTCAATTTACTAACTTTTAATTAGTTAACTTAATAACTAATTAATATACCAGATAATAATCCAGTTAATTACTGAGAACTAACAACTTAATTAACAATTAATTAAATAATTAAATCATTAAAACTTATTATGATAACCCTCACTCTCTCTCTCATCTCCCTTTCTTCTCAGGCTGCGACCCCGCCGGGAGAGATGACCGCGTCCACTGTCACCATGGAGCCCCAACACCAGTCCGGTGGTCGTTGGCGAGCTCCCCGGTGGTGCGAGCCCGGAGAAACACCTCCGAGGCCCTCCCTGGCCGGAACCACCTCCTCTCAACCTTCTGTTTTACAGGTCCACGTCGACGCTTCAGACCTCCTTCTTCCGGCGTCCAGAACCTCGACGGAGACCGGCGGAGGGTCCTGTGGTCCCTCCCGACGTTCGCCACCCTAAACTAAATGCATGCACGGCCGGAAGAAAAACAAAGAACAGAGAACCAGAAAGCTCACCGGAATTTCTCCAACCGTGGAACAGCGCCGCCGGGAAAGTAGAAGCGATGGAGAGGAGCTTCCCGCGATCCTTTTATCACCCTCTCTTCTCTGTTCTGACCGAAGATGGGCAAACGATCACCCTCCTCTCTCTGTCTCTCAATCCCTCACGGTGGCGGTGGTAATGGTTCGCCGTCGCTCAGAGATGACACTGCCCAGAGAGTGTCCCGGTATTTATAGGGGTCACGGGGGTGATCTCGCTGTGATCAATATCCCGGACGAGCGGATTCGATCGCCAATCAACCCCCGCCTTTCCATATCAAGCAGGTTCCATAAACGGAGGAAATCCCGCGGTGGCGCACTGGCATCAGTGGAGGAGGAGGCAGAACGCCTCGAGATCAAGTTGCTGGCGCCTTGAGATTTAGTTTCTTAATCAAATCAAACGGCCGAGAATTAGACCGTATGGTGAGGGCGTGTGCACCGTTATTCCTTATGAGGTATTGAACGGTTGGATTTGCGCCTTGAGATCGATTCTTCGCGAATGGTCTAATCCTAGCCGTCCAACCGTTTGCTTAGAAGGTTATTCGTCCTTTTGCGCAGAGGCCCCTCCGTTTCTCAAATTTACTATTTGGTCCTCATTCTGTGAGAGAGGGCATAATTCTCCTTTAATCCTCTTTCTTTTTATTTTTACATCTAGGTCCCTCGCCAGAGACAACTTCTTTTACCTTGCAGTCCTTGCAAATTTAATAAAATTTCTATTAAGTCCCTAGCAGGCAAATAAATTCAAAATTATAAATTTTGAATTATTCAATCAATAGTTTCTCCTTATCCCTTTTAATTAAATCCAACCATACCAAACTTAGGATATTCCCTTAAAATCATTGATTTAATCAACTATTTTTCTCCCTTTCCTTCTAAGTCCCAATCATGATTATTTAGAGGACTTTCCAAGTTTAATTAAATTGGATATTTCCAAATTTAATTAAATCATTCAAAATTAGTACCTTATGAAATAATATCCTTTCTAAACTCCCTCATGTCCATTTACCAAAATGCCCTTGGAGTTTATTTAAATTCCCAAAATACCCTTTGGCAAATTTTAATTACTAATTAATTTAGGAAAATATTAATCCTTTATTTCAAACAAAAATCTTGGATTTTACAATCTCCCCCGCTTACAAAAAAATTTTGTCCTCGAAATTTAAAATAGAACCTCTGGAATTCATCCCGAGACAAATAACTCCGGGTAACGCTTCTTCATATCTTCTTCGCGTTCCCAAGTGGCTTCCTTGTCGGAGTGATGGTTCCACTTCACCTTCACAAAAGGAATGGCTCGGTTTCTCAACTGTCGTTCCTGGCGGTCTAAGATTTCCACCGGCCGTTCCTCATATGAATTTCCTCTTGAACTTCCACTGGAAACTGTGGAATCACCCGAGATGGGTCCCGAATACATTTCTTCAGCATAGAAATGTGGAACACATCATGAACCTGGGATAGGTTCGGGGGTAGAGCTAATCTGTAGGCCACGGTTCCTACCCTCTCCAGAATCTCGAAGGGTCCGATATAGCGTGGAGCAAGCTTCCCACGGCTTCCAAATCTCACCAGTCCCTTCATTGGCGAAACCTTCAGAAATACAGCATCTCCAACCTGAAACTCAAACTCAGTACGCTTCAAGTCCGCATAACTCTTCTGTCGGCTTTGAGCAACCTTCAACCTTTCCCTGATCATCCAAACTTGTTCCTCTGTCTGGCGGTTGAAGTCTGGTTGCTTTAGTGTCTTCTCAGCCATGAGCTTCCTCTCACCCACATCACCCCAACAGATCGGTGTCCGACACTTCCTCCCATAAAGTGCCTCATATGGAGCCATCTGAATGCTCGCCTGGTAACTGTTGTTGTAGGAGAACTCCACCAAACTCAGACGCTCATCCCAAGATCCTGAAAAGTCCAAGGCACATGCCCTCAACATGTCCTCCAAAACCTGGATGGTCCTCTCTGACTGACCATCCGTCTGTGGGTGGAAAGCCGTGCTAAATGCAAGACAGGTGCCAAAAGCCTCATGCAAAGCCTTCCAAAATCCTGAGACAAACCTAGTGTCTCTATCCGAGGTAATTGACACTGGTACCCCATGAAGTCTCACAACCTCATCGATATACAGCCGAGCCAACTGCTCCAATGTCACACCCGTCCTCAGACGTATAAAGTGAGCCGACTTAGTCAATCTGTCAACAATGACACAGATTGACTCCTTTCCCCTTTGAGTACGCGGTAGCCCCGTCACAAAATCCATATTGATATGCTCCCATTTCCACTCGGGTATTGGTAACGGCTGTAATGTCCCGGCTGGCTTCTGATGTTCTGCCTTAACTAGCTGACAAGTAATACACCTGGCTACAAACTCAGCGACATCCCGTTTCATGCCCTTCCACCAAAAGTGGTCCTTCAAACCTCTGTACATCTTGGTACCACCGGGATGAATAGCATAGCCCGAGTAGTGGGCTTCCTAAAGAATCTCATTCTTCAACTCAGGAACTCTGGGCACACAAATCCTGTTATCAAACCTGAGAGTACCATCCTCATGCACTCTGAACCGTGTCGCCTCTCCACCTTGTCGACTCTGATCTCCCCGGATCTTTATCTTGCTTCTGAGCATCTTTAATCCTTCCCAACACTGAGGGTCGTATGTGCAAGCTGGCCAAAGTAACCTCCATCCCTGGCAGAATGATTTCCAGCTCCAACCTCCTCATCTCCTCCAACAAGGGCCTCTGAGTTGTCAACAATGCGGCGATTCCATAGTTGGACTTCCTACTCAAGGCATCTGCCACCACGTTAGCTTTGCCCGGGTGGTAATGAACACTTAAGTCATAGTCCTTGATCAGCTTCAACCATCGCCGTTGTCTCATATTCAGTTCCTTTTGTGTAAAGATGTACTTGAGGCTCTTGTGATCTGTGTATATCTCACAAGGTACTCCATAGAGGAGGTGTCGCCAGATCTTCAAAGCAAAGACGACTGCTGCCAGCTCTAGGTCATGTGTGGGGTAGTTCTCCTCGTAAGCTTCAATTGACGGGATGCATAAGCTATGACCCTCCCATCCTGCATCAAAGCGCACCCCAGGCCCATCTTGCAAGCATCACTGTACACCGTATATCCCTGCCCACTCTGCGGTAAGGCCAAAATTGGTGCTGACACCAATCTCTTCTTCAGTTCCTGGAAGCTCTTCTCACAAGACTCTGTCCATACAAACTTGGTGCCTTTCCTTGTCAACTTTGTCATAGGTGCCGCTAGACGGGAGAATCCCTCAACAAATCTCCGATAGTAACCTGCCAAGCCCAAGAAACTCCGAATCTCCCTGACGGTGGTCGGTCTCTTCCATTCGACGACTGCCTCAATCTTCTTGGGGTCCACCGAGACTCCAGATCCGCTGATCACGTGCCCCAAGAAAGCCACATTGTCCAACCAGAATTCACACTTGGAGAACTTCGCATACAACCGATGCTGTCTCAGAGTCTCCAACACGACTCTCAAGTGCTCCATGTGTTACTGGCGACTGCTAGAGTAGATCAGTATATCGTCAATGAAGACCACCACGAACCGGTCCAAATACTGCCTGAAGACCCGGTTAATCATGTCCATGAATACCGCCGGGGCATTAGTGAGTCCAAAAGGCATGACCAGAAACTCATAGTGCCCATATCTTGTCCGTAAGGCACTCTTTGGGATGTCCTCCTCCCTGATCCGCACCTAATGATAGCTGTATATATAAAAAATACATGTCCTTATCTTATTAGAATTAAAATCCTAATTCTATTAAATTTAATTTATCATAATCCTGGCCAAATCAGGATTTGATAAAAAAGAATACCCCGAGACAAATCAATGGGTATAAATCCCATGATCATTTGAAAACAAATCTCAAGGCAAAACAGCCTAGGAACACATATGCCGAGGCAACTTCAAAATCCAAATCATCTGAGAACCAATCTCAACCGAGAACAAATCTTGAAGCAACTCAAAGGGGGATCTCGAGGCATGGAATACCAATCCCAAGGCAGTATTTTAAATAATAATAAACAATGATAATAATAATTAATTAAATTAATTAATTATTATTAAATTTTAAAATTTAAAAGGATTTGATCTTATCCTCCTCGTTCCGATCCGGTTAAATTCAATCAGAGGGTTATGATTTCTCGCGAGGGATTTTACGGAGAAAAGATTTCTTTGAGATAAGAACAAAAAAAATTTATAAAAAGGAAACGAGTTGAGGAAACAAAGGGGAGAAATCGAGAACCAGGCATAGACAGACAGAGAAAGAAGACAGGGAAGCATCAAGCAGAAGGAGGAAGGAATCAAGATCAGAAAAGGTATATTACTTTCTCTAATATAATACATAAAAAATAAAAAATAAAAAATAAAAAAACCAGCCCTATCCCTGTGCGCACAAGCTTCTCCACGAAGCCACTGAAGGAGCCTTCTCCACCGCCTCCTTCTCAAACCCCGCTGAGCAACCTCCGATCCCGCTCGCCGCCACTTGCAAGCAGCCCTTCCCCTGTCTCCACCGCCTCCTCCTTCACGAACGCCGCCAAGCCGCACTCCTTCCCCAGCGGAGTTCCGTCTCGCTCAAGCCACCGCCAAGCGCTCCTTGAAGCCTCTAGTCGCGTCCTCGTGCGCGATACCGCACCGCTGAAACTCTTGCGCCCCAGCTCAGATTCGGCGCCACCCGTGCAGATCACGCGCCAGCCTTGCGCTGCATGCCAGTGCGCTACAGCACGCGTATGCGCCGTAGGCGCGCAGCTCGTCTCGCCACATGCCAACTCGCCGGCCTCTGCGCGAAGCTCCTCTGCCCACCCACCGCTAGCCCAGCCTCAGCCATGGTTCGTCCCCCACCAGCTTGTCCACCCCATCAGATCAAAGACCGGCATCCCCCGTTTCGTCATCAATAACGGAGATCGCCCGGCACTCGCTCGTCATCAACAACGGAGATCGCCGACAACAGTCCTGTTCGTCATCAACAACGGAGATCGCCGAAACCAGCCCTCTGTTCGTCATCAACAACGGAGATCGCCGACAACAGCCCCTGTTCGTCATCAACAACGGAGATCACCGACAACAACCCCTGTTCGTCGTCACCAATAAAGATCGGCATCAACAGCCCCTGTTCGTCATCAGCAACAGAAATCGGCATCAGTTGGTTTGTCTGCAGACAAGACTCGGCAAAGAACTTGTCTACATCTCGTGACAAGACTGCAGCAACTTGTCTCCAGATTGCTCACCCGCACTAGCACCCCACTGGTTCGTTTGCAACAACAACCCTGGCATCATCAGTGTTCGTCATCAGCAAATATTGAAGGTCGACGCCAACAATTCTGAAGGTTGTCATCAACAAATTCTGAAGGTCGTCATCAGCAAATTCTGAAGATCGCCATCAGCAAATATTGAAGATCGCCATCAACAGTCCCCGATGATCATCATCAACAGCCACCAACTCCGATGATCACCATCAACACCACCACCAATCTGCATCGCATCCTGAATGTCGTGCACTGATTTGCTGATTGCTGTTAAAATTGTTTGATTAATGGCCAAGCGCCTATACAAATAGATGTATGGAATCTCAAAAAAAAAAATCATGTCTGCATGTTTGTATAGAACCAGAACTCCAAATACAGGGGAAACTCTGTCAAAATTTTCTAAAAATATATATATATATATATAAATAATAATAAATAAATTTATATGATGCTGTCGCTACCATTATAAAAGAAAGGAGGGGTTGTGGATCACTATTGCTGTGAATGAAGATCACTGTCGATGCTATTGTTTGCTGCAAGCAAAAGAAAGACGAAGAAAAGAAAGCTATTGATATAAGCTATTGCTGTAGATATATGAGCTACTGCTGTCTTTAAGTTGCATCCAATTTGTGATTTCAAGGAGCACTTTGAAGCATCCTTTATGGAGATTGCGAAGATGATTAATGACCTTGTTGATAAAGTAATCAGTTTGGAACTCACAGTTGCAACACGAAGTGCTGAAACAAGGAAACTAAGATCAGAGATTGGACGCCAAGAGGTTGATGGTTCCTGCTGCCGATATTCACATACACTGAAACCAAACTAGCCGAAGATAAGGATCATACAATACCTGAAAAGGACACTGAGCTTCAAAGCTATTTTCCGAAACCATAAGTCACAGTCAAAGATGTGCAATGCTATGAGAAAATGAAGAACTTAACCACAAATGGCAACAGTATAATGTTCTGTTGTGCCACTGCAGTAGGAGATGGCTACAATTTCATGAAGAGCAAAATGCATCAAGTCTAATAAAGAGTAATATATATAGTTCTCCACAATTCAGTTCAACACCCAGAGCAGTCTTAACCATGGTCACCTCTACAGTAGCCTTACTAATGGGCTCAATCAAGAAACCAGTGACATTGATGGTATGGTCATTCGTGCAAGCTATAAGTCCAAGGTTTCGGGCAAGTTAATGGGAGGATAATTGAGCAAAGTCCTTATATTATCCTTTTTGCTGGGAATAAACTTGTTTTCAACAGTCCATCACACGTTTCCCCTGTCAAAGGAATTCAACATGAAACCAGATCAGAAACAAGAAACAAAATACGAAGGATGATGGAGTTGCCTCTTCAATGTTTGCTGTGCTGACTGGTCAAGGAAGCTGCTGCTGCAGATGTGGTTGTAAATGCATCTATTGATTACTATGAAATCATTGTCTCGTTGTTGCGATGTTGAAGACAAAGCTGCTGCAATTCAATGAAGAAAAGTTCTTTGCGAGGTTGAGCTGCTTTATTCTTTGAGAGGAATAAAAAGATAAAAAAGGCGATCTTGACACGAAGAATAAAGTTCTTAGAAATCTTTGTACCTCATTGAGGAATGGCTGCTGAAAATGCTAAAAAACTGCTACAAGAATGGCTGCTGAAAATTGCTGAAAAAATTGTTGAATTGCTGCAGAAATAGTTGTTATGAAGACATGTTATCAAAAAATTCATAACTCCGGCCTGGAAACTCTGATTGGAGCGAAATCTGTGGTGTTGGAAATTAGATACCTGGATCTTCAATAGTCATATACAGAGCAAATCCTTTCGGCGGCCCAATCAGCGCAGATCTTGATAAATAAAAGGGTCAATTCCAGCAATTCTGCCACCAGCAATACTGATAACTGATAAGCGTTCAAATGAGCATATTTACATACCATATATACACTTATTTTCATGTCAAATGCAATGATTTGTAGCCCGCTGGTACTTAAAATGCTTCATATTTTGTAAACAGGGCATAAATAGGCCACCCTGACGAAAAGGAAGCATTTATCAACAAAATGAAGAACAAACGAAGATATTTTGAAGTAAACAGGGGGTGAACGGCCTTGTAAACGGCCGTTCACACCTGGGCACAAAGGCAGGCACAAAGAGAGGGTGAACGGCCTTGTGAATGGTCGTTCATCTGCCGGTTCAGAGCAAGCTGTGAGGTGAACGGGGTGATGAACAACCAGCTTGACCTCGCCGTTCGTGAGTGTTGTGAGTCGAATCGGATCGATGAACAGGCCATTCACGAGGCCGTTCATCGTAACTTTTGCATTTTCACGGGCCCAATCAAGGGCAATGTTGTAATTTTTTTAGTAGAACCCTAATTCATGGGTATAAATAGTTAAGTATGAGAGTTTAGAAGGGAGGTTGGCTTGGGAGAGAGGCGAGAGGAGAGATTAGGGCTTGGGGGGGCATCTCCCCCAAATCTTGAGAATAGAGAACCATTGGATTTGCAAGCATTGGAGGTAATGGTGTCCTCTATTACCTTTTCTTTGGTTTGTAAGACTTTTGGATTGAGCATTAATAGCATTGAATGTTTATGATGATTTGTTGGTACTCTCTTGAATGTCTAATGAATGTTATGTATTGATTGTAATTTCATTACTAGAAATTACTTGTGTGCAATACAAGGGCTAGAGCTAGCGCCTCCTTGTATTAGGAACTTGCTTCATTAGAGAGTTTCATGAGTACACCGAGGAATCGGGTACTAGAAGGGCGAACGACTCCTTTATACGAATTCACCCCCATGATTCTTCCAATATACATGAATTTCCTTGAACTTCATATCAAGTCCTAGGAGACTAGTTATCCAACCACCTTGGAAGAGGGGTTGGATATAATTTAGGAATTACCCCTTGAACCTCATATCAAGTCCTAGGAGACTAGTTATCCAATCGCCTTGGAAGAGGGGTTGGATATAATTTTAGGGATTATTGGCACAAGAAGTATCAACCTTGATTCATAAACATCTTTGCTCATCCTTAGAATTGAAATCCAAAAGGGATACATACCCATGTATCCTCTCTTGCTATTGATTTACCCCAGTCAACTCTTGATTTTCAGTTCTTACTTTCAATCCCTTTTTAGTTCTTTACTTTTGAAAACCAAAACCCCCCAATTTACTATTCGGACTAGGTTAGTAAAGCTTGGTTTACACTTAGCAATGTCTATTCCCTGTGGTTCGACATCCGACTTTCCATAGTCCACTTTATTACTTGATCACGACCCGTATACTTGCGGAAAACACACCATCAATAGCCCATTTTCAAAAATTCATAACTCTTGCCTGAAAACTCCAATGGAGGTGAAATCTGTGGCGCTGGAAACTAGATATCCAGATCTTCAACAGTCATATACAGCACAGACCCTTCCGGCAACCCAATCAGTGCATATTTTGGTGGAGATGAAGGCTAGTCCCTGCAGCCTGGCCAGCTTGACCACCCTTCATTCAAATGGCAATAACTTTTGCTAGAGAACTCCAATCAAGGTGAAATCTGCGGCACCGAAAACTAGACTTCAATACCTCTCCAACCATATGTGGTACAATCATTGCAATTGGCCCAATTGGGAGCAGTTCTTGATGAAGTAGAGGTCAATCTCTGCAGTTTTGCCAGTTCGACCACTTCTCGGTCAAACATGGGTAACTTTTGCTAGGGAGCTCCAATCAAGACGAAATTTGCGGCATTGGAAGCTGTCTACAAATTGATATGAAGTTAGGTGCAGTTTTGGCGGCACAATCGATATGAAGCTGTCTACAAATTCTTCAAAGACCAATTTACAAAATTTCAAGGCAATGATGCAATAACACAAGGCGACCGGCGGGCTGTGGATTCCAAATGGCGGGGCACAGATTCCGAGGCGGAGGGCGGCGTCATAAATGAACAAATAAATAAATATATATATATATATATATATATATATATATATATATATATATATATATATATATATATATATATATACGCTGATGTGTAACAAAATCATATTATATTACAATAAAATAAATTATTCTTTCTCATTCTCTCTACTTGTGCTTTTGCCCTTAATCGGAGGTCCCCACGACATTGTCTGGGTAATTAATAATAGGGGCTTGCCTCTATTAGGAATTGAAGAACCCACGATAATAAAAAATATGATATTTGTGCTTCGATATATCGTTTGGTGTCTTCACAATGCCAAGCGCGTATTTTCGATCCCACAAATTCTGGCATGCCCGGTGGGGACATATTCCTCCTCCCATCTTTGAGGCAAAAGTACAAGTAGAGATAATATTTTACATCCTATAAAAGAAAACTGACGTTGTTGATCTCCTTATTGCAGAAGGAATGGCATTCAAGAGTTCAACTGCACCAGGAAGCCCGAAGCTCACCATATTCCTCGGAGAAGGAGCTGAGGTTCAACTACCGAACTGCACCTTCAACACCGGAGCTGCCGGAGCTGAGCTAAGATTTGGCACGATCTCGGATTCGGTGCAATTCGTGAAGAGACCTGCACCTTTGGAGGAGAAGCTGATAGTCCCGCGACTTCCATCCAGAGGCCGTCGCCCGAATGTGATCGCCCCTCCATCCAAAGAGGACACTGTTAATGAAGAACCAACAAGAGTATCTTCTTTCAACAGGCTATCCCGTCCTAAAAGGGTAGTCTCTTTGGAGGAAGATGATGATGAACCCACATTCACCATTACAGCAAAGGGTCGGGAAAGTGGAACCTTCCACTCATCTGATGAAGACACACCGAAGAAGAAAAGTGTGTTTTCAAGGCTCACACAAAGGAAAGTCAAAATTCCAAAACAAAAGCTAGATTTTGTGTCATTCCAAGGACACAGGAATGATCAGAGGGGTTCCTTCAGTAACTCGTTTCAACCACTCAGGCTTGTGAGGAAGAACTCAACTCATCAGCAGAGTCAAGGCCCACGTACCAAAGGAAAATAAAGGTTGCGCACTCCAAAGTCCTATCACAAGGGGTCTTTCAGCCAAAATCTGTACAAGACTTATGCGGCGTCCAAGAAGCTGCGGTCAGAGAAGATGACTCCTAAAGAGTTTTATGAGAAGAAGAAGCGGTTAGTTTCAAATGCACGAAGGACGTTATTTGACCGACTAACTCCTGCAAGAACCCAAACCAAGTCTTCCCGCTCTAAATCTCAACGGAGAAGGGAAGTGGAAGATGAAGAAATGTCTAATGTGGACGTGGAAATACACACAGTCCGGATAGTTACTGAAACCCGAGGAGATCCAGCACCCAAACCAGAACAACCAGGGGTGTTCACAAGGTCTCGTAGGAGGGCCACGGACTCTCACAGTCGGATTGGAGATGAAGGTTCAAGCCAAGTGCTACTTGAAGGTCAGGAAACAGGGAGCCTTCCGGTATTTCGCAAGCTAACGAGTTATAAAGTAGCAGATCCCCCGAATGTGGAAGTGGAGGACGAACCTGCCTTTATTTACAATGGGGATGATATTACAAGAAGAGTCCAGCAGATGGAAAGACTCCGGCAAATGGAGAATAGAGAAGCTGAATATCAGTGGCTCAATGAAAATATGACAATCATGATGGAGTCAATGGTGAAGATGCAAAGCCAAATGGCTGCCTTGATGGAAAGTCAAAAGACACAAAGGCCTAGAAGTCCAAACCTACAACCAAGAGAGATCCCTGGGCTAGTAGAACAAGGGGGAACCTCTCCACAACCGAGAGAAATTCCTAGGCCAGGAGAGCAGGAGGGAACTTCATATGCACCTGTAAGAGAAATCCCTAGGCCATGAGAACAAGGCGGAACCTCACACGCCCTCGTCCCTAACAAATACCTTGCAATAACTCGGGAGGAGATACAACAGATGGTAGCTGCCGAAATGAAGCAAGCCAAAGGAAAGAAAATAAGAGTCGATGGAGACAAACCTTATCCATGCTACCATGACTTGGTGCCCTACCCCAAAGGGTACAATGTCCCTAAATTTAAGCAATTTAACGGGATTGGCAATCCCGACAAGATTTGCTCACTTCGCTGATGTACTTGTGGAGATACAAGTGCAAAACCTTCGCTCCTCCTTAGACAATTTTCTGCAAGTCTCACAGGAGTGGCATTTGAGTGGTATGCAAGCTTGCAACCCGAATCAATCCAAACATGGAAACATTTAAAAGATGCCTTTCGGGTACGGTTCAGGGCGTAAGTGACAAAATCACAATCGCCGATCTCGCAGCCACTCGTCAGAATAAAGTGAGAAAGTGGTTGATTACATTATGAGATGGAGAAATCTGAGCATCAAATGTGACAACCCCTTGACCAGCCACAGGCAGTAGGTTTATTGCTCGGGAACATCGATAGTTGGATGGCGCCTTTTCTAAGCACATCCGGCATTACTACATTCCAGGAGTTGATTTCACAAGCAAAGAAATTGGAACGGACAAGCCCGAAAATATTCTCCAATTTTCAAACTCCAAGGAATGACAGAGAAAAGCCAAAAAGGACTGAAGGTGTCAAGTATACTGCTACAACCTTCAATGTCGACAAAGGAAAAGGTGGTGCGGAGTCTCACAAATCGGAACAGGCCAAACCACCCACTTTAGGCGCTGCCGGTAATGAATCAAAGCCTATTTCCTCTTTGAAAGAAGGGATGAATAAGAAGTATTCTTTCAGGAGAGATAAGGTATTGAAGATCTGCAAGGATGCTGTAAAAGAAGGTCTCCAACTCCCCGAGTGCAAGAGACCAAAGGAACAGAACAAGGAGGATCATCCCAATTACTGCCCATATCATAGAGTATTGGGACACACAATTGAAGATTGTTATGTTTTCAAAGACTGGGTCGAGAGACAATATCAAGAGGGAAAGATCACACTCTCGAAGAACATCTTGTCCGAGCCATCATCCGAGCATACCCGTTATGTGACAACCCTAAACTCAGAAGGGTCATCCCAAAAGGAAGTCATAGTAATGGGTAATAAAGTAATACTCCCATCAGTAACAAACGACAAGCCTCCTGCTGTTCCAGAAGAGTTGTGGGAAGTATTTATAACCAAAAAGTCAATGAAAATGTTGAAGAGGTTGGCCGAGCTTCCAGGGATCGTTTGGAAACATTCTCAAGAACCTCCTAAAAGACCCCTGACAAAGCAGGCAAAGAAGAAGAATAAAAAGAAGAACAAGAAGCGCGAACAATCAAAGCGCAAGAAGTCTATTATAGAAGAGTATATCGATTCCCTCGATGAATATGAACAGAAAGAAAGGGTCTTGATCACTCTTAGAGACTATTTTCCCGAAGAGGTCGAAGAATTACTAGGGGAACTAGTCAAAGAAGATGATGAAGATGTGCAAGTGGAAACTTGCAGGGTTATTTCTGGGGGAGAATACCCTCCATATATCCCAGATAATTATGATGATGATAGCTTCTCCGAGCCAGAAGAGTCGTATGATCGTCATGGCCGACCTTATATCAGTAAAAAGCAGAAGAAGAAGATGGCGTTTAGGGAAAGAGTGAAAAAAGCAAACGCCAAACTCTTGGAGCCACACTAACCAAAAGAGCCCAAGACACCACATTGCACCTCAAAGACCCCAAAATATAAGGTCTTGAGGAAGGCTATGCCTGCTGAAGAAATCCTTGCTTTCATTCAAAGGGTCACGGAGGAGTCAGCTAACAGGCTGGTGCAATTACACATTGAAGATGTCGAGCCAAATAGATCTGAGACATACCCTCCAGAGTCATCAAACCACAGTGTCATTCCAGAAGTTGTGAAGTCTACACCCCTTCCAAAAGTGACAAAGGCTAAGGGAGAGTCCACTTCTCAGATTATCAGAATCAAGAAAGGCAAAACAAAGGAGTCTCTTAATCAAGCCGTGAAGTGGGAGACACCTAGCTCCAGAAGGTCATATCGCAGGCATGAGGGGAAGGTGACACTCGCAGACGACTATTTTGAAGAAAAAAGTGAATGTCACGCCATAGCCGTCCAGGATGATTCTGAAGATGAATTGAACTTCCCAGTCGAAGAAGATGAAGCACCACAGCACGTGCACCAAATGCAACTTAGAGCTGTAAAAGTACTTCAACCGAGACAACCACCTAGTTCCAATGACAGAAACAAAGGAAAGATAGTTGAAGAAGAGAATATCTCCCTGAAAAAGCCATCAAAAAGTCCAAATTATAACATCCTGACACATTTAAAGAAAGTCCCGGCTCTCCTCAACATGTATGATGCATTGTTGATATTAGTGGAAGTTAGAAATTCTCTAATGCATGCCCTGCAAAACCCTGAGGCGTATCAGGCCTACTTTGCTGAAATCAATATGAAGGAGGCTCTGTATGCGTTCCATGCGCCCTCAGTATCCTTCACAGACGAAGACTTGCTACTCGGAACTACAGAGCATAATAGGCCATTATATGTGACCGGGTATAGTGATGGGATGAAGATCAACCGGGTTCTGATTGATCCAGGATCCTCTGTGAACCTGATGACCCTCAACACTCTCCGAACATTGACTCTTGAAATATGCCACCTGTCCCCAGAGATGATCATTATTCAAGGCTTCAACCAACATAGCCAGAAAGCATTGGGATCTATCACTCTGAAAATTAAATTTGGAAAAATGACATCAGATGTAAAGTTCCATGTGATTGATGCCGATGCTTCATACAAGGCCCTCCAGGGAAGGCCATGGATCCATGAAAATCATGTGATCCCCACAACACTCCACCAATGTGTAAAATATATGGAGAATGGGGAAGAATTCAGGATCGACGGAGATATCCAGCCCTTCGGCATCCATGAAATTCATTATGAAGATGCAAGGTACTACCTTAATGCATCTAAAGGGGGCAAGTTATCCAAGGGGAGCACGTTATCCGAAGGAGGCAAGTTATACAAGGGGAGCACGTCATCCGAAGGGGGCAAGCCGCCAAGTCCGAAGGAAGAATCTCTCACAAGACATCTAAGTCTGCTCCGTGCTCCAGAAGAAGGAATCAGTATTACCTCACTTTGGGAGTGACACTGAGTCATCAGAGGACGAAAGTGATAATGATAAGGGTCAGGCTAGAGGATCTACTCAAGAAAATGCACTGCATATTACAAGAATTCCTGAGGGACTTTACAAATCCTTGGCTGACTTGAGTGTCAACACTATCGAGCACCTGAAGATTTTTTATGTGCCGGCTCGACATGAAGGAGAGAGAGGCATCCTCTTCTACAAAGCCAAGAGCAACAAAGTTCCAAATGATGATATCATAAATATTGAAGGGCTAGAAGATGATGAAGTTCAGCACATAAGATTCCCCAACTATTACCCTGATAAGCTCAAGCTGATGTTTGAAAGGTTTGGTGGCGGAATCAAATGGTCGAGGAAATCATATCAAAATTTCCATCGATTATGGAACCCTACACATATAGATAAGAGAGGAATAGGCTATTCCGAATCCTCCAGGCATTCATGTTACATGACAACGTCCCAGGAGGAGGAAGAAGAAATCAAGCTGAAGAATGCGCCACTCGAGCTCGAAGACGGGGGGCAAGCAACAATCGACGAGCTGGTTGAAGTTAACTTGGGAAGCGATGAGGACCCGAGGCCGACCTTCCTAAGCACACAGCAGTCTGAAGAAGAAAAGACATCTTTCAAAGCCCTTTTAAAGGAGTACATTGATTGCTTTGCATGGAACTATAATGAAATGCCAGGGTTGGATAATGAGGTAACTGTTCATAGACTGGCCATTGACCCTAATGCCACCCTACCAAACAAAAGAAGGAAAATGAAATTTGACCTAGAAGAAAGAGTGATAGAAGAAACAAAGAAGTTGATTAAAGCAAATTTCATCGTGGAGGAAAAATACCCTAACCGGGTAGCTAGCATAGTCCCCGTGAAAAGAAAAATGGTCAAATACGGATATGTGTGGACTTGAGAGACTGAACAAAGCATGTCCAAAAGATGATTTTTCCTCCCGCTATGGAGATCATGATCGCATAACACCTCGTGGTACGCAGATGTTCTCCTTTATGGATGGGTACTGGATACAACCAAATCAAAATGCATCCAGATGATGAGAAACATACCGCTTCCTGACGCCTATGGGCATATATCGTTATTTTAGTAATGCCATTCGGCCTGAAAAATGCGGGGGCAACATATCAAAGGGCTATGACCAGGATATTCGATGATCTGATCCATAAAGTCGTTGAATGCTATGTGGACGATCTTGTGGTCAAAACAGATTCTAAAGACAAACATCTTGGTGATCTAAGAACAGTTTTCACACGACTCAGAGAATACAAATTAAAAATGAATCCCATGAAGTGTGCCTTTTGGGTCCTATCTGGAAAGTTTTTGGGCTTCATCGTAAGCCATCGAGGGATAGAAATAGACCCTTCCAAGATAAAAGCAATTTTGGAAATGCCACCTCCTCAAACACTGAAGCAGCTGCGATCTTTTCAAGGGCGTTTGGCATATATCAGAAGGTTCATCTCTAACTTGTCCGGAAGATGTAAGCCTTTCTCCAAGCTGGTCAAGAAGAACACGCCATTCAAATGGGATGATGAATGCCAGAAAGCCTTTGAAGATATCAAACAGTACTTGCTGAGTCCACCGGTGTTGGCGGCCCCAATCTCCGGAAAGCCGTTGATTCTATATACTGCAGCATTGGAAGGGTCATTGGGAGCTATGCTAACCCAGAACAATGAAGAAGGCAAGAAAAATGCACTTTATTACCTCAGCAGAATGTTGATAGGAGCTGAGAGTAAATATACACCAATTGAAAAACACTATCGAGCTCTAATGTTTGCAGTCAAGAAGTTGAGACACTACTTGCTAGCACATAAAGTCATAATCATATCAAAAATTGATCCTCTCAAATATCTTATGACAAGGCGGTTGTTTACGGGAAGACTCGCAAAATGGGCGCTGATTCTGATGGAATTTGACATAACATACACTTTACGTATAGGCTATTATAAGGGCTGGCAAGTAGCAGACGCCCTAGCAAAGACATCCCCTCCCCGATGATTCACCACTTAATTATGATCTCCCCGATGAAGAGACATTAACAGTGGAAGAAGCAAGGTGGCGATTATATTTTGATGGAGCATCATCTATAAAGCCGGCACTCATGCCGGCACTCATGTCCCAAATTCCACAAATCAAATCTGGGATAGGACTTGTGTTCGTCACACCAGAAGAGGAAATTCTCAGATATGCACTCTCCCTTACGGAGCCATGCACAAACAATGAGGCAGAATATGAAGCTCTCATAGCTGGTTTGGAATTGGCAATCAAGATGGGAATCCAACACATACACATATTTGGATACTCACAACTCATAATTAAGCAATTCAAAGGAGACTACAAGATATATAAACCCGAACTTCTTAAATATTACAAGAAGGTCAAAGATCTGATGAAGAAAATCCCCCAAGTACAGTTGAGGGGAGAAGCTGATTCTTTGGCGAAGTTGCAAAGGAGCTGGCGAATCCAGATTATGAAGAAATCCATATAACCATAAGAAATAGAAGGCCCCTAAGTACGATCCTTGATGATGTCAAAGAGGAAAGTGCTGGGGGCAAAGCGGAAGTCTTCACCCTCGAAATGCCAGAGGAAGATTGGAGACAACCGTTTATAGAATATTTGAAATATGATAAACTCCTAGAGGACAAATCAAAAGGTCTTCAAATAAAGCGAAGAGCCTTAAGATTCACCCTCATAAATGACATATTATACCGCAGGTCATACGATCAATTACTCCTGCGATGTCTCTCACCTGAAGAAATTCAAGAAGTCATGCATGATGTACATTCCGGAATATGCGGTGCACACCAATCCGGACCCAAGATGCGACTCAAGATCAAGCGCTTGGGATATTACTGGCCAACCATGGTTGGAGATTGCATCAATTATGCCAGAAGATGTCATCTATGTCAGATACATGGAGATTTTATCCATCAACATCCGAACCCTCTACACCTCACGGTCTCGTCGTGGCCCTTTGAGATATGGGGAACGGATGTAGTTGGTCCTATTGAACTACCATCATCTTTGGGACATCGGTTCATATTGGCTGCAACAAACTACTTCTCTAGGTGGGCAGAAGCAATCCCACTAAGAGAAGTCAAGACTGAAAATGTCATCAAATTCTTCAGGGAGAACATATTATACAGATTTGGGACTCCAAGAAGAATTATTTCAGATAATGGCCCCGCATTCAGAAGTTTCAAAGTCGGGAGATTCGCACAGCACCATAAAATAGACTGGAGATATACCTCCATCTATAATGCTAGAGCAAATGGGTTGGCAGAGGCATTCAACAAGACCCTCTCGAAGTTGTTGAAGAAAGCAGTGTCCAAGAACAAAAAGGATTGGCATGAAAGACTCCCGGAGATGCTGTGGGCCTATCACACCACCTACAGGACTCCAACACAATGCACGCCGTACTCTTTGGTATTTGGAACTGAAGCGGTCCTACCCCTCGAAATCCAGATACCCTCACTGAGAATGGCAGTACAAAATGAAATCTCAAATGAGGACAATATTCGGCTTCGCTTGGATGAGTTGGACTCTCTCGACGAGAAAAGGTTGGGAGTGCAGCAGAATCTTGAAGTCTACAAAGCCAAAATGTCTCAAGCTTACAACAAGATGGCTCGATTTCGGACCTTTACCAAAGGAGAGTTGGTTCTCGTTCTCAGAAGACCCATCATCACCAACAAAAAGGCCGGGAGCAAATTCAAAGCAAATTGGGAAGGGCCCTATGTGGTGGAGATCGTCTACGAAGGAGGCGCGTATCAGCTCATTGACGCCAACGGAGAAAGGCCGATGCCGCCCATCAATGGCCGTTTCCTAAAGAAATACTATGCATAATGTAAAGATGTTTGCCTATGACGGAACGTCTGTTCCCGTATAGGGGTAGACTGGTCATGTACAATTAAATGTACTTCCCAAGGCAAAACATTAATTTTATGTACTTTTGTACCAAATTTATTCAATAAAATAAAGAGGCATGTGTTTGTCTACGATGGAACGTCCGACTCCTAATTGAGGGCAGATCGGTCATACATAATTAAAAATGCTTCTTGAGGCAAACACATTGACCCCTTATTTAAACAAAAAAAAAGGGGAGAAAGGATAAAAAGAACCAAAATTTATTCAAGTCTAATGTTCATAACAAATGTCTCAAAGTCAACTACTAAAGCATAAATAAACTAAGAAAGCAAACTAAAAAAAAGAAGAAGGCCCTTCAATGCCCAACATGCTTCACCAATGACTCCTTTGCTTCTTCCAACTCATCAAGCCATTTTGTAAAAATAGCCATGAGACTAGCATCTGAATAATCTCCTTGGTCCTCAATAACCTGTGCCTTCGCCTTATCCAACTCGGCTTGAAGATCAGTTTGTGTAGGCTCAGAAGCTTCAAAGAAACTCGTTGAAGTTGCTATCTTCTCATTCAAAGTCTTCATTGCATCTTGAATCTCGCAAAGTTCTGTTTGAAGTTTCTGATGCCTCTCTGCAAGTCTCTGAAGCTCTTCCTTGTTCATGTTGATGTCGTTAGCCCAACCCTCCCTGCTTTTGCTAAGGCGTTCAAGGGCCAAAGCCTTCTCATGCACATACGCCGTGGCTTGTTGGTTATGAATATATGCTTGGACGCTGGGATCCTCTGAGGCTTCTTTGGCGTGGGCTGCGCACTGAGTTATCCTCTCTATGAAAGATTCAAGATTAGTTAATCCAACATTGAAAGGTTCAAGGAGTGAATTCGACTCCTTCACTTTATTGATGACGCTTTGGTAGTTGTCATAGTTGAGAGACTTGATATTGCTAATCACTTCAGCTCGCAGATGTAATACCATACTTGGTATATTCCTCGGACCTATAAAAAGGATATATAAATGAAATTCAAAATATAAAATTTGAAACTCAAGACTCAAGATTCAAGATTCAAGATTCAAGATTCAAGATTCAAAAAATTCAAGATTCAAGATTCAAAGATTTAAGATTCAAAACCTTGTCCTTGCTTTGACGAAGTTGTAAGTCCAACATCAGTATTCACGCCGTCACCTTCCACAGGAATGGGAGCAAGAGCATCCTCAATAATATCCTTTGAAGGACCTTGCCCCGAAGACGGAGGTTCGTCACATTTTTGGGCAACTGAGTTCAAAAAAAAAAAAAAAAAAAAAAAAAGACTTTGAGTTTGACATACCTGGGGCTCGTTGCCGCTTCACTGGAATACGGAAATCCGCAGGAGAAAGACCTCTTTTTTGACTGATGAAGATACTTTCATTAATGAATCGGGGCTTTTTTGAAGGTTGACCTTGCTCCTGGATCCTCCTAGTATCCCTCTTATCACTATAATCCTCTTGGACTAATAATGCGATATCCTGTTGGAAAAAAGCTCGCACGTTTTCGAACCACTTCGTGCATAAAAGAACATGAGCTCCCCACTTCGATCTTTTTCAGGAATATAGAACGAGCTGGAGGTCCTCTGGCGGGAAAAGTGGCGCCAATAACCTGCAAGTACCCAAGCGCAGGAAGCTCTTCTCGACATCAATATACGCCGCATATTGTTGGTCGTGAATCAATCAAGTACCAAAACGATGAGGATTGTAAGGCTCACAGAGAACTCTCCGCCACATCGAAGAGGAAGGATGCCGCAGTGAAGGCCTATCACATACTCCATGGTTTGAAGATCCAGCACATCGAGTCCCGCAAGATGCCTAGTATCCCGCACCGTCTCATCATTATGAAGAAGATAGGGAAAATGGCGTCATTTAAAGTTGACTTCAAACTTAAGGAATTTCCTAGCCTCCAAAGGAGTAAAAGGAGAGGCAGAGGCATTCATATGATATAACATCTCCGGTACCCTTGAAAGCCCGGGGATTGTATGTGTACTTGCATCAATTTTCCTCCGGAGAGATATGCCATGAAAATGACAACTAGCCCAAGCATACAAAAAGTGGGAAGGAAAGACTATAGTAGAATGTCCAGGCCCTTTCCTATGATTAACCATAGAGTTTAATCCTAAGTACAAGCGTGCCAATACTGCAGGAGCAAAAGCTACTGGCCTTCCATGCACAAGGTTACACGCCATCATAAAAACCCCGGGTCTAATTACCTTATGATTATTTGGCATAATAAAGGAGCAAATCCATAATGATATAAAAGCGGCCAAATTTGTATTTGAAACGGGTTTTGGAGGAGGATCAGAACTCGAATCATATCAAGTAATCGGATTTTGACTTCCTAAAGAAATCTACCCAATCTGAGAAAAATACGTTCTTGTTGGCATCCCGTCTTGCAAGCCATTGAAAGATGTCAAAAAGACTCCTCAACACAGAAAATTCTGAATTTTCCCTATTACATATTACACTATTGGGTGGGATTACTTCATCATATACATCACCAACTACAAAAAGCCCTCCAAGACTTTTGATCTCCCACAAAGAAATCCCCACTTCCCCATGTAAGAAGTGGAAAGTGTTTGTCTCCGGACACCAAAAACTCTACCAATGCTTTGAAAAAATTCAAATCTAAGTCATATCGACCAACCGAAGCCACAATTCCCCCAACCAGTTCTACCCGGGATAATTTTTCAAAGTATTTGCTAACAATATATCTAGCCCAATCAGAATAATGAGGGAAATCTATTAATTCACTTCTAATAAGATTCCTAGCCCTCCACCCCGGGTGATGGTTAAAGATTTTATGACCTAGAGTTTGAAACATACTCAAATCTCTAATTGCTCCTTCGGGTTTCAAATGAATTACATTAATTGTACTACCTTCATTACAGCGATTTGAAGATAGCTCTGTCAGAGCCATGCAAGCCGGAGGACGCTTCACCCACTCGAAAGTGTTCCTCTCCTTCATATCCGATTGGAGGTTCGCACTCGACCAAAAATAGGTTTGCAAAGGGGAAAGATTTGACCTTTTGGAATCTCGCATTGATTTTGATCGATATACCAAAAAGGCTCAAGATGAGGATTGTTGGCCATCTCAAAGAAAAGAAAAAAGAAAGAAGCTAAGGGTTCCTACTTCTCTCACTCAATCTCACCAAAGAGGATTTCGTGAAAGAAGTATGAAGGGGGCAATTTGTTTATATAAAAAATACATGTCCTTATCTTATTAGAATTAAAATCCTAATTCTTATAAATTTAATTTATCATAATCCTGGCCAAATCAGGATTTGATAAAAAAGCATACCCCGAGACAAATCAAGGGGTATAAATCCCATGATCATTTGAAAACAAATCTCAAGACAAAACAGCCTAGCAACACATATCCCGAGGCAACTTCAAAATCCAAATCATCTGTGAACCAATCTCAACCGAGAACTAATCTCGAAGCAACTCAAAGGGGGATCTCGAGGCATGGAATACCAATCCCAAGGCAGTATTTTAAATAATAATAAACAATGATAATAATAATTAATTAAATTAATTAATTATTATTAAATTTTAAAATTTAAAAGGATTTGATCTTATCCTCCTCGTTCCGATCCGGTTAAATTCAGTCAGAGGGTTATGATTTCTCGCGGGGGATTTTACGGAGAAAAGATTTCTTTGAGATAAGAACAAAAAAAAAATTTATAAAAAGGAAACGAGTTGAGGAAACAAAGGGGAGAAATCGAGAACCGCATATAGACGTATTGTAGAAAGAAGACAGGGAAGCATCAAGCGTATGAGGAAGGAATCAAGATCGAAAAGGTATATTACTTTCTAATATAATACATAAAAATTAAAAAAAAAAAAAAAAATGTACTCTATCCTCGTAAGCGCACAAGCTTCTCCACAAAGCCACTCAAGGAGCCTTCTCCACCGCCTCCATCTCAAACCCTCACTGAAAGCAACCTCCGATCCTCCTCGCCACGCCACTTGCAAGCGCTCTTCCCCTCTCCACCGCCTCCTCCTTCACTTAACGCCGCCTAAGCCGCGCTTCTTCCCCGTGACCGCAGGTTCTGCTCCTCCCCGGTTACCGCCAAGCGCCCTTGAAGCCTCCAGCCGTGCCCTCAAGGCAAGGCAAGCAGCTTTGACCGGCCTCCCCACTCGCCCGCTCAAGTTTTGCGCCCCAAATGATTCGGGCGCCACCTGCAGTAGGACACGCTACAAGGCCGCGGCGCCACGCAGCCGCTGGGGACGCAGGTCGCTACAAGGCTACAGCCGAAGCGCAGGCCATACGCCGCTGCAAGCAGTCGGCCCTCGCCCCATGCCAATCTCGCCAGCCTCCGCGAAGCTCCCTCGGCTCCACTCCATCACGCTAGCCTAACGCTTCCCAAACATGGTTCTGGTCTCACCAAAGACCAGTGCTTGTTCCACCCCATCGCAAATAAAGACCTACAAGCAGCCCCTCGCTCATCAACAACGAGATCGCCGACAAATGTACTCGTTTCACATCAACAATGGAGATCGCCGACAGCAGCTCAGCCATCATCAACAACGGAGATCGCCGACAACATCCCTCGCTCACATCAACAACGGAGATCACCGACAACAACCCCTGTTCGTCGTCACCAATAAAGATCGGCATCAATGTACTCGCTCACATCGCAATGTAAATCGGCATCGCTGGTTTGTCTGCATCAGCACCCCGACAACAACTTGTCTACATCTCGCATCGCGACTCGCAGCAACTTGTCTCCAGATCGCTCACCCGCACTGCCAAAGACTTAATCGTTCGCTTGCAACAACAACCCCCGCATCATCGCTGTTCGCCATCGCGAAATATTGAAGGTCGACGCCAATAATTCTGAAGGTTGTCATCAACAAATTCTGAAGGTCGTCATCAACAAATTCTGAAGATCGCCATCAGCAAATATTGAAGATTGCCATCAACAGTCCCCGATGATCATCATCAACAGCAACCAACTCCGATGATCACCATCAACACCACCACCAATCAGATCGTGATCCCCGAATGTCGTAAGTAATCGATTTGTCGATTGTCGTTAAAATTGTTTGATTAATGGCCAAGCGCCTATACAAATAGATGTATGGAATCTCAAAAAAAAAAATCATGTCTGCATGTTTGTATAGAACCAGAACTCCAAATACAGGGAAACTCACAAAATTTTCTAAAATATATATATATATATATAAATAATAATAAATAAATTTATATGATGTGCCGCTACCATTATAAAAAGAAAGGAGGGGTTGTGGATCACTATTGTCGTGAATGAAGATCACCGCCGATGCTATTGTTTGTCGCAAGCAAAAAGAAAGATCTAAGAAAAGAAAGCTATTGATATAAGCTATTGTCAGAGATATATGAGCTACCATTGCCTTTAAGTTGCATCCAATTTGTGATTTCAAGGAGCACTTTGAAGCATCCTTTATGGAGATTGCGAAGATGATTAATGACCTTGTTGATAAAGTAATCAGCTTTGAACTCACAAATTGCAACACGGCGTCAAACAAGGAAACTAAGATCGTAGATTGACGCCAAGAGGTTGATGGTTCCCTACGCCGATATTCACATACACCTAAACCAAACTAGTCGAAGATAAGGATCATACAATACCTGAAAAGGACACTGAGCTTCAAAGCTATTTTCCGAAACCATAAGTCACAGTCAAAGATGTGCAATGCTATGAGAAAATGAAGAACTTAACCACAAATGGCAACAGTATAATGTTCTGTTGTGCCACTGCAGTAGGAGATGGCTACAATTTCATGAAGAGCAAAATGCATCAAGTCTAATAAAGAGTAATATATATAGTTCTCCACAATTCAGCCTCAACACCCGTGAAAGCGCCTTAACCATGGTCACCTCTACAGTAGCCTTACTAATGGGCTCAATCAAGAAACCAGTGACATTGATGGTATGGTCATTCGTGCAAGCTATAAGTCCAAGGTTTCGGGCAAGTTAATGGGAGGATAATTGAGCAAAGTCCTTATATTATCCTTTTGTCAGAATAAACTTGTTTTCAACAGTCCATCACACGTTTCCCCTGTCAAAGGAATTCAACATGAAACCAGATCAGAAACAAGAAACAAAATACGAAGGATGATGGAGTTGTCGCGTCAATGTTTGCTGTGCTGACTGGTCAAGGAAGCTGCTGCTGCAGATGTGGTTGTAAATGCATCTATTGATTACTATGAAATCATTGTCTCGTTGTTGCGATGTTGAAGACAAAGCTGCTGCAATTCAATGAAGAAAAGTTGCTACCGGTTGAGCTGCTGTTGCTGTTCAGAGGGAATAAAAAAAGATAAAAAAGCTGATGCTGACCTGAAGAATAAAGTTGCCGAAGGCTGCTGTACCTCATTGAGGAATGGCTGCTGAAAATTGTTGAATTGTTGCAGAAATAGTTGTTATGAAGACCTGTTTTCAAAAAATTCATAACTCCGGCCTGGAAACTCTGATTGGAGCGAAATCTATGGTGTTGGAAATTAGATACCTGGATCTTCAATAGTCATATACAGAGCAAATCCTTTCGGCGGCCCAATCAGCGCGGATCTTGATAAATAAAAGGGTCAATTCCAGCAATTCTACCACCAGCAATACTGATAACCCATTTTCAAAAATTCATAACTCTTGCCTGAAAACTCCAATGGAGGTGAAATCTATGGCGCTGGAAACTAGATATCCAGATCTTCAACAGTCATATACAGCACATACCCTTCCGGCAACCCGATCAGTGCATATTTTGGTGGAGAAGAAGGCTAGTCCCTGCAGCCTGGCCAGCTTGACCAACCTTCATTCAAACGGCAATAACTTTTGCTAGAGAACTCCAATCGAGGTGAAATCTTGGCACTAGAAACTAGACTTCAATACCTCTCCAACCATATGTGGTACAATCATTGCAATTGGCCCAGTTGGGAGTAGTTCTTGATGAAGTAGAGGTCAATCTCTGCAATTTTGCTGGTTCGACCACTTCTCGGTCAAACGTGGGTTACTATTGCTAGGGAGCTCCAATCAAGACGAAATTTGCGGCATTGGAAGCTAGACTCCCTGACCTCTCCGACCATATATGATGCAACTCCTAACAGCGGCTCAGTTAGGTGCAGTTTTGGCGGCACAATCGATATGAAGCTGTCTACAAATTCTTCAAAGACCAATTTACAAAATTTCAAGGCAATGATGCAATAACACAAGGCGACCGGCTGGCTGTGGATTCCAAATGGCGGGGCACAGATTCCGAGGTGGAGGGCGGCGTCATAAATGAACAAATAAATAATAAATAAATAAATAAATAAATAAATATATATATATATATATATATATATATATATATATATATATATATATATATATACGCTGATGTGTAACAAAATAATATTATATTACAATAAAATAAATTATTCTTTCTCATTCTCTCTACTTGTGCTTTTGCCCTTAATCGGAGGTCCCCACGACATTACTGCAGGTAATTAATAATAGGGGCTTGCCTCTATTAGGAATTGAAGAACCCACGATAATAAAAAATATGATATTTGTGCTTCATATATCGCTTTGGTGTCTTCACAATGCCAAGCTGCATTTTCCATCCCTACAAATTCTCGCACGCCTAGGGACATATTCCCTCCCATCTTTGAGGCAAAAGTACAAGTAGAGATAATATTTTACATCCTATAAAAAAGCGACGCTTGTTGATCTCCTTATTGCGTATGAATGGCATTCAAGAGTTCAATCGCACTGTGAAGCCCGAAGCTCACCATATTCCTCGGAGAAGGAGCTGAGGTTCAACTACCGAACTGCACCTTCAATACCGGAGCTGCCGGAGCTGAGCTAAGATTTGGCACGATCTTGGATTCGGTGCAATTCGTGAAGAGACTTGCACCTTTGGAGGAGAAGCTGATAGTCCCGCGACTTCCATCCAGAGGCCGTCGCCCGAATGTGATCGCCCCTCCATCCAAAGAGGACACTGTTAATGAAGAACCAACAAGATTATCTTCTTTCAACAAAGCTATCCCGGCCCCTAAAAGGGTAGTCTTTTTGGAGGAAGATGATGATGAATCCACATTCACCATTACAGCAAAGGGTCGCGAAAGTGGAATCTTCCACTCATCTGATAAAGACACACCGAAGAAGAAAAGTGTTTTCAAGGCTCACACAAATGAAAGTCAAAATTCCAAAACAAAAGCTAGATTGTGTGTCATTGACACAGGAATGATCAGAGGGGTTCCTTCAGTAACTCGTTTCAACCACTCAGGCTTGTGAGGAAGAACTCAACTACTGCAGAGCTGCATCCACAGCCAAAGGAAAATAAAGGTTGCAGACCTCCAAAGTCCTATCACAAGGGGTCTTTCAGCTAAAATTTGTATAAGACTTATGCGGCGTCCAAGAAGCTGCGGTCAGAGAAGATGACTCCTAAAGAGTTTTATGAGAAGAAGAAGCGGTTAGTTTCAAATGCACGAAGGACAGTATTTGACCGACTAACTCCTGCAAGAACCCAAACCAAGTCTTCCCGCTCTAAATCTCAACGGAGGAGGGAAGTGGAAGATGAAGAAATGTCTAATGTGGACGTGGAAATACACACGGTCCGGATGGTTACTGAAACCCGAGGAGATCCAGCACCCGAACTAGAACAACCAGGGGTGTTCACAAGGTCTTGTAGGAGGGCCACGGACTCTCACAGTGGGATTGGAGATGAAGGTTCAAGCCAAGTGCCACTTGAAGGTCAGAAAACAGGGAGCCTTCCGGTATTTCGCAAGCCATCTCAAACTTTCTTACTTTGCTTTCTTCAGTAGGTACTATGTCAGGAAGGAATCGGGCCAATCGATCAAACTCTATCTCATACTGTTCCACGGTCAATCCACCTTGAACCAAGTTGTTAAATTCCTGAGCCATCAGTAGCAGTCTTCCTCTGGAGAAATATGTGGCAAAGAACGCCTTCTTGAATTCCTCCCATGTCTGGAACGGTACACTGTTCCTCAGCGCATTCTCACCAAGGTACTCAGCCTTTCTAAGACACCGCATCGATATGCAATTGTTCTAACTCTGTCCACGTCTTCTGCTTGGTACATCTCAAATGTCCTTTCCGGTTCTCTAATCCATAACTCAGCCGCCTGTGGGTCAGCGGCTCCATCAAAAGGCTGTGGTGATGGCCTTCGATCTCGCTATCGCATCAAGGGCGGCAAAGTGTGGCAGTGGAGGCGTGCTTGGTGTTGCTGTCTTTGTTCTTGGTGTACCCCATCATCTCACGCACGAGGTCCATCACTGCTACCGGGGGTACTTCCTCTCTCTCCTCTTGGCCCGCAGCTTGCGGCCCTGCAGTCCCGGATTGAGCAGGCTGCTCCTACCCAATCTCCATAGCCGCTGGCGGTGGGGGTACCTCCTCCACCGAGGGCTCAGGCGCCTGCGCGATGCGAGGCCGTCCTCGAGGCCGTCCCGTTCCTCCTCTTCCACTCATCCTGCTTATTGCCAAACAACCTGTAGGGTTAGCTAAAAACACACCACACTGGAAAGCAAATAATAATGGGCTTTATTTATTTCATAAACTCATAAATGATACTCGTAGTTCACACAACTAGATAGTTTGTAAAACTACATTTTATTCAGCCTAGTGACAAAAATCTAAGTAATAACTCAATCCTCTCTATCTGGTGACAGCGGAGTGTAAGTGACTGGGGCCCTGTCCATAATGGGGTGTAGTGTGCCCCGTCCGGAGACAAATGGGGTGTAAGCGACGCCTCGTCCGGAGACAAGTGTAGTCCACCAGCTCCCTCTCGCCGTACACCCTCCTGCTAGCCGGACCCCTGCTCGGTCCAGGGCGGTCCAAGCCTCCCCTCCTAGCTCCGTAGGGGGCTGCAAGGCTCCTACCATAGTCCCGAGCGTCGCTCACACAGTGATGAACCCTACGCTCCTCCCTTCTCCGCCACTGGAGTAATGTCTCTACTGCAGCCTCGATCCTACCAATGCGTCGGATAGTCGCCTGCACGGTCACCCTCAACTCGGCCAGTACGCTCGCAGCATCCTCAGGTTGAGGGGGTGAAGTGTTTTCCCTCACGGACTCCACTTCCTCAGACTATGCCTGCACGTCGAAGTATCTAGGTCCACGATATCCTGGTCCCGACATTCTGCTTCCTCTACATTCAAAGGAAGAATGTCAGTCTAACTCGTCCAAAAGTGTCACAACCCAACCCAACACTCAGTTCAGCTACTTGACTAAGTCACTAGGGCAACTAGGGTGTCCATTATCTGCATGCTCTGATACCACCTTAATCTGTAACGCCACGACCTGATCCCGACCTCGGCAGATGCGCATCGTCAGTAGCCGCGGTAGAGACGGGCCCCACACGAATACAAGGCCTAAGTGAGTAACGCAAATAATGCAAATAAAACAACTTAAATATTCGAAATAACAGAGTTCAGCGGAAATAATAATAATAAGGGTTCATATACCCTACAAACACTAGGCCCTATAAGGGACCTACAAATAAAAAAGACTCACTCAGAACAAGAAAATAAACCAGGTTCTCGGACCTCTGCAAATCACCCGACCCACGATCGGCTCAGCTCCTGCATACTAGAATCCTACACCTCAGGATCTGTAAACAGGAAGAAAACAAGTGCATGAGCTTTTGAATGGAAAGCTCAGTAAGTACCCCTGCGGGGTTCAAGAAAATATGATATCAATGAAACATGAATATCAAAGTCAAGCTCAGGGCACACCCCTCATAACAAAACCCTAGGAGTCTATCACAAAAATAATCAAGATAACGACTCCTAGCTATGAGTTCTAAAGAAAGCTCCACAATCGTCTCCCCGGCCAAGCACCATCAACAACTCGCCGAGAAAACGACCATCCGCCGCTACGGCCCCTCGGTCGTATGTCGGTAGCGCCACCTCTACGTGTCGACATGGCCAATCACCAACACCGACGAAAGCGTGACAACTGAGTATCGATCCCTCCTGCATGGCAATGCCTAACATCGTGGTGTCCCGCCCCTCGATCGTCCAAGAAGCGAGCTCACCGCTCCATCAATCCGGTCGAAGAACGAACAAGTAGGGATCCCAACATCCCAAACACAATCTATCACGCTAAAACAAGGACTTCAATAATTCAAGAAGCACGAAAAGAATACAAGCAAAGATGTCACAATAAAGGCATATCAAGAAAACTCCAAGAGTGGACCAAGGCAAGTGTACTTACATGCTCAAACATGCAATCAAGAATCATCAAAAGTCAAGGAACCAATCAATAAATAACTGGGGGTACAAGGCAGAAGTACTTACTTATAGTCACAAAGTCTCGTGCTCCACGGGACTTCCCGACGCATCCAAGTCAAAAACTGGATAAAAACAAATCTCATCTCAATAGAGTACTTGTCTTTAAATACTAAATTTATTATGCATGCTCTAACGCCCCAAGTCTACATTTATGGGCCTTCCCTTGTAATCCCATATTATTAGGTGCCCTTTTGATTATTTATCTTCTTTTGGCTAAGCCCCGCCGAAGTTATCAAATCCACTAACTTGGTTTGACCCTTCCAAGACCGATTCAAAACTTGACTTAAGCCTTATTTGATCAAACCCCATCTCCTTTAGTCCACCATGTCAGTTTATCGATTAATTAGATCAACTCTTCTATTGAACAAACCAATTAGTCAATCTATTAACTAGCCAAGTTAATTTCACTGCTATTGATTCAATCTGATTCATTAATTAGTTACCGATCCAACTAATTAGTCAATTTTCCTAATTGGTCATCCATTAGCCGTCTTACTAAAACCGGACTCTACCATAGATTGGTTGGATTCAATCTACTTTAACTAGTTGGCTCAACCAACCTATCAATTAATTATTTACCCATAAGTCGTCCAACTAGTTGAATATTAGTTAATTTCATTAACTAATCCGGTTGACTAAAGGAGAGTTTTATTTAATTCCTTTTAGAATAATCCCAACAAAATCCTTTAATCAACATCGTATAATCCAACTATTCAAAATTATTCAGTTAATTGGATATCAACTGATTTGTTCCATTCATTATACTCAACTAATCAATTAATTATTCATCCAAATTAATTGATTTTCAATCAGCTATCTTGCTAACAATAGTTGTTAATTAATTATTCAATTAACTAACTTTTAATTAGTTAACTTATTAACTAATTAATTTACCAGATAATAATCCAGTTAATTACTGAGAACTAAAAACTTAATTAACAATTAATTATAAAATTAAATCATTAAAACTTATTATGATAACCCTCACTCTCTCTCTCATCTCCCTTTCTTCTCAGGCTGCGACCTCACGGAGAGACGATCAAGGCCCATCCGCCACCATAGAGCCCCAACACCACCCCGTGGGTCGCTGGCGAAGCTCCCCGCGCGAGCCCGGAGAAACACCTCCGAGGCCCTCCCTGGCCGGAACCACCTCCTCTCAACCTACTGTTTTACAGGTCCACGTCGACGCTTCAGACCTCCTTCTTCCGGCTTCCAGAACCTCGACGAAGACCGGCGGAGGGTCCTGTGGTCCCTCCATACGTTCGCCACCCTAAACTAAATGCATGCACGGCCGGAAGAAAAAACAAAGAACAGAGAACCAGAAAGCTCACAGGAATTTCTCCAACCGTGGAACAGCACCGCCGGGAAAGTAGAAGCGATGGAGAGGAGCTTCCCGCGATCCTTTTGTCACCCTCTCTTCTCTGTTCCGACCGGAGATGGGCAAACGATCACCCTCCTCTCTCTGTCTCTCAATCCCTCACGGTGGCAGTGGTGATGGTTCCCCGTCACTCAGAGATGACACTGCCCAGAGAGTGTCCCGGTATTTATAGGGATCACGGGGGTGATCTCGCCGTGATCAATATCCCTGACGAGAGGATTCGATCGCCAATCAACCCCCGCCTTTCCATATCAAGCAGGTTCCATAAACGGAGGAAATCCCGCTTTGGTGCGCTGGCATCAGTGGAGGAGGAGGCAGAACGCCTCGAGATCAGGTTGCTGGCGCCTCGAGATTTAGTTTCTTCATCAAATCAAACGACCGAGAATCAGACCGTATGGTGAGGGCGTGTGCACCGTTATTCCTTATGAGGAATTGAACGGTTGGATTTGTGCCTTGAGATCGATTCTTCGCGGATGGTCTAATCCTAGCCGTCCAACCGTTTGCTTAGAAGGTTATTCATCCTTTTGCGCAAAGGCCCCTCCGTTTCTCAAATTTACTATTTGGTCCTCATTCTGAGAGAGAGGGCATAATTCTCCTTTAATCCTCATTCTTTTTATTTTTACATCTAGGTCCCTCTCCAGAGACAACTTCTTTTACCTTGCAGTCCTTGCAAATTTTATAAAATTTCTATTAAGTCCCTAGCAGCCAAATAAATTCAAAATTATTAATTTTGAATTATTCAATCAATAGTTTCTCCTTGCCCCTTTTAATTAAATCCAACCATACCAAACTTAGGATATTCCCTTAAAATCATTGATTTAATCAACTATTTTTCCCCCTTTCCTTCTAAGTCCCAATCATGATTATTTAGAGGACTTTCCAAGTTTAATTAAATTGGATATTTCCAAATTTAATTAAATCATTCAAAATAAGTACCTTATGAAATAATATCCTTTCTAAACTCCCTCATGTCCATTTACCAAAATGCCCTTGGAGTTTATTTAAATTCCCAAAATACCCTTTGGCAAATTTTAATTACTAATTAATTTAGGGAAATATTAAATCCTTTATTTCAAACAAAAATCTTGGATTTTACACTTCATCATACTCAAATACCTAGAAAATTAGTTCCCCATTAAAGGGGAACAGAAATCTAATACAGGTTAATAAAGGAAAGAAATAAACATAATGAAATACGTTATTCCCTCCACTATTGGTGTGGTGATAGGACTGTTGATGAGTCTCCCTCCAAGCCTCACCGTCGAGAGGGCTTGATAATGATGCTCGATGCGCCTCGCCGCCAAGCGATGCTCTCCAATGCCCTATTATATATGATAATAGAGATTAGTGGATCAATGGACGCCTTCAAAACCCTAAAACCAAAATATTTATAGCCCCCAACGCTTCTGGAAAATATTAGAAACGTTTGGCTCACTAGTGATTTAGAAGCTGGTCCACGACCCAAACGTGCCCGTTTAGGACAAGACGGATCCGTCTAAGTCTTCAATACAGCTCTTTCTGCTCGAAATCTCTCATTAGCGATTCAAAAGCTGGTCCACGAGCCAAACATGCCCGTTTAGGACAAGACGGATCCGTCTAAGTCTTCAATGCAGCTCTTTTCTGCTCGAAATCACTCAAAATAGCTCCAAAAATTCATTGCGCTCTTAGAGCGCCCCCGATGTGTCCTGTTAAACAAAATAAACAAAATTAACAAAATTTGAGTATCGGCGGGCTATATTTCATCTATATAACATGCTAAGTGTATAAGAATATGATATAAAAATATGATCAATTAAACACTTATCAAATATCTCTACACTTAAGTGTTTGCTTGTCCTCAAGCAAATAAAAAGAAAAATAAAGAATTGATAAGCGTTTTACCTCTGGCTAAAGGATAAGTAGTTCCACTCTACCAAAAGTTCACCATCAATATATGTATTCTCCTATTTTAACCTAGGACTTAGATCAATATCGTGACATGTTTCACTACAGCTCTAGATAAAAATTTCTACTCCACATTCCAGGTTCCCAAGTCTTAAAGTGACAAGCATACCCTTGTGGACTCTAGAGGCTCCTTGGGACTCTAAATGCAAAACAAGTAGCCCATTATGAAAAATAAACTCTCAATTTACTCTTTTCTTCCTTTTTTTATTTTTACTCCGGTAGGGGATCCCTAATGGATCCGACTTTCCGGGTAACCGAAGATTAACATAAACTGTAGATCTTCTCTTCTGAGGGATACACATGCTGATTATGCACCAGAACACCCAACTACTCAGAAGATTACAACTCTACATATACGCGCTCATGCTCACAAAGGACTTTTCAGCTTGAGGAACACTCTGATTAGGAGCCATAACCCTGAGATTACTTCGTTGCCACGAGTAAAGGAGCACTCTCTTGGTTCTTATTTTCTCAATTTATATGTACACTACTTATTTATTTCCTTATGTCCACCACAATTCTAATTTGCAAGTGCTAGAAGTTTGAACTAGTGTCATGAAACCTCTTGCAGCCATACGAAACCTCTTGCAGCCATTGAAGATAATACTTAACACTCTAGGCCAAAAGAACATGATAATGGGTTATCTAATATCACTAGAGAATATGCTTGTCATGAGGATTTTCTCTAAGTATCCATGATGTTTCATAGGAGAATCCGAAAAAAGCTGTGCTAACATGTTTTAAACTAGAAGTATAGTGAAACTGAAAATTTTGAACAAGCCATCATCGGTGTACACTAAGCATGTATTTTCACATAAATATTTACAATGAATTACTTATAAAGATTTTCAATGAATATCGTAGATACCCATCTCCACACTTAGAATCGTGCATTGTCCTCAATGCACACAATAAAGCATAAGAGTGATGATTAAGCAGTAAAAACAAGGAGAAGGGCAGACTGAAACTTCCCTGATTTCATAAAGATTTGTTAAAATATTCGGACGAGCTCGGGGTGAAATTCAATTGGGCCAAAATGTGCACTCTTTCTCAACTCCACCTCTGAAAATACAACTGGGTAGCAAGTGCAGTATCTGGTAATGGTACCGGTGCCGCGATAGGTGGGGAAGGTGTCATATAGGTACAAATGAAGGTCCACGTGCTAGAGAGGGAGCTCCTTCACGGAGCAGGGCTAAGATCTTTAGGATGTTCCTAACGTACCTGTTGCTGCTACTCGATGATATGGTGCTGGGCCGCAATGATACCGTACTAGTCAGCTTAAATCAATATCTGCTCCTTTATGTTGCTAAGCTACCTGTCTCATAACTCCTTGAGCTACTGCTTAAGATGCTAGGTGTTGGGAGGAGGTAGTGATGCTGCTAAAGAAGATTCATTTAACTACACAGCTTCTAAAGTGGCCGCAGATTGGTGATGCCTTTGTCGTCGTCATTGAATTCCAGTTGTGGATAAAGGGCATCAGTTCGTGGAGGTGTCTGTGGTGCCATGGTACTCAAGGACGTGGTTGCAAAAGGTGTATTATCGCGGCCATATCACCTTGATTGTCAGGTTGCGCCATGATGTTGTTAGGGATTTTGATGTTATAATGCAAAACTTGGGGTTCAAGATGAGGGGGAGGCAAAGCATGGTTTTGGGGTGCAAGGTGGTTGGGTACAACAAGGGTTGCTTAGGTTTTTATGAGAATACAAGTGAAAAGATGCGCTAAATTGTAAATTGGGCAACGAATATCAGATGACCCATTTAGACTTAGACGAGTCCGTCTAAGATCCTCTCAAGTAGAGAAAGGAGAAAGTCAAGTCAGACAGGTGTTTGTGTCTGTCCTAGCCGTCTGGATCCCCTGTCGAATTTTTCGAGCTGGATGAGCCCATCTGGAGTCAGACGGTTCAATCCATTATAAAGATCACAAACCCTAAATTGGACTTTAGATATGCATCCCATTGAATTTGAATCAAGGAGTTGACAAAATTGAAGGATCAAAGGTATCAATTTATTGACTTCAAGACTACTGTAGCTAATGTTGAACTGAAATAAGATTTTCTTGCCCTTAGGTTGCCTTCCAATAATCGCTTGTTTAACGTCACTAGCTTAACTTATATACCTTATAGTGGCTCAAAAAGATGGAGTCCTTTGTTGGTCTTCCGTAAAATACCTCCCTCGTAATACAATTTGAGTCGATGCCCATTTACCTTGAATGTACCCTTTTCTGAATGACTTATTTCCACTGCCCTTTAAGGATTGACATTTGTAACAGTGAAGGGTCCCGACTATCTTGAACGCAGGTTTCATGGGAATAGCTTAAGTCTGGAGTTGAATAGCAGTACTTGATCACCCTTCTTGAATTATTTTTGTTGTTTTATTAACTAATCATGATGTTGCTTGGTTTGATCCTTATATAGTCTTGAGTTTTCATAAGCTGTATAGCGCCACTCATCAAACTCATTCAGTTGAAGTTTTCTTTTTGTGCTTGCAATGAAAGGGTCGAAATTTAGGAATTTAGTGGCGTAGTATGCTTTGTGTTCAAGTTTCATCGGTAAGTGACAAGCCTTTCCGTAGACCAGCCTATATCGGGTGCTTCCTATGGGCATTTTATATGTTGTTCGATAAGCCCATAATATATAATCTAAGTTATCCGACCAATCTTTCCGAAGGTGCGCAACTATTTTCTCAAGAATCAGCTTTAATTCCCGATTGGACACTTCCACTTGACACTTGTGATAGGGTGGTATGGGGTTGAAGTATGGTACATAACCTCATATCGTTTAAGAACCATTGTAAATTGTGTGTTGCAAAAGTGGGTGTCTCAACCACTGATTATAGGCACTGGGTGTGCTGAATCTAGAGAATAACTTTTTGAAGAACTTGACCACACCCCTAGCATCACTATTTGGTAAAGCCTATGATTCCACCTATTTGGAAACATAGCCAACCACAACTAGGATAAATTTGTTCAAAATAGAATTTGGGAATGGCCCCATAAAGTCTATACCCCAAACATCAAACACCTCACATACTTGGATTGAGCTCTGTGGCATATTATTATGTTGAGAGATGTTCCCTGTACGTTGGCAGTTACCACACTATTGGATGTATTGGGTATCTTGGAATAACGCGCACCAATAGAAACCTGAGTCAAGGATCTTCCTAGCTGTCTTGTTTATATTGTAGGGCACGCCAGTTGGCCCTGCATAACAATGCTCCTGAATATTCCACCGTTCCTCTCTTTAAACGCATCTCCTAACTATGTGATCAGTGCATATGTGGAATAAATATTGATCATCCCAAATGTAATGTAATATTTTAGATCATCAAAGAATTTCTACTTTTGGTGATAGGAGTAGCTCCTGGGAAGTGTCCCTACGACCAAATAATTAGCAAATCCACAAACCAAGGTGATCCATTTTCCACACTCATTACCTGCAATTCCTCATTTACCACCTGTATACTATATAGATGCTCTTCCGGGAATGTCTCATTTATAACTTCCTCTTTTAGAACCCCTCTATTCAGATCCTCAAGTCGGGATAGGTGGTCAATAGCATGGTTCTCTGCACCTCTCTTGTCTTTAATCTCTGAATCAAATTCCTGCAATAATAGGGCCCAACAAATCAGTTGTGGATTCGCATCATTTAGTCAAAATATAGCGCAATGCAGAATGGTCATTGTAAACTACAACTTTAGATAATACTATGTAGGAGTGAAATTTATCAAAAGCAAAAATTATAGAGAGAAGCTCCTTTTTAGTAGTTGTGTAGTTTTCTTGTACATCAATCAAAGTTTTGTTGGTATAGTAGATAGGTTGTAAATGTTTGTCCCTTTGCAGTCCTAAAACTGCCTCAACACCATAATCGCTGCATCACACATGAGTTCAAATGATAAATTCCAATCAGGTGTGATCAAGATTGGGGCTCGGATAAGTTTCTCCTTTAAAATAGTAAAGACGGCTAAGCATTCACTATTGAAATCGAATGGAGCATCTTTCTCAAGCAATTTGGTCAATGGTCTTGCGATTTTAGAGAAATCTTTTATGAAGCGCCTATAGAACCCTGTATGACCCAAAAAACTCTGCAAAGCTGTGACTGAAGTAGGTGGACATAGTTTTTCAATTGTTTCCACTTTTGCTTTATCAACCTCAATGCCCTTGTGTGAGATTTTGTGGTCCAGGACTATGCCTTCCTGAACCATGAAGTGACTTTTTCCCAGCTCAGGACTAGATTGGTCTCCTCACATCTTGCTATACCTTTTCTAGATTTTGGAGGCACAGGTCGAACGACTCTCCAAAGATAGAAAAATCATCCATGAATATTTCCATTATATCTTTCAAAAATGCTTCAAAAATAGCAAGCATACACCTTTGGAAAGTTGCTGGAGAATTGCATAATCCAAAAGACATGTGGAGGTATGAATGTTCGGCCAGCCGCTCGAGTATCTTATCAATAGATGGCAGTGGAAAATGGTCCTTTTTTGTAGCATCATTCAACTTTATGTAATCAATGCAAACACACCATCTAATAACTGTTCTTGTAGAGATCAACTTATTCTTCTCATTATTCACCACTGTAATTCTATCTTTTTTTGGTACTACTTACACTAGACTTACCCAAGCACTGTCCGAAATGGGATAAATCACACTGACATCCAAGAGCTTAATGACTTAGGCCTTCACCACCTCTTTCATATTCGGATTAATTCTTCTCTGGGGCTGAACTGATGGTATGTAGTACTCTTCCATTAAGATCTTATGTGTGTAGAAGGCGGGGTGATCTACCTGATTTCAGACAGTGTGTGGGTGAGTCCGGTACAAGTAGTGCCAAAGAAAGACAGAATGACGGTAGTAACAAATGAGAAGAACGAGTTGATCCCTACAAGGATGGTAACAAGATGGCGTGTTTGCATCAACTACAGAAAATTAAATGATGCCACAAAAAAGGATCACTTCCCATTCATTATTCATTGATTAGAATGCTTGAGTGGTTGGCCGAGCATACCCATTACTGCTTTCTTTATGGTTTTTTGAGGTATTTTCATATTCTCATTGCCCCAAAGAATCAAGAGAAAACTATATTTACTTGTCAATACGACACTTTTTCATATCGTCGTATACCCTTTGGGTTATACAATGCCCCCTTCACCTTCCAACGATGCATGCTTGCTATTTTCGAGGAGCACTTTGAGGATATAATGGAAGCATTCGTGGATGACTTCTCTGTCTTTGGAAACTCATTCAATTTATGCCTCCACAATCTAGAAAAGGTGTTAGCCAGATGCAAGGATACCAAGTTGGTGCTCAGTTGGGAAAAATGTCATTTCATCGTGCGGGAAGGAATAGTCCTTGGACATAAGATTTCGTACAAGGGTATTGAGGTAGATAAGGTAAAAGTGGAAACAATGGAGAAGCTACCTCGACCTATATCAATCAAGGCTATACGGAGCTTTTTGGGGCATGCAGTGTTTTATAGGTGTTTCATAAAGTTTTCTCCAAGATTGCTAGGCATTTGACGAAATTGCTCAAGAAAGATGCCCCATTTTACTTCAATAGTGAATGCTTAGCTCCCTTTTATACTCTAAGGGAGAAGCTTACTCGAGCCCCGATCATGATCACACCGGATTGGAGTTTACCAATTGAGCTTATGTATGATGCAAGCGACTATATTGTAGGGGTAGTTTTATGACAAAGGAAAGATAAACATTTTCAGCCAATATACTACACCAGCAAGACTTTGACTGATGCACAGGAAAACTACACCACAACATAAAAGAAGCTTCTCGCCATAGTGCTTGCTTTTGATAAATTTCTATCTAAATTTGTAGTTTATAATGATCATTTTGCATTGCGCTATCTTCTGACTAAATCTGATGCGAAGCCATAGCTAATTTGTTGGGTCTTGTTGGTATAAGAGTTTGATATGGAAATTAAAAATTAGAGAGTTGGAAAACCTAGCTAGTTGCCGAATATCTATCTCGGTTAGAAGACCCACATAGGGATGTTCTAAAGGGTGAAGACATTAATGAATCCTTTCCCGAGGAACATTTGTATAGCATACAAGTGGTGTATAATGAATTGCGGGCATTAAGTAAGGAAAATGAACAACCTTGTGCACTACGCTAACTACTTGGTCGCTAGAACACTTCCCAAGAGTTACACCTACTACCAAAGGAAGAAATTCTTTGTCGATTTAAAATATTATATTTGGGATGATCCGTATTTGTTTCGCATTTACGCTGATCAAATAGTCAGAAGATGTGTCTCTAGAGAAGTAGGATGGAAGATTCTAAATCATTGTCATGCAGAGCCAACTAGAGGACATTACAGTGTAAAGAAGACCATAAGAAAAATCCTAGATGCGGGCTTCTATTGGCCTACATTATTCCAAGATACTCAACAGTTCATTCAACAATGCGATAATTTCCAATGTTCGGGAAATATCTCACGTTGGAATGAAATGCCACAAAGCTCAATGCAAGTTTGTGAGGTGTTTGATATTTGGAGAATTGACTTCATTAGGTCATTCCCAAATTCGAAGGTGACCTAATTTATATTAGTTGCAGTCGACTATGTTTCCAAGTGGGTGGAGACACAAGCACTACCTAATAATGACGCTAGTAGTGTGGTCAAGTTCTTGAAGAAAATATTTTCTAGATTCGGCGCACTTAGAGCCATCATCAGTGATCAGGGTACTCATTTTTGTAATACCTAATTTTCCAAGGTACTTAAGAGATATAGGGTTGTATCTCATACCTCAACCCCGTATCACCCCCAAACAAGTAGCCAGGTAGAAGTATCCAATCGAGAGCTGATGCGTATTTTGGAGAGGACAGTAGCACATCACCGAAAGGATTGGTCCGATAAATTAAATGATACATTATGGGCATACAGGACGGCCTACAAAACATCTATAGGGAGCACCCCTTATCATTTGGTCTACGGGGAGGCATGCATCTACCGGTGGAATTGGATCATAACCTATTAGGCCACCAAATTCCTGAACTTCTATCCTTCCCTTGCGGGTGAGAAAATAAAACTCCAACTGAACGAATTGGATGAATGGCGATGCATGGCTTATGAGAATTCAAGACTATACAAGGAACGGATAAAATATTGTCACGATCAACTAATAAAACAACGAAAATAATTCAAGGAAGTTGGCCAAATACTGTTGTTTGACTCCAGACTCAAGCTGTTTCCAGGCAAGTTGCATTCGAGATAGTCGGGGCCCTTTACTGTTACAAAAGTTCACCCTCAAGGGGCAGTAGAAATAAGTAATGCGGAGAAGGGCACATTCAATGTGAATAGACATCGACTGAAACTATATTACGAGGTGAGTACTCTAGGGAAAACTAGTAAAGGACTTCATCTGTTTGAGCCGCCATAAAACATAAGGCAAGTACGTCAAGCTAGAGAAGTTAAACAAGCGCTTCTTGGGAGGCAACCCAAGGTTTGAAAAACTTTCTTTTTAGTTCTATTTAGGTTGTTTTAGGATTTAATAAATTGGTAGCATGTCTTGTCCCTCACCTCTTGTTAAACTCCCTTACTAGAATTCCATGTGGCCAATTCTAGGACCTAATTTCAAATGCTTACGTCTAGATTTCTTTAGGATAATTTTCAGGAATCAAAACCCCATATCTCTGAATTTTAATGCAAGCTAGAAGGGAGTCCAGACGAGTGTCTCTGACCTCGTCTGGTTCCTAGTCGCTGGAAAAATGGGAAGAGAATAGATCCAGACAAAACCGTCACGAATCAAACAATCCATTTGGACCGGGAAAACACAACCTGGGGAATCAGAGTGATCGGCCTAATTTTAGATGGGACGGTCTGATTTGAAAAAAAAATCTTGAAGGGTGAGGCGCGTCTATTCATATTCACAGTCACCCCTTTTTACACCCTAGCCGCTGCCCCCTTTTTCTTCACCTTCCCTTTTTCCATTTCCACACCCCGTCGACTCCTTCGGGCTTCCTCTTAAGTGTTCAACGCTAGAAAACCAAAGGTAAGCCTCCTTGATTTATGCTTTCTTGGATTAATTTCAGTTCTTGAACAATCTAGGGTTTCTTAGATTCGAGGAAACACTGCCTCGCCAAATTTTTGCAAAACATCTATACACCCAAAATCTCTGGATCATTAATTATGATAAAGATAAAATACACTGTTCATTTCTAAGATATGTAACCTACTTGTTGATATTTTCTTGAAATTCAATACAAGGAATCACTGACAAGTTTTTGAAAACCTGGTGGTATGTGAGATCATTCAACTTGCTAACGTGAATTGAAGCATCTTATTGCAACAAGACTGAATATGTATGAAGAGAAGCAGCAGCAATTACATCACCTGTTGATCATGTTATCTATTTCTTCTTCTTACAATATTCTTAGCTGGAATTTAGGGAGCACGAATTGGACATCTTGAATCCTGTGAACAACCATCATATCATTTTCTCTCCAATCATCATCAACATTAACTCCCAATGGCGTGCCTAATTAGTTATTTCAAGCTTAATTTGTTAATTATATGCTCATTAATTTGTTGCTTATGTATATATATATTTAATAAATGGTTTCCTTGGGGGAGTTGTTTCTGGGCACCGGATGACAGGTCCTCTAGGTTAAGAACGGCGGTGGCTTTGGGAAGCGGCCACTTGAGTTGCTCTGATAGAGGAGTCATGATTCTTACACCACCATCTATCAGCTTGCTCAAATCAAGCCTCTGATGTACATACGGCCATATACACATCCATCGATCATCATGTTATTATTATATATATGTATGTATATGTTAATGTAGATATACACACACACTCACAATATTGATATCTTCAGCTGGAGGAAGTTCAGGCAGGAAGTTGGAGTCCTTTCCGGGACCAAGGGGCAGTTTGGTGTGGTGGCCTGCTCTGATGTCATATTCTCTGTTGGAATGAATTACCTTGTTCACACAAGTCCAGATTTATAATTCTTTGTTGGAATGGTTTCTAGATTTATGAGTAAGCCAACTAAACATCACTTCAGTGTGGAAAAAGAATCCTGCGCTATATTGCAGGAACTCTCGATTGTGATCTCTGGTATGAAAGTGTATCAAATATCATTTTGTTTGGGTATTCTGACAGTGACTAGGTAGGCTCAATAGTAAATAAAAGGAGTACAACATGCAATGTCTTCCTTATGGGTTATGCAACAATAACTTAGAGTTCAAAGAAGCAACAAGTGACAACCTTTTCAACAACTAAAGCTGAATATATAGCAGTTAGGGGTTTCCGTTGCCAGAGGTCTACCGAAGTCACGGAGGTGAAGAAGTGCCACTTCTATGGAACCCAACCCAAAGTTCCATCTTGAGGTTAGAGTTTGGGGTATTTGGTTGCCGGAAGTGGTGAGCCACTTCTGGACATTGCAATTGTTTGGTTTTCGGAAGTAGGTCCATTGAAGTGTAACTATGATCACTACCTCCAAAGAGTGGTGAGGTTACAACCATGATTTGTATTATTTAAGGTTTATGGTTTTTATTACATTTTCACCAAGATAATTGATTTGAAGCAAATGTAAAATATTCTTAAAATTATGCAGTTCCACAATCTTTTTAAGGGCAAATGAATTATAGGTCCCTGGAAACAGTATCCAGAGACCTCCCCTCCTACTATTTGCTACACCCCCCTAACACACCTACCCCAGGGACCCCATGGGATAAAGTAAACAGTGTCAGGGACCTATAATTAATTACCCTTCTTTTTAAATCTTATTTTGATTTCAAAATATTTTCAGTTAAACCAATTTAAATCCCATATTAAGATTCCAGTGTCACCATGCATATACCCTTGAGAAAGAAAAAAATATATTTAAATATTAAATATGTTAATATTTAATATTAAAATATTAAAAAATATTAATATTTAAAATAGTTAATATTAAATATTTTATTAATATTTAATATTAAATATTTATTAATATTAAATACTAAATATTAAATATTTTATTTTTACAAATTTTAAATTTTTTATATTTTTTAATATTTAAAATTTTACTTTTTCTAATATTTAATATTTTTCAAAATATTTTTTATATTTAATACTTAAAATATTAAATAATAGTAACAACAACTACGAATTAATCCATACTATATGGTGTCGGCATTTAAAATATTAACTATTTAAATTATTAAATATTTAATATTTTAGTTTAAAATTTAATATATTTTAATATTTAAATATTTAAATATTAAATATTTTATATGTTCATTAAATATTAGAAGACGGTGGTTGGGAGTCTCTGATGCAGAAGACTCGAGTCAAATGTTGTCGGTTTGGCAGGTTAACCTAAAAAAGGGAAGTTATCAAGTCAATTCCAAGATTTGGTCAGTTTTGGGTGTGATTCGGTATTTTGGCTATAACTTTGGCTACCAATATCAGAATCGCGCGTTCGACCCCAATTCAGAAAGCTCTTTGGGCGCGCGTGACATGGGGATGTCATATTAGAACAAATTTTAGTTATTTTTCTATTTTTAGAAATATTTTATCAGTCGAATTAGGGTTTTCAATCTTTTTTTCTATTTTTAATAATATTTTCTATGCCAAATTAGGATATGATTTGAACCCGATTTGATCTTGGATTTTTATGAGTTATCTGATTTGTTTTGAGTTTTAAATTTAGATAGGTTTAGTTTTAAATAATAATTTATCAATCTTAGGAAAATTAGATTAGATGATAAGGTTTCTAGGTTAATTTTTTGAGGCTATTTAACCCGGCTTGTGGGTTAGTTTTTCATTATTAAGTTTTGAATAAAAGTATGTTCTTGAATTTCAGAGTATTTTCTCTGGTTCTTTTGGTTCTTCGTTTGTTCTTCCTTCCGGTCCTTGGATTCAGCTAGCCCGCGGGATCATTGCTACCCCACCCGGCGTTAGTCTCTGTAGAGAAGAGACACGAGGTGGCCTAGGTGGGGGTGACTCCACACCTCACGTGATGGCATATGTCGAAAGTAGAACTTCTGGCTCTTAGTTAAAAAAAGACTGAAGTCCCACTTCTGAAGTCAAAATGCCGAAGTGGAGCTCCATGGAGGTGTCACTTCTAACCAGTGGGGGAACTAGGATTTAATATTAAAGGGGGCAAGATCAAAGTATATTTTTCATAGAAATAAAAATAAAATAATTCACAACCTACATTAAAAAGAACTTCAAACAGAATAATTAATTAATAATTAATATAAATTATTTCTAATATATTTTACATAAATAAAAAATAAACATTAGTTAAAAGGTATTATACAAGATTAATGTTGGGGATGTGAACAAATCATTTCCTTAAAAGATTTAATGCAAATTAGATAAAGGATTTAATACAAATTACATAAATTAAACAAAGTAATAATAGTTAAAAAAAAAATCACACATTATTTCAAAGGATTTAATGCAAATTGTTTCTAATTAATGATGCCCGGAAATGTGAACAAAGGGCAATGAGAAGATGGTAGATGCCAAAGATATAAACATCAAACCCCAAAGCTCTTAAATGTGAGAGTTTGCATTTCCATAAAGATTTGATTCCTTTTTTAAGTTTCAAAAAATGAAAACTATTTTCATAATAAATATAAGAAATCATACGAGAACTACAATAATCTCGAATTCTTCGAAGAAACAGATTCATCTAAGAAGAAAAACAAGATTAAGTGCATAATGGAATCTAATCCCTAAATGAATCAAAATGATATACTAGCGGAAATTGAGAGAGTCAATGGTGCAAAGTTGGATGGAAATCACCTTAGGTTCGGCCACCAAAGAAAGATGAGAGTTACCTGTGAGAAAGAGAAGGGATAGAAGGGAAATAGGGAATGAAATGGGACTTTATCGGGTTTGGAATTTGCTCATTGAATCCGCAACCATTATTATGCGGACGGATCCAAAACCCAACTATATTCTATAAACAGGATTGTTTACCAAATGCCCATGAGAGCTATGAAGATTTTCATAATTATATCTTAACATTCATGTGAACTTTGTAATTATATGGATAAAACCATAAACTTTTTATATTCTCATATATTAAGTGGATTTTTATTGAAATAGTAAAATTAATTTCTGGGTGGAAAATTAAAAATATATAGTGTATTTTTTTAAAAGTATTAAAAATATATAGTATATTTTAAAAAAAATTAAGGGGGGAAATTGCCCCCTTCTCGTACATGTGGCTCTGCCCCTACTTCTGACTTCTGGTCCCCACTTAAGTGAACCAAACACCTCCTTACTACCACAGCTTGTCAAGGAATATGGCTTCAGAGATTGTTATCAGACTTTGGTCAAGGTCAAGGAGGTGCAACTCAAATTTCATGTGACAATAAATCAACAATCTCAATTGCAAGGAATCCCATCGGGCATGGTTGAACCAAACACTTTGATATAAGATATCATTTCATTTGAAATCTTATATTGGAAGGAAAGATAACATTGAACTGTTGTGGCACTGAAGATCAACTGGCAGATGTCTTCACAAAACCTCTACCAATTCAAAAACATATATATTTTAGATCTCTACTTGGTGTTACTAATTAACTTTCAATCAAGGGGAAGTGTTGAAGGATGATTAAAAATCATCTGATGTGGCACCGATTTATTGACTACTGTTGATAAACATTCATATTAGTTTTACAGTTACTGTATTGGTAATTTGTATACAAATATATGTCAGTTCTATGCCTTTTCAAGCATGTCTCTATGAAAAGTCACACTTCTATAAAAAGGCATGAAGACGTGTATTTATAGACTCCTGCAGTGCAATTCAATATAGCAATTCAATTAGCATTTTATCTCCCATTCTTACAAATTCTATTATTATTATTATCTTTTTTCTCATTCTTTGATTCAACAGCGGGGGGGCCTCCAACTCTGGTCCCACACCAGCGCTCAAGTTAGTGTCACCGAGTACAGAGAAAAAGATGAAGTGGAGATTAGAGTGAAGAAAGAGTTTATCTCCCTCTCTCGAGGTCTTGCCCCATTAGTCCTTTTGACACTGTATCCGATTTGAGCACTTTGTCCCATCACCATTTGTCACCTTATCGATAATTATGGTTTTGATGTGCAAACACCCCCTTCTATGATCTATCTCTGAGGTAACAACAGCCATGCCCCTTTATGATGGTAGAACGGGGACTCTCGATCGCGATTTGGGTTATCTTTCCTAAGGTGGATGGGGGCAGACAAATGTACATCCTGATTTGACGGTATCAATATATATCTTTATACCTGCCCGTTGAGTTGCATGTAATTATTAATTAATATAAGGGGTTTTTGCTTGCATACCCCTATAAAACTTGGAAATTGCTTAAATACCCCCGTAAAAATGCTATTTGCTTGCATACCCCGTAAATCAACTATTTTTGCTTATATGCCCCTATGGTTAAGTTGCCCCTTGACGGCATTAAATCAATGGATGGAATGGGGGCAAATTACTAAATTGGGTTTGCTTATATACCCCTATAATTTTTTTAAAAAAATTTATAGATATTATTTATTTTATAGATGAGAAAGTAGGGTTGGAAGTCAAAATTATTAAAAATGAGGGTAATTGTGTAATTTTTCAACCATGGTTAACTTTAAACTATAGTTAACTTTGAAAAAACTAACGGTGACTAACGGTAACTAACGGCGGGGGTATATAAGCAAAAAAATTAGTTTTACAGGGGTATGCAAGCAAATTGCATTTTTGTAGGGGTATTTAAGCAAATATATGGTTTTGGAGGGGTATGCAAGCAATTTTCTCTAAATATAAAATGTAATAGGCAGGTTTGAAATGATAATAGATTGGGGGTCTATATGAATAAAAAACCATTTAATTATCAACAACGGTAACCTTTTTGTGAGACTTCTATGGTCTCAATTGGTTCTTTCTCTATCGTGGATGTCTATAAATAGTAAAGAGGAGACGAGGCTTCCTTCTGTCAAAGGCCCTTTTCCTCAATTAAACTCTAGGGTTTTCATGCTTGGTCTTTGATCTTTCCTTGGAGAACATCTTAAAGGAGGAGGTCGAGGAGGAGATCATGGGGAGGGGGAGGGTGGAGCTGAAGAGGATCGAAAACAAGATCAACAGGCAGGTGACCTTTGCCAAGCGCCGTAATGGCCTTCTCAAGAAGGCCTACGAGCTCTCCGTCCTCTGCGATGCCGAGGTCGCCCTCATTGTCTTCTCCACCCGCGGGAAGCTCTACGAGTTCTGCAGCAGCTCCAGGTATACTCGCAGGCTCGGCTAGGTTCAGTTTAAGAACGCTAGGGTTTTATTTGAAGATCTTCTGGTTATGCTCGTTTTCTTGGGGTTTTTTTTTTCATTTTTTGTTTTTGTTTTTTTGTTTTTTCGGAGAAGTGCAAGTAGAGAGGGGGATAGTAATAGAAAGTTGGAAACTTCATCGTTAATGGGGGTTCATTTATTTAGGTTAACAAGGATAATTGAATTATAGAGCTTGGATTTTTGTTTCTGTTTTGTTTTGTTTTTTTTTTTTTGTTTTTTTTTTGTTTTTTTTTTTAAGGTTAGGGTTTGTGATCACGTAGATCCAGTCTTGCTCATGAAAAGCTTTTCAAAAGCTGTTCCTTTTCTTTCTCTGATCTGAAATTAATAGTCTGTTGGATCTTTGAAATTAATAGTTCTACAGTTCTACTACTACAAGGCAGTGAAGTGAAAGATGAAAGCTTTTTTAGATGAGACTCAATCAATGTTCATGTTGCTCTCTCTTTTATCTTGAATTATATATATACATATGTATATGCCTTCAACCCTTTCAGTAAGTTTTTATTTTATTGTCTTTTGTTTGCTTTTAGAAACAACCGCATGGTTTCTCCCTAGCTTCATCTTTTCTTTTCCTGAGACCAGAACTCAACGTTTTATTCATCCTAGCATCCTTCTTTTGAACTTGTTCTCCAGTTTTTCACCTATTTATTTCTGTGATTCCTAAAAGATATTTTCTCTTATCTCCAGCATTTAACATCTCACAAGTCCTAACTCTTTGTTTAATGGCAAGACAGCCGTCTTTCACAGTTTCACTTCCAATCTGAATGAAGTAATTTGGACATAATCTTTTATATATGATTTCTAAATGGACAGGGAATGGATTATAATAACCAGTATGGGTTTTCTTCAGTCAAAGGCATATATTTCTTTTCGAAAGTTTTAAGGTTTGTTCTGATTCTCCATCGGTTTTATCTTTCAGTCACATCACTTTTAAGCTTTTCATTGACACGACCATTCGTAAGAAATTTTAAGATAAGACGACCCATTTCTCTTTTCCCAAAAAAATGGTTAATTTTCAAGAGAACACGGTTTGTATTCCGGTCCATTACTAGCATAGAAATCTCTGCATTTTCTCTTTCTACCACTCCATCATTTGCCTTTGCATTGATGTTCTACAATGTCCTTTTTTTCATTTTCAAAGGAAAGTGCAATAGAATAGACTAGAATTTTTTATTTAGCATCTTCAGATGGAGTTCTATAAGTAATAAACGTAATTTTCTATTTTTGTTTTAAGATCACAATTAGAATCATTATGTCATGTAAGGATTCTCATATTCATGTTTTCCTTTTCTCAAGCAGGATTTCAAGAGCAAATTTTTTATGCTCTTGCCCAATAGATTAGGTTAAAGCACCATTGGGCAGTAATATTCTTGCATTGGTTTATAGTTGTAGATATGTCTTCTGGAAAGATCCACCTTGGTTCTTCGATAGTGTACCTGACAGGCATTCAAAAGTATTCTGAATTAATGTGTTTGTTCTGAAGCTTATTAGTGCTTAATAATCTATATATTAACGAGCCATCCTGAATTTATTTGATCGACTTGAGGTGGAGTAATGCCTCTTCAATGTGGTTACAGTTAGGCACATTTAAATTTCTAAACTGATCTCTTATGGACATGCTTTTATACTAAAGGTACACAAAAAGTTGCAAATCAATGAACTCGGTTCCATGTCATGGAACCGGCCCATGGAAATATCTCATCCACAAATGGTGCCTCCAGATAAGTTACCTTTGAATATGGCCTTGAAATGTGTGACCCGCACACATCTCGAGGCCTTCTTGTGGATGAGATGTTCCCATAGACAAGTTCCATGGACCCATGGGATCATCTCTCTGTTATGTGATGAATTATACTGGTGCATAAAAAGACCTTATCGGCACGCTTTCACACGTGGAGAATTATATGAAATACAAATTAATCTAATTGTTCAAGATATTAAAAAAAATGTGGAATTCAATTTTAATAAGTTTTAATAAATACCCTACAAAGGATCATAGCAACCAACTTAAGAATAAAGTGAAGGTAATATAATAAATAAATTTCCGTTTCTAATCATGAATGTGTAGCCGGCTTGTGTGTGTTTTTTGTGAACATGACACTAGACGTATAATTTAGATGTGGTTCAAACTCTCAACTTCTACTTGTGAGAGGAAATACGCTAACCAATTTTTCTTATAAAAGCTTTTAGTAAGGGTAATATTAACTAGAAATTCGGGGCAAAAATTATATTTCGAATTTGAAATCTTAGTTTAATTATAATGGAAACAATGTGTAGATTATAAATATAAATTATAATTAAGGCCATGGACAATATTAATAGTTTTGAATATGTTTTATGAAATACTTAAATTGGAGTTTTTATGGCTTCAAGGTCCTTTTAAAGTTAAAAATTATGCTTAGATTGATTATCCTTTGCACTAGTATATATATATATATATATATATGAGGAGTGTTAGGATTAGGCCGACCACCTAATCCTAACACTACTTTTATATATATAAAAAATATATATATTATATGTTATAATCTATATATATATATATATATATATATATATATATATATATATATATATATATTAGATAAGATATAGATATGTATATATAATTTTAAAATTATCTTATCTATATATACATATATCTATAAAATTTATATATATATATATATATATATATCTAAAATATATAGATAAATCTATCTATATATATATAAATAGATTATAAAATATATAATATATATATTTTATATATAAAAACAGTAATAGGATCTAGTGGCCGCACTTGCAGCCGCCTCATCCTATCACTATTAATAAATATTATATATATAGATTATATATATATATATATAGACTGGTGTTACAATCAGGCCGGACTTTGTGAGACAACAGCTCGGGTCGGGCCAAGGGCTGCTCGAGGCCTGGCCAGATGTTGCAATCACAAGTCGGGCCGGCCGCAAGTGCGGCCGACCTGATTGTAACACGTCTATATATGTATATATATATATTATCTATAAAAATTATATATACATATCTATATATTATCTAAAATATATAGATTATAAAAAATATTTTATATATATTTTATATATATAAAATACATATTCGTAAGTGCGGGCGGCCTCATCCTTTCACTATTATATGTATATAAGGTCATGACACAGTGAGGCTGGCCGGAGTACTATTTATTTAAGGTTATCTCATTTTGTGGTACTTTAGAGTATTTTTTTCAAATTCAACCGTATGGATGGAAAGAACATCGAAACTAAGCTAATATATTGATTTTCATACAATTTTGTGACCGTATGATCATTCATCTTAAAGGGTGAAACTTTATAGAAATCTTAGCGGGTTAAATTTTCACCCTTTAAAATAAATGATCATATGGTCACCAAATTATATGAAAAATAGACATGTTAATTTATTTTCCGATGTTCTTTCCATCCATACGGTTGGATTTGGAAAAAAAATATTCTCCAAGTGCAACAAAATTAGGCGACCGTATATGAATAATAATCCGGTCGGCCTTATAGTAGCATGATCCAATATACGTTCTTTACATCTTAGATATTTGGCTCTTCTAAGCACCCAAATTTGCATCACCTATAAATACACTTAAGCGTTACTTTCCTTTTTAATTATTTTTAACTATTTTCTCGTGTTCTATTTTGATTATGTTATTTTAAAATGCACAATTGGTGACTCTAATTTTTGCTAATCATTCTAACGCTATGTTTTCTTTTAATTTGTAGCATGATGAAGACACTTGAGAGGTATGAGAAATGTAATCACGGGGTACCCGAGATAAATATAGTGACAAGGGAGACCCAGGTACTATAATAATCTATCTGCTTTTTAATTTGTTTTTACATTTATAGTCTAAATTTATGTTGCATATCCAGGTTTGTTGCCTCAGTTATATGAGGTATCATATCTCTATCATATTTATTTTTCAATGAAGTATTTCTTGTCATTATTTTGTTAAGAACTTCATGAAGTAAACAAGAGAAAAAATGAGATGTGTTTGGACGGAGAAAAAATGGTGGAAAATAGAAGAAAAAAATAAGTTTGTGTGGTTGAATGTGTTCTTTTTTGGTCTCTCTATTTTCCATTTGTCCAAACAAAAATTAATGCAATACTAACAGAATCAGGTAGACCTTTGTCTTCAATCTTCAGATGATTGTGCTTTCTAATTGCATCAACATTTCTCTTTGAAGGATAAAATCTTCAATTTGAATATGCAAGGCCTTTATAGCAGACCATTAATAGTGACCATGGCAGCTGTCTAGTTTAAAATTCATCTCTCATTTTTTTATCATGCATACAGGTGTAGCATATATCTTCTATGAAACTCTAAAATGACAGGTAAAAAAAAAGAAAACAAAAATCTAATCTTCACCTATTTATGAGCACAGAATAGCCAACAGGAGTACTTGAAACTGAAAGCAAGGGTTGAAGCTTTGCAACGTTCACAAAGGTGTCAATATACTTTTCATGAATTATGTTGCTATAGATCTCCCATATTAAACCCTACAACCCTGAAACTATAGCCTTAGAGATGTGCTTAGATTAATGACTGTATAATTATTGTTTTCTTTCAATCATGCACCCTCAGGAATCTCCTGGGCGAGGACTTGGGGCCACTTTGCAGCAAGGAGCTGGAGCAGCTTGAACATCAGCTTGATGCATCGCTGAAACTTATCAGATCTACTCGGGTAATATCATTTGATTTTACCACTGTAAATATGTTATTGCATGCGTTGGGGAACACCCTCATCTTTTCTTTCAATATTTGCAGACTCAACACATGCTTGACCAGCTTACTGATCTTCAACGTAGGGTATGTATGTATAAAACAGCAATTCACTGTGTTTGGTATACAGTTTACCTCATCTCACCAGCTTCTCATATAATAGGAACAAATGTTATGTGAGGCTAATAAGAGCCTAAAGAGAAGGGTATGCTCGATCTCTCATGTTTCCTTGATTACTTGATTTGATAGATGTCTACATATGTAACTACAAAATTAACTTGCAATTGTTTGCAGTTGGATGAAAGCAATCAAGCAAACCAGCAGCAAGTTTGGGAATCTGATGCTCATACAGTAGGCTTTGTGCGGTCAGCACAACCTCAGGCAGCAGAGGGATTCTTCAATCCTTTGGACTGTGAACCTACTCTCCACATTGGGTAATTCATCTATCTATGAATCTAAGATTGTTTACCCACAGTCAGTTACTCAAGAAGACCATGACATGTTCTTGATTTCTTATTGAAAGATCAACCTTTATTGAAACTTATTTCCATGCAGGTACCATCCTGATCAAATGCCTAATACAACAACACCAGGGCCTAGTGTGAGTACTTACATGCCTGGTGGATGGCTTGTCTGAAGAAAGGGCTATCTATCTATATATATCTTGCATCCGGGTAATAGGCTCTCGTTATAGTTGATGCCATTAGCAACATAATGAATGCAATGTTACCTTTAGCTTGTTACTATTATATAAGACTTTTATGTTGTATGAATCTTTGTCCTGCGTTTCATGTATTGTATGAGAAGAATAAGTAGTTACTGAGACAATATCTGTAAAATCATCACACCTCTTATTGGGTGGAGTATTAATTTCATTATATAGACTTATATAAAAGTAGAGAAGTTAATTACAAGGAAAGATATTTAAAAATAAAAATGTATCTCCTAAATTATATACTGTATAATCAGAGTGGGTTTCTGATTAATTGGATGGTATCCTCTACAACTGGTTTATGGAGATCCATTACATATTGCTCCTCTATTTGTTGCAAGGGAGATAAAAATCCATACTCCAATTTCAAATATTTTGTTACGGATATATTTGGTAAGACATGTGTCATTGACCTAAAAGACCACCTGTCACACACGTCACACACAAGACCGTGTTTCTTTGACCACATGGCAATATTTACACAATTCTGTTCGACAAATAACGTGAGGATTCAATCTTACGAACAAGTCCGTCGGAATTATAGCAACCCTCTTATACAGGGCGTGAGGTGGAAAAAGAGAAATAAATATCTAACGCCTCTACAAAGGTGGCCTTATCCACTCGCCACAAAGATGGCTGGATATTTACTCTATTTTACCCATGTGGCACCTACACGTTAGGCAGCGGATATTTTCCTACCGCCTTAGGAGATATTTTAACTCACCGCCTTACCTCACCGCCTCTCAAGATATTTTCTTGCCACCTTACTTGCCACCTTATATTGTCTCATTCACCGCCTTACTCCACCGCCTTTCCAAAACCGCCTCTAAAGTGCTATAAAAGGAGAACGGCAGTGGAAGAAAGGGGGGATCTCGAGATACAAAGAACTGTCTAATCTAAGACTTCTGACTCAAGTTTTCTGACTTAAGCATCGGAGTTAAATCCGGACAGAAAGACCCAATTCCGATCACTGCCTTCTCCTTTTTACAGGTTCGTCAATGGGTAATTCTGATCGAGGAGTTCGAGGTGTCCCCTACGTTCCACGTTCATAAGCGAAGTAAAGCGTCCACCAACTATAAATTTTAACTTAGTTTGTGCCGAGAATTTTGAGGCGGATCACGAGGCGACAGTAGCTAAAGTGGGAGGTGGACCAGTTTTTGGCATCAAAAGTTTGGCGCCGTCCGTGGGGACCCTTACAAAAAACCAAATGATTACTAACAGAAGGTCAAAACGGATTCAAGAACAAGAGCACCAAGTTACCCTGAAGAACCTGGAGAAGTCCGAAGACATGAGGAGATTCCGTTGAATAATCTACCGATCTTACCTCCATCAGAAAATCCTCCCGCCCCACCCCAAGAACCCATTCCGAAGTTTTACCTCAGCGTCTGGCTGATGGTTGGAGCAGTTGACTCAAAGTACATTTCATACTTTAACTCATCCGCTAGTTCCTCCCACACAAAATCCACCAAATTGTGCATGCCAACAATCCCACCGGCCAATTCCGAAGCGAGAGGGAGGACAAGGACTCGCACTCATGGAGACAGTAAGAGAGAGAACCGCCTTCTACGCTGGCCGGAACCCTCCGTTCGGCGTCGAGAACAAGTTGCCACAAGAATCGAATAAAGCGGCATATGAGGCGGGCGGACAAGGACCGAACGGAATAACCCATCTATTCCAACGGTCGACAGAAGAACACAGCGACAGGATCCTTCGCGGGGAAACAAGAAGTCCGAACGGCACGTTCTCAACATGTGTTGACCTTTTATCAAGGAAATATTGGAAGAGCAAGTTCCTGATAATTTCAGACCCCCTGCTATGGTTGCATATGAAGGCAGAACCGATCCGTCTAAAACTTTGAAGTCTTTCCGATGAAGATGCTTCTCACGAGGAATTCTGAAGCGGCTTCATATGTAGAGCTTTTCCGCCACCTTAGAGGGAAAAGCCTTGAAGACCTATTTGTCGATCTTCCATCTAGCACAGTTCCTTCTTTTCAAATTCTAGCAGATCGCTTCCTAGCTTACTTTGCTAATTACTCAAAACAAAAGAAAACCCCATCTACCCTTCTGCGCGTTAAGCAGCGAGAGGGGGAAACGCTCCAGGCCTATTTAAATCATTACATAGACGAGATAGCTAACGTTGTGGACCTCCTTCCGCGAATGACTGTGACCTTTTTAATGGAAGGACTGCTAGAATCCCCTTTTTGTTTTTCCCTCACCCTAGATCCACCAAAGACCATCCCCGCCCTTATGATCCATGCCCAAAAGTACATCAATTCCGATGAGATCTACACGGGTTGGGAGGAAATTCAAAGAGGAAAAACCCACCAAAATGTCAACAGAAGGCCTCCGGACATACGAAAGGAGGGAGAGTCACGCAGGTACAGTAAGGGTGGAAATAGAGGTCTGGAAACCCCAACACGCCCTCAACGGCATGTACCACAGCCTGGAGAACCTTCAAAGGAAAAGAAAATCGTTAGATATGACCACCATACCCCACTAAATCAAACTAGAAGCCATATCCTTATGCAAATCAAAGAGCAAAAGCTCCTGACATGGCAAGAGCCTGCAAGAAATCCCGAACGGCAAAAGAACAGTAAGAGATATTGTCAGTTTCATCGATCTAAAGGATACGATATGGAGAAATGTACCCATTTGATGAACGCTATAGAAGATGTCGTTCGAAGAGGGCAACTGGAGCAATACATCAACCTTGAGCTTCAAGGGGAACCTGACACTCCACAACTTGAAGAAGAAGAAGGAGAAATGGTGGGGTTCATTAGTGGTGGACCCGGTTGTGGTGGTGAAAGTTCCGCCTCTCGGAAAAGTTACGCCCGAATGGTAGGAGTTGCACAGGAAACAGAAACACCTCAAAGGAGGTCTCGACCTATGACTCCCATCATCTTTTATGATAACGATGTCAGCAGGGTTCGCCATCCCCATGATGATGCTCTAGTCATTGCTATCATGGTTTCCAGCTTCCAAATGAAGAGAGTTCTGATAGACAGTGGGAGTTCCGTTGACATCCTCTTTTGGAGTGCTTTCGAGAGAATGAGATATGATGCGGATAACTTGCTCCCCGTAAAATCATCCTTAGTAGGATTTTTCGGATGAGTTATCTGACCGAAGGAATGATCTCCTTGCGGTTATGGTAGGAAAATCGCCAAGATCATCAACGATTGGCGACAAACTTTACGGTTTATGCAATTGCTTGAGCTACAACGTTATTCTTGGTAGGCCAACCCTCAACGCCTTGAAAGCCGTGATTTCTACCTACCATCTTCTCTTAAAATTTCTAACTGAAAGTGGCAGCGGAGAAGAGGAGACCAACCTTTAGCACGACAGTGCTATATTGCAACCCTCAAAGGAAAAGTTGTAAACGGGGGCAAAACAAAAGTTTCGGAAGCCATGCTGGTCAATAGAATAGCCGAGATGGAAGAAGAGGAATTCTGACCAATACCAGTTGAAGAGTTGCTTACAGTTCCTCTAGATACAACCAGGATGGAACGTACGGTGTGAATTGGTGCGAATTTAACAAGAGTACAGCAAGAAAATCTCATGGTGGTACTAAGGACAAATTCCGAACTTTTCGCCTGGTCACCAGAAGATATGCCAAGTGTGAAACGCAACGTCATCGAACACCGCCTCAACATAGATCAATCATTCAAGCCTATCAAACAGAAAAGGAGAAATTCGGCACCAAAAAGACAGAAGGCCGAAGAAGAAGAAGTATCAACCCTCTTAAAGGCTGGATTTATCCGAGAGGTGAACTATCCCGACTGGCTAGCTAATGTGGTTCTTGTAAAAAAGCCGTCCGGAAAATGGAGAATGTGCGTAGATTTTACGGACCTAAACAAAGCTTGTCCAAAAAATTCGTTCCCCTTGCCTTCCATCGATGGTTTAGTTGATTCTACGATGGGGCATGAGATGTTAAGTTTTTTAGACGCCTTCTCAGGCTACAATCAAATCCGAATGGCTGAAAAAGACGAGGAAAAAACATCCTTCATTACAAGCACTGGGACTTATTGCTATAAAGTAATGCCGTTCGGATTAAAGAACGCAGGAGCCACCTTCCAGAGACTTATAAATACAGTCTTCAAAGAGCAAATCGGCAGAAACGTTGAAGCTTACGTGGATGATATTTTGGTAAAAAGCCAAAAAGCCGACGAACATCTACCGGATTTACAAGAGGCCTTTCTATCCCTTCGGACTTACAACATGCGCTTAAATCCGAATAAGTGTTCTTTCGGTGTCCGCTCAGGGAAATTTCTGGGGTTTGTATTGACACAAAGAGGAATAGAGGCAAATCCGGAAAAAATCAAAGCCATTTTTGATATGGGGTCACCCAAAACTCTTCAAGAAACACAGCGACTTAACGGACGCCTAGCGGCTCTGGGAAGGTTCATTTCTAAAGCTGACGAGAAGAACCTCCCACTTTTTCAAGCCTTACGAAAAGCGCCAAAAATGGAGTGGACAGAAGAATGTGAGAAAGCCTTTCAAGGACTTAAAGATTATCTCCGATCGCCTCAGCTGTTAGCTAAGTCGCAAGTAGGGGAAGACCTCTACATCTACGGCAGCTGCCCTCGTCGCGGTCGGCTATTCTTTGAGAGAAGATAAGGGAGTTCGAAACCGCTTATTACACTAGTAAGATCCTTAACGACGCTTGAGTCAAGGTATCTGCCACTTGAAAAGTTGGCTTTCGCCCTCATCACATCCGCACGAAGATTGAGGCCCTATTTCCAAGCTCACAGAGTCACTGTGCTAACCGATCAACCACTAAGGCAAGTTATCCATAAACCTGAAAATTCCGGACGTCTAGCCAAGTGGGTAATAGAATTGGGTGAGTTCGATCTCACTTATAAACTCCGAACGGCCATCAAGGCTCAAGTGCTAGCGGACTTTATAGCAGAGTTAACCATGCCCACAAGTGGAGATGAGATCCCATCAGCAAATCCAGAAGAAAACCCTAGCATCCCATGGCTCCTATATGTCGATGGATCAGCGACGGAAGAAAAGTCAGGAGCCGGTTTCGTCCTTTATTCTCCCTCTAAGTGGAAGATTGCAACGGTACTCAAGTTCCAATTCCGAGCAACGAATAATGAGGCTGAATACGAAGCCCTAATCGCAGGACTACACTTGGCCAGGGGACTCGGAATTCAGCATCTGCATGTATATTCCGACTCACAGTTGGTCGTAAACCACACCTTGGGTAGTTTCGAAGTAAAAGAGGAAAACATGGTTAAATACCAAGCTGTGGTAAAGAAGATAGTTTCATACTTCGTTTACTTCCAGATTGAAAAAATCGGCCGAGCACAAAATGAAGAAGTAGACGCCTTATCTAAAAAGGCGACGACATCCAACGAAAATACAGAATCCTCTTTTAACCTACAGTACCTTCCCACAAGGACTAATGAAAGGCTCGAAGAGGAAGTGCAAAATACGGCGGAAGAGATGAGTTGGATTGATCCCATTAGAAACTACCTGCAAGGTGGACCTCCACCATCCAACAAAACGAAAGCCAGACGGATTTCGTATAGATCTGCTCAATACACCATTATTGGCGAAAACCTATACAAAAGGTCCTATACACAACCCTTCTTACGATGTGTACGTCCCAAAGAAGCCAACTATATTCTGCAAGAGATTCACGAGGGTATCGGAGGAGGTCATATAGGAGGCAAAGCCTTGAGTTACAAAGTCCTGCGACAAGGCTATTATTGGCCAACATTAACTCAAGATGCAGTGGCATTCGCCCGTAAGTGTGACACCTGCCAACGGCATTCCAAGATCCAAAGACGACCGCCTACGCTGCTTACACCAATTATCAGCCCTCGACCATTTGCTATCTGGGGGGTTGATCTTCGAGGGCCATTTCCTACTTCAACTCGACAGATGAAATTTCTAATAGTTACTATAGACTACTTCACCAAATGGGTAGAGGTCAAGCCCTTGGCCAAGATCACGGAAAAAGCGTGTCAAGGATTCTTATGGCGAACGGTTATCTGTCGATTCGGAATTCCAGTTGCCTTCATTTCTGACAATGGGCGACGATTTGATAACAAGGCTTTCAAAAGCTTTTGTTCCGAACTCGGAATTGAATTCAGATTAACTTCTGTAACACATCCTCAAGCCAACGGCCAGGTAGAGGTGACAAACCGTACCTTGCTCCAAACTCTGAAAACCCGGGTGTCCAAAAATGGAACTAATTGGGTGGAAGAAATTCCGAGCGCCCTTTGGGCCTACAGGACAACTGCAAGAACTCCCACAGGGGAAAGCCCATTTTCTCTTACTTACGGGGCCGAAGCCATCATTCCCGCCGAAATAGGAATACCTACCTTGCGAACACAACAGACTTTCTCGTTAGAAGAAAATGAGAAAAATCTCCGAGCGGAACTTGATCTACTCGAAGAACGAAGAATAACGGCGGAAACAAAGGCGGCTATCTATCGCCAAAGAGTGAAAAGGTTCTATGACACAAGGGTAAAAAGAGTGTTCTTCCAAATCAGTGATCTAGTCCTGAGAGAAAATGAATTCCAAGGAAATAAAAGCCGAACGGGGAAGCTAACTCCTAACTGGGAAGGCCCTTATGTCATTAAGAGAATTGTCCGAGCAGACACTTACTATCTAGTAAATATGGAAGGAAAAACACTCAAACGCCCATTTCATGCTGAACACCTACGACGCTACTATCAATAAAAACTGTAGAAGTCTCTTAAATGTCTCATGGAATAAAGGGTTAAGACTTTCCCATTCTACAAAAATGCGGTGAAATTCTCATTCTACAAAAATGCGGTGAAATTCCCATTCCTAAAGGGTGAGTCGGAATTATCCTACAAGGATAAAACGACAACTCTCATCCAAAAACAAGGGGCAAAATCCCGATCGAAATATGAGGCAACAATCTCATTTATGAAGACGAGTACCTTACTCAACAACTTAAAGTCCCATGATCGGACTAAGGAGAGAAGAACCCGTTACGAAGCTTATCTTACCAGCCAAATGAAGAAGGAAAGACTCTACGAAGAACTTCAGCGAATCCCTTACATGGTTAAAGATAACCGTCACTCGGGAATAAATCTTCACAAAAATAAAGGTTTGCATTTCATTTATACGAATAGAAGTTACATTCCAAATGATTAAGTATTTACAAGAACAGTTCACAAAAGTACTAAAACATCCTAAGAACTAGGGCCCTCGGGGCAGCCAGCTGCTTCTGAAGGAACTTGGGTTGAAGGCTCCGAGGGGGCGGGGACAGAAGCCTCTGGGATCTTAATAATTTGTTGCTCTTTTAGCTCCATATAAGTCTTTAAGACCCCACCAAGCCCCATAGATAGCACTTCCGCCGGGGGAATATGGTGACCCACCTGCTGCACCACTGAATATATGCGGGTGGCCCCTCTTTAGCCTTCGCCCTTCGCCGAGCGACCTCCTTCTCTAGTTTATCCGCTCGTTCTATCGAATCTTTAATTTCTTGCGAGTCGGATTTGGGAGTTTTTAATCGTGAAGCTAGGTCCGCCTTAAGGGTGTCGCGCTCCCCTTTTACTTCCTCCAGCTCTGCTTGAACAGCAGCAAGCTCAGCACCCTTCAGCTTCAGCTCCCATCGGGCTTCAGCTTGCCCCTCTTGAGCAGATTTGAGTTCCTTCTCCAAACTGCTAGAGTTATCTTGTAACTTTTTAACATTCTCCTCAGCAGCAAGAAGGGAACCCTCAGAAATGGACAGCCTGGCCGACAAATCCTCCTTCTCTTTTGCCATAACAGCCAGCTGCTGAAGCCGCTCAGCTTTATCCTTCTCATAAGTATGGATAATATCGAGCTGCTCTTTTTCTTTCCCCTCCAGGGCCGCCACCTTAGAGGTTAATTGGGCGATTTCCGTCCTATACGCTTCTGTCTTTGCCGAGTCCTCTTGGCAAAGATTGCCAACTCGGTCCGCCCAATGCGTAGTCTACGAACGAAATAACAAATAAGTTGGCAGCATTAATACCGAGCAAAAAAGTAAAACTAATATGAGGGTAATCCTTACCACCATAACCGAGCGAAATAGCTGAGAGATGGCCTCTTCCCTTCCAGCTCTATAAAGTTTGGAGGAGAGCTGTTCGGGTCTCATGGCCATCAAAACAGTCTTTACAGTAGCGACATCCCGAAAAGGGACATCTTCGGAGGGCACCTCCTTCCCTTGAGGTGCCGATCCCCTTAAAACCGAGTCCGCCACCCTCAATTTGTCAAGGAGAGCCGCTTCTCCTGCCTCCGCTGTAAAATAGAACCTAGGTTCAAGATTCTGAACGAAGCATACCCATAGAAAATGTATATATCGAGATTCTTACCTCCATAAGAAGGATATTCTCCGACCGACTGGAGGAAGGACCTTCGAAAATTGGAGACAAGGCCGAGCGGACTTCTTCCGCATGGACTTCTTCCGGAGGCACCTCCGCTTGTTCTCCTACGATTCCGGGACCCGATGCGTCCTCAGAATTCTTTCTCTTTGTCCTCTTCTCTCGTGAGGGCCCTGCATTAAGGTCGCTTTTGACCCCCCTCTTGGAAGAGTCAACTTCTTTTCTCTTCCTCTTCCTTTTTTCTTCCTTGGAGGTATCAGCGCCTGTGCTAGACACCGTCTCCTTCTTCTTCCTTCAGGTAAAGGCGGATGAACTTCACCTTCAAAGAGGCCAAAAGGCCCTTAACGTAGCTTCAGTCCTGCGTCCTCCATCGGATTTTACGCAAGGGAATTCCAAAGCAAGTTAGCTATCATAGTTACAAGTTAAGCTAAATAAGAGACACGAATAAGTCCTACCGTGAGCATACTATTAAACGACATTTAACAAGATTTTCTTTTGTCAAGAACTTCATCCATATACACTTTGGATAGCCCCGCCATCGACTTAAGAAGAACCTCCTCTTCTTTCGCTATTTCCTCATGAGACAATATCCGCTCGTGGAACCTCCCACTTGGTTCGGACATCCCACTCGGATTTACTTTTAACAAAGAAAAATTTACTCTTCCATCGCTTAATGGAAGAGGGAACTTTCCTAAAACTTCCTCCCCAATGAGCCGAAAAGTAATACCGACGGCATTGGACTCTAAGCATAGACTAAATAACATCACGGAACCAGCGGACGGTGGATTTACTCCGTAATTCTTGAAAACAACAACAAAACCGTTCAAGAATCTCCAAGAATTGGGGTCAACTGCGAAGGACACAAGTGATATTCCTCTAGGATCGCCTTGGCAAAGTTAGAAAAGGGAAGCCTAAGGCCACCCGATAGCGCATCTTGATAGATGGCTATCTCCCCTTCCCTGGGAGAACTTGCCCTCTCCCCAGAACAGGGAACCCTAACCTCAAACAGAGAGGGGTCTATCTCATATTTTTCCACCAGGCTATCTACATCCTTTTGCCCAAGGAGACTTATGAACGTACCCGACCCCCTACCCATTGCCCTAGACGCAGGATGAATTCGCGGACCCTAAACTAGAACATCCCTAGGTTACGCTTTGGAGCCGCACTTGAAATCACGGGGTTGGGGCGGTGAAGGATCGTGAGGCCCATGGGAATAACTAGAGGAAGAAGATGTCGCACTAGCCATTACCTTAGAAGAAAAAAAGACAAGAAAAAGACACAGAAAGCTTAGACCAAGGTTCGCCGGAGAAGAAGAAGTCTTAGAAAGAAGAAGACGACACGCTTCCACTTTCGAGATAAAACCTTTTCTTTTCTGCCTATATGATTCCGCTTATAAGCAAAGAAGATGGATCCTTCACCGTTGGATCTTAGAGCTACACCACTATCGAACCATCGAACCAAAGGTCCTCGAATCGGGACAGTCCAAATAACCATCATTACACCTCCTCAAACAGTTCAAAATTCCGTCCACGTCAGCACACCAAACGCCGCCTGACACACATAGAAAATCACGCTCATCACCCATCATGATGTTGACAAACGCCAGCACGCCAAGCGCCGCCGCACTACTATCTCCCTTTAAAGCCAAATAGTAGGGGACACGTGTCTTCTCGTGGCTTTAAAGCCAAATAGTAGAAGGGACACGTGTCTTCTCGAGGGAAGCGATGGCGTTATATAGGAAGTGGAGCACAATCTTTGTAGAAGACAAAACACACACTCCAACATAGGATCACCAGTGATGGCCTCATAAAAACACCAAAGAATTTATAAGCAAAATGACAAATGATCATTTATTTATGTTACAGGACGATCGTAAAAAAAAAACAACAACAACAACAACAACAGCATAGCAAACCCTAAACATATTTTCCGACGGACTCCCCTAGCTAAACATCCGCGAACCCATCAGAAGACACGCTCGGATAAGACTCAGAGGAGACACACGGACTTCCGCAACCATCATTATCCTTATTATTATTGGGGGAACCTGGTTCGGCGCGGGGGCGAAGGTGGGGGCCCACCTCTCTACGGCAGGAGTCATCTCCAAACATCTCAACTTCGAAATGCATACCCCCTGCATAAGTAAAAATTAAGAGGTCCCCCGCCTCCACGTCGTGATCAACATAGAAAGCTTCCCACCCTGCATCGATGCTTATCTCACCTACACCTCACAATCAATGTAATAGACGGCCATACACAGCCGTTCGAACTTACCAAATGGATCACTCCAGTCCTTAATTCCGATAGATGCTCGTAAAAAGAACTGGGAATTCGTAAGTGACGAGAACACTGAGAAAAAATAAAAAATTTATAAAAAGACAAGCGTTGAGCCATGATGCAAAGACAAAAGAGTACAAAAGATTTCTGACCAAACACACTATCCATACAAGCCCTTAAATAGAAGAACCTATCGACACTATAAGCGAGAATTCCGGAACAAAAATCTACCTCGATAACAGCGAAAGGATAACACAGTAAACGTCGGTCGCCTATTAAAACATATGTACTTTAGACGTCGTAGACATAAACAGAGCCTACGCCTATATAGACATGGCGAAAAATACTTGTTCTCGAACCAAGCGAAACGTGCGATTAGCTCACCCCTCGCTCAGATTTTTCGAACAAGTACACTTTGGGGGGGACTATTGTTACGGATATATTTGGTAAGACATGTGTCATTAACCTAAAAGACCACCTGTTACACACGTCACACACAGGATCGTGTTTCTTTGGCCACATGGCAATATTTACACAATTCCATTCGGCAAATAACGTGAGGATTCAATCTTACGAACAAGTCATTCAATTATATAGAACCTCTTATACAGGACGTGAGGTGGAAAAAGAGAAATAAATATCTAACGCCTCTACAGTGGGTAGGCCTTATCCACTCGCTACAGTAGGCAGATATTTACTCTATTTTACCCACGTGGCACCTACACGTTAGGCAGCGGATATTTTTCTACCGCCTTAGGAGATATTTTAACTCACCGCCTTACCTCACCGCCTCTCAAGATATTTTCTTGCCACCTTACTTGCCACCTTATATTGTCTCATTCACCGCCTTACTCCACCGCCTTTCCAAAACCGCCTCTAAGGTGCTATAAAAGGAGAACGGCAATGGAAGAAAGGGGGGATCTCGAGATACAAAGAACTGTCTAATCTAAGACTTCTGACTCAAGTTTTCTTACTTAAGCATCGGAGTTAAATCCGGGCAGAAAGACCCAATTCCGATCACTGCCCTCTCCTTTTTATAGGTTCGTCAATGGGTAATTCCGATCGGAGTTCTAGGGTGTCCCCTACGTTCCCTGTTCATAAGCAGAAGTAAGCGTCCACACCAACTATAAATTTTAACCGTTTGTCGAAGGCTGAGGCCAGATCATGAGGCGACAGTAGCTAAAGTGGAAGGTGGACCAGTTTTTGGCATCAACATTTTGTAACCAATTGAGTCTTTTTTTTTTAAAAAAAAAATATGCATCCAGCATCCTTCCGAAAATTATTTTAATAGTAAAATTTTAGACTAAATCCTAACATGAGAAACATATGCAAAATAGTATATCTGGCCCACATTTTGTCACGTCGTCAGTAACAAATTATCTTACACGTGTCTTGTTGCTATCACGTCAACTATTTAATGCTGTACAATTCCTTTCAAATTAAACATACCGCTGTCTGCTGGCTGTAGGCTGTAAGTGTAGACCAGCAAACACTGTCATTACTGGCTGCTGTCATACAAGCCCCATCTCAATATTAAATAGTGTTCTGCCACGTAATAAAATATCTCTTTCTCTGTCCAATCTCATCCAGCTAACCCATCCCCCCGCTCGCTCATGGAGTGACGAGAGATGAGCTTCGTTCCCAATCCACACGGACCACAACCCCCGCTTCGTTAAGTTCGTTCTCAGAATTCCCTCGACTCTTTTCTTCTTGGAATTAGGGTTAGGGTTTCGAGAATGAGAACCGGAGAGGACTATTATTCCAAGGCCATGGACGAGCTCTGCGCGCTGTTCGTTAGAGTCCTGGATTTCGCCCCGGCGAAAACAGAGACGATGTCCCAAGTGACGCCGGCGGCGTTAATGTCGCTATTGCTCGGGATGTCCCTTGCGCTGATGTTGTGCGGGTCTGTGACGTTTTTCATTGGGTTCATTTTGATGCCCTGGGTGTTGGGGATGGTGATGGTGCTCTCTTTCGTTGGGCTTATTTCAAGTCTATCTGGATTTGGAAAGGCGTTTCTTTGCCCTTCGACGTCGCCCAAGGAGATTTCTGGTAAGTTTCATTTGATTTCTCTGTCAAATTTTGGGGTTCTTGCAGACTTGATAGATGATTTGAGTATTTGATTATGTTCTGTGTTCCAATGGGAGAAAATTCTTTTTTTTTTGGGTTTTTTTTTTCTTGAATTTGTTGTCTTTACTTGGATCAAGTCGAACTTGTGTTTTGGAAGAAAATGGATTTATTTTCATGTTTCCTCTGGTTTCTGTTGTGATTCTTGAATGCTTCTTCAATAGTTGGATCAATTTTTTCATAATTTTATTTTCTTAAATTGTGAGAATTTGTTTCAATAATTGAGAAGTTGGTTAAATACATAGGGATAGTGGCTTGCTAATTTCTTTCGTACATGATTGATTTTGTTTGTCCTTTGGATAATATATCCCGAGTCAATATTGGTGGACAGAGTCTTTAAATGCTCTTTGGACTTGAATGCTTTTGCAGATATGTAAGATCATGATTGGTTGCGTAATATGTAAAGAGTTTTCATTTAAGAATGAGGATATATGGGCTTGCTTCATGAATTGTATTCTAATTACATTCTTTGGAACTGACTTTATAATTAACCGGTGCTCTCTGTTTATTCTTTGGTTTATTTAATCTGAAATGGTGCCATATCTAGTTTCCAAGCAATGTCATATTGAGTCATATTTGTATTAAATTCACCCATTAAATTTTCTCGTAGACTTTGCAGAATATATATCAGATATCCTGCATCACATTTTGATTTATTTATGCTGTCTCCAGCCATTTAGGTCATAGGTATGGACATCTTTTACAGAAGAGTTTAAATGCTGAAATCCAATTTGATGCTTGTTGAAGCTGTGCATGTATATCTCTTACTATTTTTTTAAGCTTAAGCAGCTAATTTGTACCCTCTGTTTTCAGATTTCCAAATTGGAAGAATGATTGCCATGTTCCCCTTTTATGTCATTTGGTCCGTGCTTTAATATTCTGTTGAATAGTGTACTCAAGTTGAAGGAATTTTAGCACTCGAAAATAGTTGCTAGAATAAAAGCAAAAATTTCAAAGCTTGTTGCTTACTGCGTTAGCTACAGATTGAATGCTTAAGGTCATTGATAACTACAATTATTTTGGTATTCAAGCAAATAATTTAGCATGGTCAATACCATGATTGATCTTTGCAATTTAGCATCCACTCGTAACTTATGACTTGGTAAGATAATGGGGTTCATCTTGAAGTTAGTCGCAGGAATATCCATTGAAGCAACTGAAATTGAAATAGTTGAGTGGAAATTGCCATAATATATGCTTATGGTCTTATGATAAATAAATGCATAAATAAAGTTAAGCACCATTTTTCATTGAGATTTTCACATCGACTAGGCTACTCTGAAGTTAAAATTTCATTGATGTGGTCAAGATAATACATCATCCCCTTTAAAGATGCATTTATATTCTAGGTTTTTTTCCTCCAAATTTGTAACAAATGGCTTTTCTCAGACAAATAGCTTTTCTATCAGGTCAAAAGCATTCACTAAAAGATTTTATGAACTGATATCCAGGAGCTGTTTTTCAATGTCAATGATTAAAGCAGTGGAAGATTCACACCATACTTCATTCAACTGTAAGCATTTAATCCTGCAGATCTCACTCATATGATTACTACAAGTTCATATACTGCAGAATGTTCAGTTTTTCTGAATCGCCATTGTTTGAATTGCTTGTTTCTGTGTTTGGTTTTGACTATATTGTGACTTTGGTCTTTGGTTATGATTACTGCTGCAGGCCAGACACTCTAATCAAAACTACCTATCATTTGATTACCAAAATTGCCTACCAGTGACAGAGAGAATCTCGCACAGCAAATTGTGGCTAGTCTCTTATTAGCCCGCCAAACTCATCTCAATGCCCTTTCATTTTCCTTTTTTGTAGTGTACATTGTATTTGATGTGGCTTCTTGCCTTGTGTAAAATTTGGTTGGCAGATGCAGTTTACACACAAACTATAACAAATTTACATTATTTTCCAAGTTGATGTTCAATGAATTGTTAGACTGCTGCAATATAATAGCCCTTTGAATGAGCTGCTCTTCATCATAAATTTACATTATTTTACGTTACTTTGAATCATAAACATAACCTTCAAAGGGAATCAAGGGAACAAACAATAGATAAGATGATGTCATGGTGAGGTTATGTACACTTCACCGGCATTTATTATCGAAATTTGATATTAACAATGGTGTACACCAAGAAGATTAAGGGGCTGTTTGCTTGGCCGGACGTGGCTGGATTTCAAATCCAGTGTATTTAAAATCCGGATATTTTTTAAATTTGGCGTTTGTTTGACTGGAGTTGGAACTCCAATGTATTTCTAAATCCCATTGTTATGGGATTTGGTTTTATGGCCCCACTATTTGAAATTCCTCACGTGACAAGCACGTGAAGGATTCAGGGTTTAGACATTGGGTGAGAGGGAGGTGAGCGGATTTGGCTAGAAATCACGAGCTATCTTCTTTGCTTTTCTTTTCTGCCCCTGCAAATCAGATCTACTCAAGAGCTTCTTCTTCCATAGCTTCTTTAGAGGAAGGTGAAAGGTTCTCTTCTTTTCCTTCTTTGTTTTCTCCTTCTCCTTCTTTCTGTTCTTCATCCTCTTCTTCTTCTTCTCTAGATATACTCGGGAGCGCGGCATCCATAGCCTACTCGACCGAGAAGTTGAACCCTCTGCTTCCAAGGTATCTCGATTTTTTACTTTTTTTTTTCTCTCTTTTTCTTAGAAATGAGAAATTTTAGTTCTTGAATCCAAAGGTTAGATCTTGTTATTATTCTTTCGACAACCAAGAACAATAGATTTTATTTATTTATTTATTTATTTATTTTTGGTATTGTGGTTTATCTTCATGCCTTAATTAGTGATTCTAACTTTACTTTTGTTAATTTTGTTTGTTATCTTTACCATGTCCTTTGGGATGAACTGCATTTGAATTTCGTGGTAATTTGGAGTATAAACTAGTGGTTCATTCCCAATTTACATATATATTGGTGAAATATGGGCTTAGTTGAGGCTTTGTGATCACAAATCAGTGTTTGTTTTAATTTGTGTTTTTCTTTATAAATCTTTATCTTTCGTAATTCAATTTACATGCTTACCATGTTTTTTGGCAGGAAAACATTTAAAATTTGTGGTTATTTTGAGAAAAGGTAGGTTTTTTATTCCAATTTAATGCATATGTTGGTAAAATATGGGTTCAGTTGAGGTTTTGTGATCACAAACCAATGTCTATTCTGTGTTTTTTTGCTTCTTTATTAGCTTTAATTTCATTTATTTATTATGTTTACCAAGTTGTTTGGCATGAAATTTTTTGGATTTTTTGCAACTGAAAGCAAAAGGTAGGTAGGGTTTTTAATTCCCAGTTGAATGCAAATATTGGAAAAATATTGGTTTGGTTGTGAGATTTCGTTATCACATTTCAATGTGTATCTTGTGTTTTTGTATAATTATTTTATTTATTATGTTACGGATATATTTGGTAAAGACAGGTGTCGTTAAGTTAAAGAGCCACTTGTTCCTTTGACTACACGACACTGTCACCATCACCATCCTTGCACAAGTCCGCTCGGAATTGCACAAGTCCGCTCGGAATTATAGTGTAAGGATTCAATCCTACAAACAAATCCGTCGGAATTGTAACGACCCTCTCATAAAGGGCGTAAGGTAGAAAGAAAGAAGGAGATAGAGAAACATCTAACGCCTCTACAGCGAGTGGGCCTTATCCACTCGCTACAGTAGGCAGATATTTTCCTACCGCCTTTCCCACCGCCTTTCCCACCGCCTTAAGAGATATTTACTTAATTCATCGCCTCACTCCCACCGCCTTACCCCACCGCCTTTCCTGAATCGCCTCTAAGGCACTATAAAAAGAAAGCACTAATAGAAGAAAAGGGATCCGAGAAAAATAAAAAAGCTCATCACACAAAAACTACCTAGCATTAAACTTCTCTCTTCAAGTTTTCTGACTTAAGCATCGGAGCTGAATCCGGGCAGAAAGGCCCAATTCCGATCCGATCACCACCCTCTCCTTTTTTACAGGCTCACTGATGAGTCACTCTAGTAATTCCGAGCGGAATTTCTATACACTCCCTGTTCATAGGCAGAAGTAGGCGTCCACATCAACTATAAATTCTAACCGTTGGTCGAAAAGTCGAGACCCGGATCACCGAAGCGGCTTGATGGCCGAAGCGTGACGTGAAGCGAGCTTTTGGTATCAATAGGTTTGGCGCCCGTCGTGGGGACCCTTACGAAAAGCCACATGCACTCACCGAGGAAGATCAAAACGAATTCAAGAACAGGGAGCCCCAAATAATCCCGAAAGGATCCGGGCGAGGTCCAAGGCATGAAGAAATCCGACCGCATACGCCCATCGTATCGCCATCGATAGTCCTCACGTTCAACCTCAAGAATGCATTTCGAGTTTTACCTTAACCTACAGCCGACAATTGGAACAGCTTGACTCAGTCGTTTCATGCTTTGACTCGTCCTCCTCCTCCTCCTACACAAGTTCCAACGCCAAACATACCAATTTCACCGGATAATTAAAGCGAGAGGGAGAACGAGAACACGCACTCATAAAGAGAAGCGAAAGGACCGCCTTTTCCGCTTAGTTCGGAACCTCCCTCCGCTTCGCCTCAAGGAGGCGAGGCCACCACAAGAACCCGAATCGGACAAGGACGAGCGGAATAGTCCATCTGTTCAAAAGCGATTGATAGAAGGACTCAACGCATGTAACCTCTCTCGAGAAAGCGAAAGTCCGAAGCGGCGTTCTCAGTATGTGTTCACCCTTTGTCAAAAAAATATTGGGAGAGCAAGTTCCGGATAACTTCGGACCGCCAGTTATGACTGCATATGAAGGCAAAACCGATCCATCCCGACACCTAAAATCTTTTCGGTCGAAGATGCTCCTCACCGGAATCACAGACGCTCGCATGTGCCGAGCTTTTCCCGCCACTCTAGAGGGAAAAGCGCAAGACTGGTTTGTCGATCTCCCATCTAGTACAATTACTTCTTTTCAGATTTTAGCAGATCGGTTCTTAGCCTATTTTGCCAATTACTCAAAGCAAAAGAAAACCCCATCTACCCTCCTACGCATTAAGCAGCGAGGGGGAGAAACGCTCCAGGCCTATTTAAGCCGTTACATAGACGAAACAGCTAATGTTGCGGACCTTCCGCCACGGATGGTCATGACTTTCACGATGGAAGGGTTATTAGACTCCCCTTCCGATTCTCCCCGACACTAGATCCACCAAAACCATACCGCCCTTATGATCCACGCCCAAAAGTATATCAATTCAAGAAATTTATATGGGTTGGGAAGAAAGAGGCTAGGCAGCGGACTGTGGACACCCGGAAGGAAAACCCGCCATAAGCGTCGTGAAGGCCCCGGATACACGAAAGGAAAAAGGATCGCATTGTGGAAGACAAAGGCATAAGCGAGAGGCACGGAAACCTCCGCGCGACCCCAACGACATATACGCCATGACCCGTGAGAACCTTCTAAGGAAGGAAAAATTGTCAAATATGATCACCATACCCCACTGAATCAAACCAGAAGCCATATTCTTATGCAAATCAAAGAACAAAAACTTCTGACGTGGCCGGAGCCTGCAAGAAACGCCGAACGACAAAAGAATAGTAAGAAGTATTGCCAGTTCCATCAATCCAGAGGACATGACACAGAAAAGTGTACCCACTTGATGAACGCAATAGAAGATGTCGTTCGAAAAGGACAATTGGAAAAATACATCAGCCTTGAGATCCAAGGGGAACCTGAAGTCTCGCAACCTGAAGAAGAAAAAGGAGAAATGGTGGGATTTATCAGTGGTGGTCACGGCGTGGTGGTGAAAGTTACGCCTCTCGGAAAAGTTACGCCCGAATGGTGGGAGCCCGCGCAAGAAATAGAAGCGCCCGCGGAGGCGATCCCGACCTACGGCCCCAATCATCTTTTATGACAAGCGATGTCGGTGAGTTCGCCACCCACATGATGAGCCAGCGTTGGTTGTCGCTATCAAAGTGTCTAATTTCCGGATGAAAAGAGTTACGATGAAGCGGTGGAAGTTGATTGATATTCTCTTTTGGAGTGCTTTCGAGAGGATGAGGTATGGCGCTTGAGATGACTTGCTCCCGGTAAAATCATCCTTAGTAGGGTTCTCCGGAGGGTGAGTACGGCGGAAGGAATGATCTCCTTGCCGATTCTGATAGGGAACTTCGCCAAGGTCATCAACGATAACGACAAACTTCTTGGTTATGCGTTGTGCTTCAAGTTACAACGTAATCCTTGGCGAACCAACCCTCAACGCCTTAAAAGCCGTAATCTCCACTTATCACCTTCTCCTCAAATTCCCGTGAGAATGGCGGTGGAGAGATAAGAGGAGATCAACCCACACGCGGCAATGCTATGTCTCAACCCTCGAAAGGGAAAACTCTCAACAAAGCAGAAGACAAAAGTTTCGTAAGCTATGTTAGTCAATGTAATGACCGAACGGGGAAAACGAGGAGCTTCGACCTACACTGTCGAAGAATTGCTACTTGATCCCCTAGACATAACCAGGCGGACCGCACGCAGTGCAGTTGGGGCAGATTTGTGATGAGAACGGCGGGGAAGATCTCATGGGAGTATTGAGAGCAAATTCCGACCTCTTCGCTTGGTCTTGAGGAGGATATGCAGGGTGTAAAGCGTAATATCATCGAGCATCGCCTCAACATCGATCAAGCGCTTAAACCCCACAAAGCGAGAAAAGGAGAAATTCCGCGCAAAGGCGTATAGGTCGCGGAAGAAGAAGTATCTAACCTCCTAAAAGCTAAGTTTATCCGAGAGGTATACTACCCAGTTGGTTAGCCAATGTGGTCACAGTCAAAAAGCCGTCAGGAAAATGGAGAATGTGTGTTGACTTCACGGACTTAAACAAAGCACACTTGAAAAGATTCGTTTCCCTTACCGTCGATTGATAGCTTGGTTGACTCAACAACGGGGCATGAGATGTTGAGCTTCACGGGCGCTTTCTCGAGTTACAACCAAATCCGAATGGCCAAAGGCCGAAGAAAAAGCGTCTTTCATTATGAGCACGGGAGCGTCTTGCTATAAAGGTAATGCCGTTCGGTCTAAAAATCACAGGAGCCACCTTCCGAGGCTCATAACTTCTGATTTTTGAGAGCAAATTGGCGGGGAATGTGAAGCCTATGTGGGCGATATCTTAGTAAAGAGCGAAAGGCCAATGAACACCTATCAGGACTTACAAGAAGCTTTTGATCTCTTGAATTTATACTATGCGGCTAAACCCAAACAAATGTTCTTTTGGCGTTGATCGGGGAAAATTCACAGGATTTATTTTGACACAAAGAGGGATAGAAGCGAATCCGGACAAAATCGAGCCATTCTTGACATGGGATGCCCAAAAGTCTTCAAGAAATTCAGCGGCTTAAACGGACGTCTACAGCCAGCTTGGCGGATTCATCTCCAAAGCGGAGAGAAAAATCTCCCACTCTTCCAAGCCCTAAGAAAAGCACCCAAAATGGAGTGGGACGGAAGAATCACGAAAAAGCCTTTCGGGGGCTTAAGGACTATCTCCGCCACCTCGGTTACTAGCTAAGCCAAAGGTGGGAGAAGAACTCTACGTTTACTTGGCGATTCGCCTCACACGCTTGATCGGCCCGTTCTTACGAGGGAAGATAGCGGAGTTCAAAAACTGTCTACTACACAAGTAAAATCCTTAATGATGCGAGAATCGAGATATCTAACACTTGAAAAGTTGGCCTTTGCTCTTATCACGTCTGCTTGCGGAGGTTGAGGCCGTACTTTCAAGCCCACAAGATCATAGTATTGGTGATCAGCCCCTAAAGCGCATTCTCCATAAACACGAAAACTCAGGACGCTTAGCCAAGTGGGTGATAGAATTGGGCGAGTTCGATCTCACCTACAAACCCGAGCGGCAATAAAAGCTCAAATCTTGGCAGATTTCGTTCGGAATTAACTTTCCCGACAAGCGAGGATGAACCCCGTCAGCCACAGAGTCCAAGAAAGCTCTAACATCCCTTGGACCTTATATGTTGTGGATCGACAGCGGAAGAAAAGGCGAGGCGGGTTTGTCCTCTACTCTCCTTCCAAATGGAAAATCGCTGACGATCTTGAAGTTCCAATTCGAGGCAACCAACAATGAGGCCGAATATGAAGCCCTCATGGCGGGATTACATCGGCCCGAGGGCTCGGAATTCAACACTGCATGTATATTACGACTCACGCGACTAATAGTAAGCCATACCTTGGGCGGCTTTGAAGCGAAGGAAGAAAACATGGTCAAGTATCGAGGCGATGGTAAAGAAAATAGTTCCACACTTCGCCTCGCTTCCAAATCGAAAAGTCTCACGAACACAAAGCGAAGAAGCGGGCCTTCTGTCCAAAAAGGCCACAGCACCGAACAAAGACACAGAGCCCCCCTTCAACCTGCAATACCTTCCCACAAAAACCATCGACGGATTAGAGGAGGAAGTACAAAGTACAGCCGAAGAGCCAAGCTGGATAGACCCTATCAGAAATTATCTACAAGGTGGATCGGCACCACCCGATAAAGCAGAAGCCAGACGGATTTCTTACAAATCCGCTCAATACACCATCATCAATGAGAACCTATCACGGAAGATCTTATCACATGACCCTTCTTGCGATGCTTGCGTCCAACGAAGCTAGTTATGTTCTTCAAGAGATTCCACGAAGGCATTGGAGGAGGTCACATAGGGGCAAAGCCTTAAGTTACAAAGTCCTACGACAAGGTTATTCTTGGCCAACACTAACCCAAGGCGCAATAGCATTCGCGGAAATCACGGCGCTGCCGGTGGCATTCCAAGATCGAGGCGACCACCTACGGCTTACACCCATCATTAGCCCTCGTCCATTCGCCATCCTGGGAGTCGATCTCCTAGGGCCGTTCCCCACCATTAGGCAAATGAAGTTTCTAATAGTCGCCATTGACTACTTCAACGCTGAAATGGGTGGAAGTTGAACCCTTAGCCAAAATCACGGAGAAAGCACATGGGGATTCTTATGGCGGCGATTATCATGTCGATTCGGCATTCCGATGCGCCTTCATTTCGATAATGGGCCGGCGGTTTGACAACAAAACCTTCAAAAGCTTTTGCTCGGGCTTCGGAATTGAATCAGTTAACATCGTGACACATCCCCAAGCCAGCGGCCAAGTAGAAGTGACAAACCGCACCACAGCTTCAAACACTAAAAACCACGGGTATTGAAGCGGTACTAAGCGGGTAGAAGAAATTCCGGCGCCCTTTGGGCCTACTGAGGACAACAACAAGAACCCCCCGGAGAGACCCCATTCTCCCTTACTTATAGGCGAGGCATCATCCCTGCGAGAAATAGGGATGCCAACCTTGCCGGACCACGACAAGCGTTCTCCTCGAGAAGAGAATGAGGAAAAACTCCGAGCGGAACTTGACCTACTTGAAGAGCGGAGAGAAGCTATGGAAACAAGAGCGTAGTCTATCGCCGAGGAAAGTAAAAAGGTTCTATGACACAAGGGTAAAAGAGTCTTCTTCCAAATCGGCGATCTAGTCCCTCACGGAAAATGAGTTCCGTGGAAATAAAAAGCCGAGCGGGGAAGCTAACTCCTAAGCAGGAAGGCCCTTACGTCATACAAAGAATCGTCCGAAGCGAGCACCTATTATCTAGTAAATATGGATGGAAAGACACTCAAGCGTCCATTCCATGCTGAACATCTAAGACGCTACTATCAGTAAATTTTGTAGCTGTTCCTTAAGCATCACGGAATAAAGTTCAAGTCTTTTCTTTTTCTATTAAGATGCGGCGAAATTCCCATCCTACCAAGATGCGGTGAAATTCCCATCCTACTAAGATGTGGTGAAATTCCCATCCTACAAAAATGCGGTGCAATTCCCATTCTTGGAAAAAGAGTCGGAATTATCCTGGGGGATAGAACAACAACTCTTATCCAAAAAGCAAGGGGCAAAAATCCCGATCGAAATATGAGGCAACAATCTCATTTATGAAGGCGAGTATCTCATTCAACAAAGTCCCGCGACTGGACTAAGGACTCGTTACAAAGCACCTTACAAAGTCAAAGAAAGAAGGAAGAAGTTCACCAAAGATTACTTCTCGAATAAATTTCTTATATGATTAAAGACAACTATCTCTCGGAAATAAAACGTCATCAAAATAAAGGTTTGCGTTTCATTCATATGAATAGAAATTACATTCCAAGTGATTAAGCATTTACAAGAACATTCAAAAAAAAAACAAACATCCTAAGAGCTAGGGCCCTCAGGGCGACTGCCTACTTCTGAAGGAGCTTGGGCAGAAGGTTCCAAAGGAGTAGCTGAAGGGGCTTGGGTAGAAAGTTCCGAAAATTTGGGGCAGTACGGCAGACGAAGCTTGAGGAACCTCCGGGGTCTTGATAACTTGTTGCTCTTTGAGCTCGTAAATTTTTCAAGACTCGGCCCGACCCCATAGACAAAACCTCCTTAGGAGGAATATGATGGCCCACTTGTTGCACCACGGAATATATCTGAGTGGCCCCATCTTTAACTTTAAGCCCTAAGCCGGCAACCTCCTTCTCTAAATTTTCCGCTCGCTCTAATAAATCCTTAATTTCTTGCAGTGGGACTTGAACTTTCAAACGGGAAGCCAAATCTGCCCTAAGTATATCACGCTCCCCCTTTATTTCCGCCAACTCAGCTTGAACGGCGGTAAGCTCGGCAGCCTTTAACTTTAAATCCCATCGAACAGCGGCTCGCTCCTCTTGAGTAGATTGGAGTTCCTTCTTCAAAGCTATTTGGATTAAATCTTCTGTAGCCCTTTGATATCCTCCTCGTGATCGAGAAGAGAACCTTTGGAAATAGATAAGCGGGCCGCTAGTTAAGCTCTTCTCTTTCTCTAGGGCTGATAGTTGTTGCGGTAGCTCGGCTTTGTCTCGCTCGAGGGGCTTTGGATAGCGTCATCTTTGTTTCTTCTCTTTCTCTTCCAAGGCGCCACCCTAGAGCTCAAGCGGCGATATCCGCCTATTCATTTCCATCTTAGCCAAATCTTCTTGGCAAAGAGCACCAACCCGATCCGCCCATTATGCGGTCTATGAAATAACAAAACACTCATTGAAAATATATTAAACTTAGAAACAAAGGGAAATATGAGAACAACCCTTACCGGCGTGGCCGAGCGGAATAAGCGGTAAGTGGCCTCTTCCCTACCGGACCCTTGAGAAGTTTTGTAGAGAGCTGCTTTCGGGCCGCATGGCCATTAAAACATCCCCTTACGGATGTGGCATCCACGAAAAGGAGTATCCTCGTAGATAACTCCTTACGTCTAGTAATGCATCCCTTTAAAGCGGAATCCGCCACTCGTAATTTATCCGCGAAGGCCGCTTCTCCTAATTCCGCTGTAAAATAAAACCTAAGTTAAAGGTTATAAGTGAAATATACTTATAGAAAATAGAAATTCTCACTCATGTAGAAGGATGTCCTCCGGTCGTTGGAAGAAGGGCCCTCGGAAATTGGGGACAGCGTCGAGGCGGATCTCTTCCTCGCATCGAACCTCTTCTGAGGTGCCCCACTGGATTCTCCTACAATTAGGGACTGTCGTCCTCGAATTCCTTCTCTTGGTCCTCCTCTCCGTGAGGACCACTCGCACCTGGGCCTCAAACCCCCTCTTTGGAAGAGCCTGTTTCTTTTCTCTTCCTCTTCTTTCTTTCCTCCTTGGAGGTATCAGCCCCTTGGCCAAGTACCACCTCTTTCTTCTTCCGTCCGCGAGGCAGGGACGGGTGAACTTCACCCTCGAAAGAAGCCAAAAGACCCTTAACATAGCTCAGGTCCTCGTCCTCCATCGGATTTCCTATATCAAAAAAATTATTATTAGATACTGTAGTTAAAAAATCAGACTAGTAAAGTAAACGAATAATTCCTACCGGCGGACACTATCAAACGACATTTAACAAGATTTTCCTTTGTCAAAAACTCATCCATGTACACTTTGGATAACCCTGTCATTGACTTGAGAAGACCCATCTCCTCACCCGTCATTTCCTCATGGCGATGTCCGTTCGGGAACCTCCCATTTTGTTCTGGACATCCCACTCGGACTTACTCTTGACAAAGAAAAATTTGCTCTTCCATCGCAATGGAAGAGGGAACCTTCCCTAAAAATTTCCTCCCGAGGCGAAATGGTAAGTAATACCAATCGGGCGTTAGACTCTAGACATAAACTAAAAAGCATAACGGAACCAACGGACGGTCGGATTTATTCCGTAATGCTTGAAAACAATAACAAAGCCGTTCAAGAGGCCTCCAAGAATTGGGGCCAAGCTGTGAAGGACACAGATGATACTCCTCTAGTACTTGCCTTAGCAAAATCGAGAAAAAGGGAGTCTAAGACCACCTAATAGCGCATCTTGATAGATGGCTATCTCCCCTTCCCTAGGAGAACTTGCCCTCTCCCGAGCAGGGGAACCCTAACCTCAAACAATGAAAGATTTATCTCATACTTAGCTACCGTGCTATCTACTTCCATTTGTCAAGAAGACTTATGAATGTATCGGACCCACCCGTTGCCCTAGAGGCGGGATGAACCCGCTAACCACAGGCTGGACGCCTCCAGGTTCACCCGGGATCGACGGAATTGCAACAGAAACCGTAGGGTTGGACGAAAAAGGAATCAAGGGTTCATGAGAAGAACTAGAGGAAGAAGAAGTAGCGCTAGCCATTACCTTAGAGAAAGAAAAGGATAAGGGAAATAGCACTAAACCAGAGCTCGCCGGAGAAGAAGAAACCTGGAGAAGAAGACTCGATTTTCGTGGAGAAGAAGACTCGATTTTCAACACAACCTTTTGCCTGTACGGTTCCCCTTTATATATAAAAAGGCAATGAACCCGTGGCCGTTAGATCCTAGGGTTATGTTCCGATCTGGACCCTTGAACCAAAGGCCCACAAATCTAAACCGTTCAAACAACCATCATACACCTCCTCGAAAACAATTCAAAATTTTGTACCGCCACAGCATTACCAAGCGCTTTGCACACATGGAAAGTCACGCCCCATCGCCCATCATCACGCGTTGACAAAACACACACACCGCATATGGCGCCACTATCCCCCTTTCAATCTTTGAATAGTAGAAGAGACACGCGTGTCGTTTTAGGGAACAAGAAGCGTTACATAGAAGGTAGAGCCGGTACGCATGGAAGGCAGAGCCTGTACCACACAAAGACAAAGCGCACACTCCAACATAGGATCATCAACAAAAGCCAAAGGATTTAAAACAAAAGCGACAAAAGCGTCATTTATTCAAGTTACACATGACGAGCGTAAATAAAAGCGATATAACAAACCCTAAAAACATATTTCGAGCGGATTATTCTAACTATATTTCGAACGGATTATCCTAACCGTCTGCAGACCTATCCGAAGCAACGCTCGGATAAGACTCGGAGGAGATACACGGGCTTCCGCAGCCGTCGCTATCCTCGTTGCCACTAGGGGAGCTTCGGTTACGGCCTTGAGGGCCGGAGGTGGGGACCCACCTCTCTCTGGCGAGAATCGCCTCCGAACATTTCAACCTCGAAACGCATACCCCAGCGTAAGTAAAAACTAAAAGGTCTCCCGCCTCCACATCATGGTCAACATGAAAAGCTTCCCATCCCGCGTTTAGGCTCATTTCGCCTACCCCCCTGTCGATCAGCAAAATAGATGGCCAAACGCAGCCGTTTGGACTTACCAACTGGATTACCCCAGTCCTTAATTCCGACAGGTGCACATGAAAAGAACTAGGAATTCGTAAACGACGAGAGCATTGAGAAAAAGTAAAAAACTTGTAAAAAGACAAACGCTGAGCCATGATACAAAAATAGAAGAGTGCAAAAGTTTTCTGGTTAAAACACCCTATCCATACAAAACCCTTAAATAGAAGAGCCCATTGACACTATAGGCGAGAAATCCGGAACCAAAATCTATCTCGATAAATGGAGAAGATAACCACTGATGCTTGTCGATTCGCCTATTAAAACATGTGTCCCTTAGGTACAAGCGGCCGCATACGTAACCTCAGCCTACATAGACATGCCAACTAAGAATAATACTTGTTCTCGAACAAAGCGAAACGTGCGTTTAACTCACCTCTCACTTAGATTTTTCGAACAAGTACACTAGGGGAGGGACTAGTGTTACGGATATATTTGGTAAAGACAGGTGTCGTTAAGTTAAAGAGCCACTTGTTCCTTTGACTACATCGACAACTTGCCATCACCATCCTTGCACACAAGTCCGCTTGGAATTGCACAAGTCCGCTCGGAATTATAGTGTAAGGATTCAATCCTACAAACAAATCCGTCGGAATTGTAACGACCCTCTCATAAAGGGCGTAAGGTAGAAAGAAAGAAGGAGATAGAGAAACATCTAACGCCTCTACAGCGAGTGGGCCTTATCCACTCGCTACAGTAGGCAGATATTTTCCTACCGCCTTTCCCACCGCCTTAAGAGATATTTACTTAATTCATCGCCTCACTCCCACCGCCTTACCCCACCGCCTTTCCTGAATCGCCTCTAAGGCACTATAAAAGGAAAGCACTAATAGAAGAAAAGGGATCCGAAAAATAAAAAGCTCATCACACAAAAACTACCTAACATTAAACTTCTCTCTTCAAGTTTTCTGACTTAAGCATCGGAGCTGAATCCGGGCAGAAAGGCCCAATTCTGATCCGATCACCACCCTCTCCTTTTTTACAGGCTCACTGATGAGTCACTCCAGTAATTCCGAGCGGAATTTCTATACACTCCCTGTTCATAGGCAGAAGTAGGCGTCCACATCAACTATAAATTCTAACTTAGTTGGTCGAAGTCGAGACCGGATCACGCAGGCTTACGATGGCTGATCAAGCGTGACGTGAACCAGTTTTTGGCATCAACATATTATATCACCATGTTTCCTTGCATGAAAAACATTTCTTTCTGTGGTAGTTGTGACGGTTTTTATTTTAAACTTGGATTTGTATGTTGGTGAAAATAGGCACAGTTGAGGTTTTGTGATCACAGTTTCTTTCCGGTGTGTGTGTGTGTTTTGTTATTATTATTTTTTAATGTATATTTTGTTTCTTTATTATGTTTACCATGTCCTTTGGCATGAAAAGTAATTGGATTTCGTGGTACTTGTGAATAAAGCTAGGGCTTTTAATTTTGTACTGAGCTTTTTAAAGTGGTTCCTTCAAAGCCACTAATCACAGACCATCATTAATGTGTTAGGACTTCTCCCATCTAGTTCAATTAAGGCCTTATTTAGTTGGGAGTTATCCCCAAGAGATAACCTCAATACAGTTTCCAATGAAAAAAAATTTCCCGTCAAAATCGTTAATTAAGATTTAAAAATATAACCCACCAATATATAGTCAACACATCACTATCTTATCATTAATATCTTTATTTTAAAATTTTCCTCCAAAAATTTCAAAACTTTTCTTAGGGTAGATTGTTATTTTATTAGCATTATATCAATAGATTTTAACTTTTATAAGTTTGAAAAATGTTGAAATACCATCTATTCTTTGTTTGTTTATACCCTGGAAATTGTTTCAAACAAATATTCATTCCTGTTGATATTTATTTTATATTAATTTTGTATTAGATGGATCATTTTGATGAAAATGGGGAACTATATCTCTTGCAAAAACCAATATTGGCAGTGGTCTACATCATGATATTACTGGTGAAAAACCAAAGACGTAGAATTTCTAGAGAACCAACACGTGCAAGGTTAGAAATAAGAGACAAATATTTGTCCAAGTTGATAGATGGGAATGACTTCACCAGTATCAACATGGTCCGCATGAACAAGTCCACATTTTTCAATTTATGCTCAATATTACATGGAAAAGGGCGATTGCGTGATACATTACACATGAGTGTGGAGGAGCAATTATTAATGTTCTTGCACACTATAGGGCATAGTCAACGCAACTGTGTTATTGCGCACAATTTCTTGAGGTTCGTCAGTAGTTACTTCAATCACGTGTTGTTCGCAATCGGTGAATTGCAACATAAATACGTGCGGCCACCAAGTACACAAATGTTGACCGTTAGCTATGAGTGCAAGCACTCAAGCCTCCGCACGCAAGTGTACGTGGTTGCAAGTAATAAATTCCGGTGAATACCGGGTCGAATCCATAGGGAAGGCTTACTAGTCTAGATGAGCAATAACCTACTAAATTTCTTGGTAAAGTCAGTCCAATTAGAGAAAGTGTATGTCTAAATCCTAAGATAGTGAAGGTATTTGTAACACCCATCTCCAAATAGGGGACAAATGTCACACCAACCAGATTAGGGGTGAACCTTGGGCCTAAGGCTGTAATAATTTAATAAAATTAACTCATAAGCAAACTCTAATATTATAAATACTCAAACTGTTATAGGACAATACCAAAATGCTTAGGGGGGTGTTTGGTTCGAGATATGAGATATGACTACGGTAATGTGATATGCCTCGAATGTTGTGGTAATGTGATATGACCATGTTTGGTTTATATTTGGTTGGTTAAGGTAATCAACTTAGTAATGTTTTCACATTACTGCCTCATTCTTGGAAATGTGAAAACATTACCCCCAACCAAAGACCTGCTTAGAGTCATACAATACAAATCATATAAGGAGTCACAACTCTCCTGAGTCAAATATAATAGTACAAATAACAATGTAGTAGCGGGATGGTCAGAGCCAACTAAAGGTGGACAGGACTCTCTCCTCGACTCTAGATATGATCGAGTACATGTCTATCTCCTGCAAAATACACGTAGAGGGATGAGCTACTCAAGCTCAATGAGGAAAACAGTATTGTCAGGTAATACTACACCTGTGTGAAATCAATAAAAATACTCTGAAATAACTTCTTAAAATGTACAAGAAATATACGTATGAAGAAATAATGCATTTCAAAATAATATGCCAATCTATGCATTATCTTCAATCTGATATAATCATGCTAGATTTTATAAAATCTTAAGTAAAATAACATGCATGATCATCTTATTCATTTCATCATTGGTACCATATATAATTATGTAATTTCCCTTGGTGGATAAATATCTACACCAATAGCCACCGCGGTTTGAATATGACTCCCATGAGGTGGGATATACAAGAACATACATCATATCTCAATAGTATCAATTACACCTACACCCTTACTTCAATAATTGTGGAACTAGTGTGTAATCCGGATGAACCCTCATGGTCCTCTATGGCTCCCTTCGGGGTACCATCTCTGCCCTCACGGTTCTACTACGGCTCCCGTGAGGTGACTATCTCTAGGATAGGATATACGCGTACCAGTCACTCTACGAGTATGGAAAGGGGGTTTTATTTATTGAAAATGGAAAGTTTTAAAACAGATAGTTTGGACTTTCAGAAATGCAGGGTTTAACAAATCACCCCTTCCCTACCTAGTACCGTACTTTCTGGATCTATCAAAGTGCTACCACTGGTGCAAGCAAGTATGATAGTACGGTGCAAAGAATCAATACTTCTAATTATTCTCTTTTTCTTTCATATTTCTTAACTCAAATTTTTTCATGAATATTTCAAAATTCATTTCCAAACAAAAACCTATCAATCAATATAATACGGCTTCCAAAACTTAGGAAATCTCATTTAAATTATATTTCATGCTTTTCAAAATAGAATCAAACATTTCATAAATAATACGGTGAAAATACAGAAATGTCCACTTTCGTTCCCTCACCTGAGTCTAAGTAGCCTCTAAGCTAGGTCCTTGAGCAGCTGCGGCCTTACCGTTGCCTTTTCCTTTTCCTAATAATCAAAATTCGGAAATTTAGGAATACGAAAACCGTATTCTTAACTTATACTCTAATTTAGACTCGTTAGAGTGTGATAAAGTCATTAAGTTAAATAGAGCATGCTTTCTCTTAACATGAACTTCATGTTTCTAAAAGATGAAAAATACGGAATTGCTCAAATAGAGGACTTAGCTCTCTTCGTCCTTAGCTCAATTAAAGGCTTTTAGCATGCTCCTTAAAAATGATTAGATGCTAATCATAATCATGGAAGATTAATCAAGCATTAATACTTAAAAGTTTTCTATGAAATTTTGTTAGCACCTCTACTATTTAGGGGCCCCGAAATTATACAAACAAACACCATTATAATAAAATACATTCATAACTTCACACATAATGTTCGATTCATCATGCCTCTAATTAAATTAACTCCATTCATTCAACATCCTCAGGACACCAAATACCCCATTGTTCTATAGCCGGACAGTCGCTAAAACAAGCATTCCCTTGGCCCCGAAATCTTTCGATTACTCACCCTCAACTAACCTGAGGTTCGCAGCCACTCATTGGCGTCCAAGCTCGACTGATGCCCCGTTCGAACCTCCTGTGGTGCTGGAGAGGTTTGGGGCTGGTCGTGTCTGGCCGATGCAGACGCTGGAGTAGCAGGCCGGCTGTGATGCTCGGCCGTGGTTCTAGTCAGCAGTCGGGCTGGCCGGCCAAAGTAAGGGAAGGTGAAGAAAGTGGTGGCTCGGTCTGGCAGTTGGCGGAGGCGTGGTGAAGTTTGGGGACGGCCGCAGTAGGGGGCCGCGGGCGCAGGCTCGCGCGTGGGGGAGAAGAAGCGGCGGTGGGCTGCCGGCTCTGTATAGGCTGCCGGTCGCGCATGCAGGCGGAGAGGATCGGCGATGGGCGGCGCTCCCGCGCCGGTCGAGTGGTGTGCGCATGTAGAGGAGGCGGAGGGAGCTCGGAGGTGGCCTGTCGAGGCTTTGCTCACCGGTGAGGAGCTTCGATCTGGCAGTCGGATGCGTGGAGAGGAGATCGAGAGGGAAAGAGGTTTGGCAGCTGATTTTAGGGTTTTCAAATTTCTCAGAACGACAGAGAGAGATTGAGAGATTTTAATCTCTCTCTCTCACATTCTTTTATAAACTATAACCCTTTTAATTTAATAATATTTTATTTGAATCATTATCCTAATCCATATGACCCTTTAATCCGACCAGATCCGTTTTCTTCGGATCTAAATAATTACTATTTATTATTTTATTATATTTAATATTTAACTCATTCTATACTCCATACTAGTAGGTCACTGGCACACTGTAACTTTACGAGTCGCATCTACGAGCCCGACATAGATCCATATTTTTCAGCTTTTGACTTGGCCAGATCTACTTTACCGAGACTTTAACTTTTGTCTGGTATCTCTCGCTTAATTAATCTAGATTAATTAACACTTAATAATTTTCTCAATTAATTGTCTAGGATTATCCTTTCCATCCCCCTCCAACTATTTAAAGTCTAAATGGCCTGGCCCAATATGGCCTTCTCTTGCCCAAATAGTTGTGAGGCTGGATTTTAGATCCATTAATTCATAATTTTTCTTTAATTAAGTTTTAAAATAATTAATTTATTTTACATGCTAATTAATCTCGTTGAAATTTTCAAAAATTTTCTGATTATTTATTTAAAAATTTTGGGGTGTTACAGTATTACGAAGGTTGTTAGGGGTTCTTTCTAAATCAAAAGGATTTAGGGTTGTATGGTTCAATTGACTTGTGAAGGTTTTCTCCTAAGTTTGCTAAGATCCCATGAATGTGGATACGGGTTTATGATGATAGAACTTGCACTTATGTGTACTCCGGGTGCGTCCTACATACCCTTATACCTAAGGGACATGCTCTCAACTCCATATGCCTATGGTAGCAATGAAGAGCATTATAGGGCTAAGTTCTACCACAACCATGGAATGTCAATGCCTATATCTAAGCTAAGCGCACTTAAGGTGTCACTCCATCCACCCTATGATTCTAACACTTTCCTCTCATGCATACGTCTATATGTGGAGTATTGAAGATAGCTGTTGCTCGTCGGCCAATGATAACAAGTAATGTAGATCCACAAGCATATCCACAATCATACAATCAAAGCAAAGAATAAGATAATTAGTATTTCAAGTCAATGAATTCATACAACCCTAAAAAAGATATCTACACTACCATTACAAAAGATGAATCCATAACAATGAAAGGATTAACATAAACATCCATGTCTAGTCAAACAAGAAGGGAAATAAATATTTGGGTTAAAGACACTTTTGGTCATTGAAAATGGTACAATTGTTCACTTTTATCCCTGTATTTTTATTTTGTTCAATACAGTCCCTGTATTTTACGTATTTTGGTCAAATATAATCCCTGGTGCTGACGTGGCGCTCATATGTCAACCAAGTGGCATACGGTTGGAATACAATGGTATATTTTGATTTATTTTAATTAAAAATGAATGTATTTTGCTGATGTGGCATGACAACTAGCCGTATTTCACTACAAGAAAACAGCAAATTTGCGACGGATATTAGCGAGGGACAAATTTCCTCGCAAGTCAGCTAGGACTTTGCGACGGATATGTACTTAGCTAGGGAATAGCGAGGTAAACTAGTTCCTCGCTACATTTGCATGCCAAGGTCACTTATTTAGCTAGAGAATAGCGAAGGCTCAAGGGATCCGTTGTTAAAGTTGTGTGCGAAGACATTGGCGCGCCCTTAGCGTGGAATTAGCGAGGGATTTTAGCCTAGTAATTAGCTACGAATAGATCCCTCGCTAATTCCATAGTACATCATTGTGAATTATATTGTATGACATTAGCGAGGGATTATTTCCTAGCTAAGTAGCTAGGGAAAAATCTCTCGCTAAATTGTTTTGTATTGAATGGGAATGGTAGTGTAAATCAGCGAGGGATTTTTCCTTTGCTACTTAGCTCGGGTATAATCCCTCGCTAATGTTGAATATATGGGAATGAAGTTGTAATATAAATCAGCGAGGGATGATTCCCTAGCTAATTGGCTAGGGATAAATCCCTCGCCAATTTTTTTTTGTGTGGCCTAAATTAGCGAGGGATTTTTCCCTAGCTAAGTAGCTAGGGAAAAGTCCTCGCTAATTTTGAATGTGTGGAAATGGGAATGATAGTGTAAATTAGCGAGGGATTTGTCCCTAGCTAAGTTGCTAGAGATCAATCCCTCGCTAAGTTTGATTGTGTGAGCTCAAGAAGTCTAATATAAATCAGCGAGGGATTATTCCCTAGCTAATTAGTTAGGGAATAATCCCTCGCCAATTTTGTTTGTCGGGCCTAAATTAGCGAGGGACTATTCCAAAGCTAAATAGCTAGGGAAAAGCCCTCGCTAATTTTGTTTGTGTGGAAATGGGAATGGTAGTGTAAATTAGCGAGGGATTTGTCTCTAGCTATGTAGCTAGTGAGAAATCTTAAGATAAAGTCTAATATAATTATTCCCTAACTAATTAGTTAGGGAATAATCCCTCGCCAATTTTGTTTGTCTGGCCTAAATTAGCGAGGGACTATTCCCTAGCTAAATAGCTAGGGAAAAAGCCCTCGCTAATTTTGTTTGTGTGGAAATGGGAATGGTAGTGTAAATTAGTAAGGGATTTGTCTCTAGCTAAGTAGCTAGTGAGAAATCCCTCGCTAAGTTTGATTGTGTGAGCTTAAGATAAAGTCTAATATAAATCAGCGAGGGATTAGCGAGGGATGTGTCGGTAGCTAAATAGCTAGGAAATAATCCCTCGCTAAGTTTTTTATGCGTTATAGATGGAACTTGTTATTCTTATTTTTCCCTTTGAAGATGTTCAACTACATTACATCTTATCAACAAATAAAAGATTTCAAAGAGTGTTCAAAAATGAAAAAAATATTATTTTCCCATTTCTCTACAAAGTCATTAAATTTATTTTACATTTATAAAAAATCAAAATATTTTGTTTAACCTAAACCTCTCCTAACATTAAAATAAAAATATGCAATGAAATAGACATATATCCTGCAAAAGTGCAAAATTATGTAGATGTGGGCACGGGCGATTAAGGTGGCGGCGGCCCACTTCGATTCCGGCCTGGCCAAACCTGAATCCTGAATCGCCCAGCCATGAGGGTTGAATACAATACGGGTTTACATTTGGACCCGGCCCGGGTCACAGTTACCCAGGTGACCGTAGCAGCCCGGGCCACCTTATAGAACTGGAGGGCAGGGCCCAACCCGCCAGTTAACCTGCCGGCCCGCCTGTTTTTTATTTTTTTAAAAATATATAAATGTATATTAAAAGATAACAAATTTTTTTAAAAAAAAATGTAAAAAAAAAGTATGATATTTTGACATAAAAATAGAATGAGAAAAATTTCAAAAAATTTGAAAACTATAAAATTCATTATCCTACACTCATTATTCAACTATCAAGAAAACCCAAAAAAAATATAAAATAAAAAAAAACATATAAATGGCAAGTTACTTAAAAAAATAAGGAAATAACCATAAAAAACCTCCATTATTGACAACTAGAGAATGCAAAAATCTTTCTTGAAAAAAAAAATCAATCTATAAAATTCATCATCCTCCTACACTAATTATTCAAAACATTAAAAAAAATAAAAAAACATAAAATCACAAAAGAGCATATAAATGACAAACTACTTAAAATTAAGGAAATAACCATAAAAAGCCTTCATTATTGACAATCAAAGAATGCAAAAATCTCTCATGAAAGGAAAAAAAAATCAATCTATAAATTTCACTATTCTACATTAATTATTTAAACATTAAGAAAACCAAAAAAATTATAAAATCACAAAAGAGTCTATAAATGGCAAGCTATTTAAAAATAAGGAAATAAGTCAATAACGATAAAAAGTCTTCATTATTGACAATTAAGGAATGCAAAAATCTCTCTTAAAGGAAAAAAACTCAATATATAAAATTCATTATCCTACACTAATTATTCAAACATTATAAAAACCAAAAAAATTATAAAGTCACAAAATATATAAATGGCAAGCTATTTAAACTAAGAAAATAACAATGAAAAACCTTAATTATTGGTAATAAGAGAATACAAAAATCTCTCTTTAACGAAAAAAAACCTCAAATATATAAAATTTATTATCCTTCCTAATTATTCAAAAATTAAAAAAAAATCAATATATATTTACATGAGTTTAAAAACATGAAAAAAATTTAAAAAATTGAAAAAATAAATATAAAAAAAAACCAATCTTATGGGTTGAACCGGCGGGTCAACCTGGCCCGGCCTGGCGTTGGTTGACGTACATATGGTTGTTTCTCGAGAAAGTCAGGCCCTTTCTCGAGAGCGTCGTTGGTTCTCTTAAAGTCTATAACCAGGCAAGTTCATGTACCATGTTTCTTATTTGTGTTCTTCTTTTTGGTTTTGATGTTAATTCTCAGAGTTTTTTCGGTAATTGTGTATATATTAATTATATATTTTTGATGGATTTTGACAGTTTAGTGAAATTTTTGAAGGAGAAGAAAGGGGAAAAATCAGGTGCACATATGGCTGTTTTTAAACATCTTTTCTCATATTTATGTTTTCAATTTGCTTGTTCCACCGTCGCAAGCATCAGTGTGAGCTATTCTCTCTTTGATCTCCCTTTTTTTCCCATCACACCTCCTTGAATCTAGAATATTCGCATTTGAATTAGGCTCTTTTTTGGAAATTCTAGAATATTCCCTGTTTTTGTTAGTACTGCCTTTATGTTGTACCAATATTGCGTTTTTAATCCATATTGTTTAAAAATCCTTCCTTTATGCTTATTTTTGGGGTCTAGGGATTTAATACATAGTTGCAGGAGCTGTGGTTAATAATTACTTGAAATGAAGGCAGCTGAAATTGGAATTTAAGTTGCCTTTCCCTTAGATTTGTAAAATTTCTTGATATTCACTTCGATCTTGAAGATGCATTGTTTTTCTTGGTTCTTGCGTGCTTTTTGTCTTTCTGTTGGCTTTTAAAGCAGTCAGTGATCTCATGCATGGAGTTGTTGTGTCCGTATGAAACTGGATGTAGATATGGATGTTCTTCGATCTTGTCCCAATGTATGCATGGAGGATTCAATGTTGTCCTTTTTTTTTTTTGAAGAAGAAGATTCAATATTGAAGTTCTTGATAGTCTCATTCATGGAGATCTTTGTATCTGGTTTATCAGCTCAATATGGAAACAAGTCTTCATTTTCTTTTCTTTGTTTTTTCTGATATATATATATATATATATATATATATATATATATATATATATATATATATAGTTGATGAGTATGATCATATGCTAGCTCTTACTTGTGTATATTAACTATAATAAATGCAACACTAATCAGATTATGAGACCATACTTGAGTTCTGAAGTGCTTTTCTTGGTGTTCGGAAGGGGATAAAGCATGTAAATCAGGTAAAGTTGTGTTCATGATGGAGATTAGGTTTTGATTTGTAATTTCATTGGAGATTAGGTTTTGATCTCTTGTTTTGAATTGTATTTCTAGGTTGGAACTGCACATTCATGCATACATTTATTTGTTTTTGAAGTATATGAATCTGAAATGGTCCAGATAGAAGAAGCTTATATGTTTAGTTGACAACGGATTGAAGAAAGAGAACATGGTTGAGATCACAAGTAGAAGGGCTTAATATTACTCCATTCTCATGTATGAAAATTAAGAAGAAAATAAGCCTTTTATTTTTCAGTATTTTCTGCAGAAATTCATGGATCTTATCAGTACTTATATTAATTTAATGGTCAAAGATCTCATGGACATTTCAAGCAGGACTATTCAAGAATGGAACTAACATAAAATTAAAACAAAAAAGGACAATGAATCAGCTACACTTTTGAACAAATTAAAATTGATCTGCAATCTATGAAACTTCAATTGGATTAGATAATCAAATATTATGGGATGAGAGCAGGGCTACTTTGATATTCTTGTCAAATTTGATGCTTATGTAATGTTAGGACTTCTCTAAATCTAGTTCTGAATAGATTGATTTTAGATTTAAAAAAGTTGAGTCTGACTAGCCTAGTTCACTATCTTGTTAGATGTAGGGCCTTTTTACTTTGTCTATTTGTGTTCTTATTGTTAGAACTTAGAAGAGGAAGTTATATCCAATTCACATATTTATGTCAGTGTCTTGTATTGAAAGACATGCATAATCATGTAATTGAGAAAACTGTAGTTGAAAAATCTCATTTATAATTGTTTCCTTATTTAGATCCTTTGTTCAACCAAAATTTTTATGTTTGGAAGCTTATGTGTGATTTGGATTCCATTCTTTATTCTGGCAAAAAATATAGGTTCATTTATGTATGGCTCTAGTGCAAACTTTAAGCATTCTCTGAAAGACTAACCGTAACCTTGATTGTTTGTCGGACAATGATGGTAGTATTTTACATTGAGTCGTAGATTTGTATGTTCTACTATCAGTTGAGTTTTTAATGTAATAAATTACAAACTTGAGTATTTAGTTTGAAATTATAATTAATATACTTAAGAAGAGAGACTTTAATCATCATGGAAGCTTGTCCAAAATTCGAATAGTGTTATATATTCTATTTATCTTCTGGGTTCAAACTATTTAATTTTGTTTGGTCAATTATTTTCTTCTTTATTTATTTACCTTTTGTGATTCATTCATGTTATGTAGCTGGTAACATTTACATTTTGAGAGGGGATATTGACACAGACCATACTAATGTTGAGAATAATGAGATCCTTGCACATGCTCTTCAGGAGGAACTTTCACAAGTTGCTGCTGAAGAAGCATCTCAGTCGACACACATAGGTGATGAACATGTGCCAGCCTCTGTTCTTGCACAAGATTGGTTAGGTCCTTCTGCACGATATACAAATTTAGGTTTGTGTTATGAAAAATGAATTTGTTCTGCTGCCCAGTCTGCTATATAATTCTCTGTTCCTCTTCTTTCATTTATTTATTTATTTAGTTTTTATTAGGAACTGAAAGTGTTTTGGTGGAGATGGATGATATGGAACATTCTAGTTTATGTTCGTTCCCTGGAGAATTTTCATATGAAGGGGAAGTACGGACAATAGAGATCACAGACGATTTTTATGCCCTAGATGGTGAAGTAGAGAAGAGGTTGAATCAAAAGGTTCCCATTCCTGTAAGTCTTGGCATAGTTTAAGGCTTTAAAGCACAATATTTTCACAATCACTGGAACTACAATTTCGTTTGATAGTTGTTCCTTTCAAATCTAGGTACATGGTACACATAATGTATCTTCATGAATTCATTATACAAGTGTTCAAGTTATTTAGTTATTTTGTGGTGCACTTCGCAAAATTCACATATCCAGTGTATTTTCTCTTGCATTAGTTATTATCCCAACTGGCTTACTTATTTTTAATGAATTTCTCTTGCTGCTTCTTTAAGTGATTGAGATGGCAAGAATTATTTTATTTGCTCTTTGAGTTCAAGTCTATATTTTGCAGAATGTTCCAAGAATTAATGGAGAAATTCCTTCTGTTGATGAAGCTACTTCTGATCATCAGAGGCTTTTAGACATGTATGGGCTTGATACATTTGTTTTTTGACCTATGCTAGTTTTTTTATTTTGCAAGAGATTGATTTCAAGGAAACGCAAGATTTTGTCTTTTATTTTTGTCAAGTGATTGCGTTGAAAAGAAACCAACCATTCTTGAAAAGAAAGGCATAATGCGTGGGGCAATCTAGTACACATAGCTTCTGCAAGATATGGATTTGGGAAGGTTAATTGTATGCAGTCTCACCTCCTAACAAAAAGTATGGTGCTTATGTTATCATTTAGCAACTGTACTGATTAGTCAGAGTCTGCCTATAGAAAATAGAGGCTTATTCAAGAAAAGCGTTCTCCAAATTGACATGTATTAGTTGGGATAGTACTGGTCTGACTTAGTTAACTTTGAACTTTTGAAATGTGTAGGTTGAATTTTATTGAATGTGAAGATGCATATGAGTTTTTAGGGCCATCTGGACCCACACCCAGGCCTTGTATCCAACTAAAACTACCTGTTTGTATAAGTTTTATATTCAATGCTTTGTAGCTGTATAAGGTTATAAAACACCCTGTCCTATCTAGAGATTCATTAATACAAATTTTTTGTAATAATATTCAAAAACCTGCAAGTGCATTAGCCTTGGCATCTCTGGACTAGTCATTACATTGTTTCATAGCTAGCTTAGGTGTGAGTACAGCATCGGAACATAAAGAATATTATGTTCTTGAGTCTTCTGATACCTAATGATTAGTTCTTTGGCAAGCACTTCCTTCTGCAGCCCAGTAATCAGCAGTTAAACATCTCACCCGAAATTGTAGCAGTGAGAAGGGAGCTAAATATTATGCTATCTTAGATAACCCTTCAATTTTATCTGAGATATGGCACGCTGCATTCTATTTTATCAATTTTTTTTTCTGGCATCTCCATTCTGAATCTTTGATCCTTCTCTGTTACATATGTGTTCTTCTGATTATGTAATTTTCAGAAGTTATATAGTCTCTTATATATCCTGTAGGTTGCAACTATATGAATTGGTTGAGCTTAAAGTTCAAGGAGATGGTAACTGTCAGGTTAGTTACACATGATTGATGTGCTTTTTTGGTTTGCCCTCCAGTTTTTCTTTATTATATCACTGTGAAATAAGGTAGAAATAACATCAGAAACCTTTCATCTTAATATACTGTCCATTTTGATGTAGAATCTTACACGTTTCATACTTTTTTGCTGAGGTTTGGGAAGATACTACTACTAAGATTTAGTGTATGAATCTAGGTTACTTCTCACTAGCTGAAGCTTAAAAAGACCAACTTCACTAGAGTCTATTTTTTATAATTTTTTTAGCATATATTTCTTTAACACATCTCATCATCTTAATGGACCTTCTGCTATTCCAGCAATCGGTCTGTAATTTTTATTATTACAATATCTGCCTAGGTTTTTGCTTCATGAGTCGTTTTCTAATTCTAACTTAACAATTGCCTTGTGGTGTTACCATTTACCAATAATTCTCCTCAAGGCAACAATACTTTCTGTCTTTTCCTTGATTAGATGCCATTTTGATATGTAGAGTTTGTACATGAAGACGTGTACATATGTTTTTAATGCCATAAAGTCTGTGAAGTGTGAACTATATATGAAGATGTCACATGAATTAAAAGTTTATCAGTGAGAATGATATTCTTAATCTCTAACTTTGTCCAGTTTCAAGCACTATCAAATCAATTTTATCGGACACCTGAGCACCATAAATCTGTGAGGCAGCAAGGTGTGGATCAGGTTGGTTTATCAGCAATTAACATCATTCTTTCTCTGCTCAACTTTAATCTTGCACTAACTATTTTTTGTTAAATCTCAGCTTAAGTCTTACCCAGAGATCTATGAGGGATATGTTCCCATGGCGTATGATGAATATTTGAAAAAGCTGTCAAAGTATGACCTTACTTTTCTGACTAAAAGTTGTTCAACTGGCAATTCTTGAACTGGATTTTAACATTCTTTTTTTCCATGAAAAGCAGATGTGGGGAATGGGGCGACTGGATGGACAACTGGAGATATGAGTCACATGACTATCTTTTGAATCTGATATTGGCTAGAGTCCTGGCCCTTACGTTGGTTTTTCTATTAAATTTGACAAGTTAATATGTCTTTCTTTTTTAGTTTTTTATCAGATAAAATTATTGGTAACCTAGAAAAGCTTCTGGTTAAGGAAATGCAAGTGAGAAAAATTTAGACCCATTTTTATGGCATGTTTATAAAATTAATTTCTTACCACTAATTTCACATTGAGAAATTGTTAAGTGTCATTTTGCTGAATTTTGTGCTTATTGGTGTTTCTGCCTGTGATATCTTTAAATTGAAAAAAAAGAAAACAAGCAAGTATGATTTTAATGGTTGAGCTTTTTAATGTTCTTGCAGTATGGAGTTAAAATATTTGTCCTAACTTCATTTAGGGACACCTGCTACATTGAGATTCTGCCTGTCTCCCAGAAATCTAACCGAGGTATGTCTGATGATCAAATTATCTGAATGTCCTGAAAGACATTTATTTTTCTAGAAATTTTTAAAAAAATCTTTTACCGTCAAGTGTGGATAATAGTAAATGGTAGAATTAGATCACACATTTTCATCACTTTGACGCTATTAAATCCTTGTACCATGGCATCAGCGCTTTTAGTTTCTTATATTAGTTGTCTCTATAGATTATTATACTTTTGAGCAATTTACCATCAAGCTTGTCATGCAGAGGTGCAGTGAAATTTGTGTTGAGGCTTCTCCATGGACAGACTTGACAAATTTTTGTGATAATTTCCAATTCACTCCACATGTTTGGACTTGGTTCATCATGTCCCTTAAGGATATAGATATTCTAAGAATTATCAATACCTTTTTATTGCCGTTGAATTTCATCTAATGTTCAGAGCTTAGTGATGGTATTCTATACCATTAACCAATGCAAAGTTCACTAAACCTTTGGCCAAGGATTGTGCCTACTTCTAGTTACATACTTATCAAATTAATCAAAGATGCATTATTAAGGAACACTTATCATCTTTCATCCTGTTGGTTGTCTGTGCATATTCTCAAACAACTGTCATTCTTTATGCAGTTATTTTCTTGAGCTTTTGGGCCGAAGTGCACTACAACTCAATCTATCCGGAAGGAGGTAAATCATTATCACTCTCGCTTGTTAGCATTGTTATGATAGGTCATATTCTTAACATTGCTTATTTAAAAGTAGAAGAAAGGTCCACAACCATCTAGCATTAAGGATCAAAACCATTTTTAGTCATTCTACTTTGACTCTATGTTCATTTTCATCTCCGTGTAACAGGATTATCGTTGTTGTCCTTGTACATTGAATTTTTTTGGTCACCGTCATCCTTATTGTTGATATGGCAGCCAATTGGCATACTAATTGAGATACGGTTAATCTTTTATCCAGTTTTATTATTTGTGTGGAGGTGTTGGTAGATGTGGTGACACATGTGGCATGTTGATAAGAACTGATATGCCATATCAATCATGTTAACGTCAATGATCACAAAAAGATTGTCAAGACAAATGCCAATGTGGCAAAAATGTCACATCACAATCAACAAAGTGATGAGAAAAAGTTATCTTAATGTGGCATTTCAATCCATGTCAGCATATCACGTGTGTCACCACATTTATCAACACCGTCACACAAGTAATGAAACTGAATAAAAAATTAACCGTATTTCAAGTCATATGCCAAATTGCCAACTAGTCATCACGTTAACAACATATTTGAAAGTGAACAAAAACTTCTATGCACGAGAACCGTAACAAACAATTACGTTGTATAGAAATGGAAATGAAAATCGATGTTGACCTCCTACACGACTACACCCTATTAATATTCTATCACTATATTCCGATTCCCAGATAATTAACTTTTCAAATTGCAAACAAATTAGAAACAAATCTATGAACACAAATGTTGTTCTTACGAGCTAGTCCTATTTGTTTTTGGCAGAGCAACCGACGAAGGAAGGAAGAAAGAAAAGGAAATGGTGGAACTTTGTACTACAAGAAAACAACAAATTTGCGACGGATATTAGCGAGGGACAAATTTCCTCGCAAGTCAGCTAGTTTCAGAAATTTGACTACTTTACTATACCGACTTTGAAGAAATCCATCTCAAATTAATGTCGTCATATATTTCCAAGTGAAAGAGAGGAATATTTTTATGAACTTTTGATCTAATATGAATTCATTTGAAGTTCAATTATGAGGTAAATGAAACTTTTAAGAATCATTTGCACTGACCTTTTAAGTCCAGAATTTGAATTTATTCAGTTTCTTACTTTAATCATTCCAAGCTGAGGTTGTTTTTTTTTGTATATAGGGAACTTGAACACGAGGGCTTGAGAAGTGAAACATTGGCTTGAGAAGTGAAACATTGTTTGATTTAACAACACTTTAGCTGTATTATCTAAGGTAATTCTTGCTTTTGTGGTCATTCTCCTAAAGCTTGAAGCTTTTCTGGTTCTTATGTTTATATTTTGGAGCATGTATTGAAATTTCATAGGTTGTTTTGCATGTTGCTGAGGAGACCCTCAAGATATTAAAAGCATCACCACGATTTGCAGGTAATTTATGATTGGTTGATGAAAGATGGGTTTTTTTTTTGTTCTTTCCGTTTCTTGTGTAGAAAAAAAATATTTCTTTCCATTTTCAGGAGCAAATGCAGAAGATGTTAGAGACCCGTCTGTCTTCTGACAACATCGTCCACTCACCATCGGATAGAACTTGAGGAGATACTATCATGTTGATATTCTTATTTTGTATTTCTTTATATATTGTCTATTGTGATGTGCATCTTATAACAAATTTATATATATATATATATATATATATATATATATATATATATATATATATATATTGTCTCTATATTACGATGTGCACCTTATAACATCTTAGTAGATAAATGTGTTAAATATATTCTATATGTATATTGTATATTATGCTTGTATTACAAGTGAGCGATAATATTGTCTAATATGAATCTACAGGTGCTATTTAAAATTGTATTATAGGGGACCAATAAATAAAATTATATGTTGGGCAAAACTGTAATTATTAGCGAGGGAATAGCGAGGGAATCAGTTTTTAAAAATTTAGCTACGATAGATAAGCCCTAGCTAAATAGCTAGTGAAAATCCCGAATAGCTAGGGAATAGTAAGGGATTCATTTTTTAAAAATTAGCTATGACAGTTACCCCTAGCTAAATTGCTAGTGAAAATCCCTAGCTAAGTCCTCGCAAACGGGGAAAATTCAGCGAGATAATATAGCTAGATAATAGCGAGGGAATGTATACTCTCGCTAAATAGCTATAGTAAAATTCCTCGCTAAATCCTAGCAAATTATAAAAAAAAAAGGGATATGGTGAGGTGATTTTAGCGAGGAATAGCGAGGGAATAGAATTACCTCGCTAAATGGCTAGAGATTTGTGCCGTCGCTATTTCCTCGCTAAATGTCAGCGAGGGACACTTCCCTCGCTAAATATTTGCTAGGATCAAATTAGCGACGAATAATTTTCCCTCGCTATTCCCTACCTAAAGTAATTTAGCGAGGGAAATGCATGATTTAGCTAGGGATATTTCCCTAGCTATTTCCTTGTTGATGTAAAGTGCCACGTGTATCGTTGACATGGCATAAAAATTTTAAAAATTAATAAAAAATTTAAATGATGTTGCTATCATGGTAATTTTTTTTTTAAAATATAATTAATTAGTTAACAAACAACTTAATTAACCATATTAAGTCAACTTAATTAATCTGATTACATGATACACCCAAACAACAAAACAATATAATTATAAAAACATAATTAATTTTTAATGTTCTCAAATCAATCAACTAAACCCTAACCCTAACCCTAACCCTAACCTAACCCCCTACTTCTGCCACGGTAGCCTCCGCCCAAAGCTTCATCTTCTCCGATTGAAGCCCTCCTTTTCTCGTTTCTAGTTCTCTCATAGATTTCTCAAACTCAAATTTCTCCATGTCCTTTCAAACAACTTCTTGACTTGATTCTCTTATATTTCTGTTTAAAAACCCACATTCAACCAAACATTTGCAGAATTAATTGAAATCAATCAACAATGGGTACCTAGAGAAGGGAGTTAATCTCTTTTTCATCACAGCACTCCTCTGATCCTGACGAAACACTAGTCCCCACATCCATCTCCATCCTCAAGGAGCATCGATCCTACTCTCGCTGGTCCCAGCTCAAAGCCGTACTCCCACCTGACGTCATCCCCCTTCCCCCACAGTCCACATTCTCTCCGCCCTCCGCAACCGCCCCCACCTTGCCCTCAGCTTCTTCCACTTCTCTCGCTGCCACGACCTTCTCTTCTTCTGCGCCACCGCCCATGTTGTCGTCCGCTCTGGCCTTCGCCCCGCCGCCCTCAGCCTCTTCTGCTCCATCGTTTGGCTCCACGATTCAAGCAACCTCTCGCCGATTCTCCATGAAACCAACACCATGTTCGACCCCATGCCGGAGCTCACCGCCTCCACAAAGAACTTCTCAACGGGCGCTACCATTAGGGAGCTTCGGGTAAGTCTACAAGGTCCAGCTCTCCTCTGGTGTCACCGTCACCGTGAAGCACCTCTCCGTCGTTGCCCTCGCGAGTTCTACTCCAAGATGGAGACTCCGACCAGATCCACCATCCGAAGAGAAGATGAAGGGCGACGGCTATGGTGGCAAAGATAGGGTTAGGTTAGAATTAGGGTTTAGTTCATGAGATTAATTAAGTTGATGTAATGAGGTTATATAACTTATATTAGTTGTTTGTTAACTAATTAATTTTGTTTTATTTTTTTTTAAAAACTGCCATCTCAGCAGCATCATTTAAATTTTTTTTATTAATTTTTGAAATTTTTATGCCATGTCAGCGATACACGTGGCACTTTACATCAACAAATACGGCTAGTTGTCATGCCACATTAGCAAAATACATTCATTGTTAATTAAAATTAATCAAAATATACCATTGTATTTCAGCCGTATGCCACCTGGCTGCCACACGAGCGCCACGTCAGCACCAGGGACTGTATTTGACCAAAATACGCAAAATACAGGGACAGTATTGAACAAAATAAAAATACAGGGATATAAGTGAACAATTGTACCCTTTTCAGGGACCAAAAGTATCCTTAACCCTAAATATTTAATAACAAAGGAGTAATGAATCCCTCTCTTGATTAGAGTAAACCCAGCCTCAAACACTCTTGAGAAGCTTTCGGATCACCTCCTTGGAGCCCCAGCCGCAGCCCCAAATGAGGGATGCTCAAAACCTAGAAATTAGGTCATTTTTATACCCCCAAGAAATTACATCGCGGTGTTGTGGTCGTATATCGCAATGTCTATGAAAATATGGGGTCTTGAATATCTTCCTAATGTTGACATCGCGATGTTCTCTCACCACATCGCGATGTCAATTTATTTCCTCTTGAGCGTGCCCAGCCTCTAATTAACATCGGGATGTATGCGGTTAGCATCACGATGTCTTCATCAACTCAACGATCGGATGACCATTCCAACTCAGATTGAGCTAAAACTTTAACTGAGTGATCCTGACTTGTTGATCTTCAATTCGAATAGTGGAGATTGGATTTGGAGCCCTGTAGCTTTTCCAGTAAATTCTTGATCTCAATTGCTCTTTTAGGCTGCTCACAACCCCCTCTCCTTTCACTCCATATACTCCTTTGTCATAGAACATCTATCAATTTGCTCCGTAATCATCCTTATAGCTCTCCAATGGCCTCACCATATGTTAACATTGACAACACTTTCATTAGTGCATAAATTAATCCATTTAGTATTGAAATTTACTAAGACAAGTGTGCATGCAAGTTGAGGTAGGGTTTATACAAAATAACCAAAATTGGCTTTTGAATACATAATTAATTGCCAATATTTGGTCTCAGCCTAGAATAATATGTACTCTGAATAGCTCTCTTTTGAGAGCTATCAACAAACACATCCATAAATAAGAGCAAGGAGCACACTATATCCTTCAAGATATTGTTGTATTAGACTTGATGGAGCACACATTCATGCCTCTATTCCAGCATATGAAATAGCAGCATTTCGAGAAAGAAAACCTTACCCAATGCAAAATGTCCTCGCAGTTGTAGATTTTAACTTGCATTTTACTTGTGTTCTTGCCGGTTAGGAAGGATCATCTCATAATTCTTTAGTTCTCCGCTATGCACTTGAAAGACTTAATGGGTTAAAAGTCCCCGAAGGTATCCTACTTCTTTACTTTACATGAAATAGATTAGGGAATAAAATAAACCTAACAATATAACTCAATATAAGTTATTTTTCTCTTGTAATTAGGAAAGTATTACTTGGTCGATGCTGGATATGCTATAAGACCTGGGTTCATAGCTCCTTACCGAGGTGTTAGGTATCACCTAAAGGAGTTCGGCTCACAGACACCTGCAAACCCTAGGGATCTTTTTAATATACAACATTCATCTGCACGTACTTCCTGATGCTTCGTGCTTAATGCTTTTGCTTATACCACAAGTGCACGGGTCATGTTAAGTAATAAAGTGGATTGTGAAAGTCAGACGTCGAACCCATAGAGACCTAAATCACCAATTTTAACTAATTATCTACTACCTAGCCTATGCAAAGGTTGTCGTATTCCTATTATAATTACTAAAATTTAAATGGATTGAGAGAGACTTGACGAAAGTGGTAATGGCAATCAATCATAAAAGAGGAGATACTCGGGCTATGAATCTCCTTCGGATACTCACAAATTGGAGCAAGTATGGATTTCCAATAGATGAATGTTGGGTATGGACCAAGAATTCCTACAATGCTTTCACTCCCTCCGTCGAGGCATGTTACTAATCTACGCTCATGAGTAGTTCTAGGGAACACACACAATCTTGGAAGAGTTGTCGGAATAATCAATCTTAAAGAGTCGCTCTCCTAAACACCCGATCTCTCGGTGTGCTCACAACTCCCACCTATTGAAGTAGATCTAGAGTTCAAGAGGGAAAATCTACCACTCTATGGATCTAGATTAAAACTTAGGGCCGTCGCAACTTAAAGCATCAATACCATACAAAACATCCAATATGTTCTTAAACATTAAAGACATTCAATTAAAATAGAAATCCATACAAGCAAATCAAATATAAATCCGGAGGTTCATCATGCCCAAGTATCTAACAAGTTAGTTCCCCATCAAAGGAGAACACAAATCCAACACAATATTCAAAAACAAAATAAGAAGCATAATATGAAACACCCTTCCCTCTACTGTTGGCGAGGACCGTTAGCGGTGTGCGTTGAAATTGTCCCCTTGATGCTTGCCGTCACCTCCTTGCTTCGAGATCTTCAATGATATACTCCTCTCCAAGGTGGAAGAAGGGTGGAGCCTCCAAGAGATGATTAATCTTCAAGTATCCAAAAGCCTCCTCTCAAAAACCCTAAGTTAACTATTTATAGGGTGCAAGTTAATACATGCCATTCCAGACCTAATCAACCCAATCCGGACTCAAATTAGAAGTAAACTTGGATTAGGTCATGTCTAAGCGCGAGGCGTACAGGGGGTCTTACGGGCGTAAGACTACCCGTAAGCCTTTCTCCAGGTTTTGCGGTTGAAGATACGGAAGCAAGAACGCTCGTATCGCTCTCTGTATGATCGGGGATATGCATCTTGAGCAGTCTTGCGGGAGCAAGAGGGCGTAATGTTGCTCGTATCCACTCATGCGGGCTTAAGCGGGCGCATGATGGGCCACAATGATTCAGAAATACTGCAGATTGCTTCAATTTTTGCTGAATTACTTCTATTTTGCTCTTTTGGCTCCCCAGTGCCCTATAATTAAGAATTAACACTAATTAAGTATCAATGGGCTAAAATTACTCAAAATAACATGCATAGTGTACAACGAATTGATGTAAAAACATAATCAATTGAACGCTTATCATAATATCCCCACACTTAAGCGTTTGCTTGTCCTCAAGCAAACAAAGATAGAAACTTAAAGACATGAGAAGCATTTAACCTCAGGCTAAAAAGTGTTTGCATTTCATTCCACTCAAAGCATTCACCACTGACATGTGTATTTTTCCTATTTCAACTCTTCGGACTTAAGTCAATCTCCTAACACATCTTGGCATAGCTCTAGATGAGAGTTTCACTCCACTCATCATATTCCTAATTCTTAGAATGGCAAGTATTACCCTCAGTGAACTCTAGAGATTCCTTGATGCCTTAAGTATAAAGCAACTAACCCTTTAAGAAAAAGTAAACTTTTTTTTTGTTTTTTTCTTTTCACTTTTTCAATTTTCTCTTTTTTTTCACATAAATCTCGGTAGGGCATCCCTAATGGATCCGACTTTCCGAGGGAACCAAAGATTAATATAGAGTGTAGATGTCCTTTTCTAAGGGCTGCGCGCTGGTTACAACTCTACATACACACGTTCATGCTTATAAAGGACTTTTTAGCTTGAGAGACACTCTGATTAGGAGCCGGAAACCCTAGCTTACTTCGTCACCAAGAGTAGAGGAGCACTATCTTGGTTCTTATTTTCATAACTTCTATGTACAAAGATTTATTCAATATTTATAACTCTATTTGCAAGGGCTAGAAGTTTGACTAGTGCCACTAAAACTCTTGGAGCCATTGGAAGTAGTACTTTATAGTCTAAGTCAAAGAAACATTATCAAGGGTTATCTAATGTCACTAGAGAATAAATAATAGTCATGAAGATTTTCCTTTAGTGTCCAAGGCGTTTCATAGGAAAAATATTAAAAATTCTGCTCAAATGGTGGAAACAAAGAGTAAAACAAAATTGAATATAATTTTTTAACATGCAGTCATTGGTGTACACTAAGCATGCATTTACACAAAGATATGCAATGAATTCATTGGATTACTATCCCCACATTTAAAGATTTGCAATGAATTAATTTGTCAAGAAATATAATGAATTCTACAAATGTCTACCCATCCCCACACTTAAAATTTTGCATTGTCCTCAATGCAAACAATAAAGCATGTATATGATGAGAACATAATAAAACAAAGAGAAGGGCAAACTGAGACTTCTCCGGTTATTTGAGGGAGTGTGTAACCACTTCGTGATTGAAATGAAAGAGAATATGTTAACGGCCACCATTCAACATTCAATAAAGAAACCTGCAAGCATGAAGGGATCAAAATGCACAACCGCATAATAAAAAGATATTTTTATTTAATTTGATTAAGGTAGTCCCTCGCTCAGTAGTACAAGATCGAAAGAGAGTGGCAAGAGGAGGGATTATAGGTAACTAGTACAAAGGTAAGTCTAGTCCATAAGGGGAACGGGGTGGTGTAGCATGACAAAGTATTAGGTCGACTTGGGAGGAGCAACAGGGTTGATGTCGGTGGGTCGCATGCATGGGATGGGTCGGTGCTTGGAGCCGGAGAGGATGAGGTGCGCACGCGAAGAAAGGCGAGATCAAGGTCCAGATCGGCTCGGAGACGTCGTTGTTCCTCACGCAGTTCTTGGTTGGCTTGAACGGATCGCTAGAGCTCCAGGCGGATCACCTCCAACTCTTGTTAGTATGGAAAAATTGGGTTGTGGGTTTGTGGGGTAGAGAATAGGGAAAGTTTTCCATGCTCTGAGCCGGCTGACCGATGAGTGTGGGCAGTCTTATGGGCGCACAGCTGTTCGCACTCAATAATACGGGTTGATAGGCCGCCTTCTAGGCCTTATAATGTTTTACTGACTGGTGCTGGGGTACCCTAGCTAACCCATAAGGTAACCCTGTGCAGCAACATTAGTGACAATCCAATGTACTCACCCTGTCCAATCTTCTAAGACGCAAAACTTACCCTGTTAATGCTTGATGAAAGTCTCCTTAGGTTTCCGAGGGAGTGTGAATGTAGATCACTTATTTGAGGTGGTAGCTAACAAAAGAAAAGAAAATAAAAGAAAAGATTTTTGTGAGAGCTTGGGTTGCCTCCCAAGAAGCGCTTGTTTAATGTCACTAGCTTGACATTCCTGTACGTTGCTCATGGAGGATCAAATAATCTAATAGGCATACTGCTTTCCACCTGAGTGTTGTTGTTGCAATATAACTTTAACCACTGCCTATTCACCTTGAATGTTCCCTTCGCTTCGTGAAAAATTTCCACCGCCCCATGGGGATAAACCTTTATAACTATGAAGGGTCCTGACCAGCGTGACGTAACTTCCCTAGGAAAAATCGAAGTCTGGAGTTGAACAATAACATTTGGTCCCCTTCTGTGAATTGTCTTCATTTTTTATTTAATTTGTCATGATGTTGCTTGGTTTGCTCTTTATATAGTTTTGAGTTCTCGTATGCTATACATCGCCATTCATCCAACTCGTTTAGTTGGATCCTCCATTTATCCCCTGCGAGAGTGGATCGCAATTGAGGAATTGGGTGGTCCAATAAGCTTTGTGTTCCAATTCCACGAGTAAGTGGCCTGCTTTCCCATATACCAAACGATATGGGGTGCTCCCCGTGGGTGCCTTATATGCCGTTCGATATGCCCATAACGCATCATCTAACTTATCGGACCAGTCCTTCCGATGATATGCAACTGTTTTTGTCTAAGATACGCTTGAGTTCTCTATTGGACACCTCCACTTGTCCACTTGTTTGGAGGTGGTATGGGGTTGAAGTGCGATGAAAGACTCCATATCGCTTTAGAATTTTGGCGACTTTGGCATTGCAGAAGTGAGCGCCTCGATCACTGATGATGGCTCGAACCTATAGAATAGCTTTTTCAAGAACTTGACTACACTTCTGGCATCATTTGAGGGTAATGCCTGCGCTTCTACCCATCAAGAGACGTAATCCACCGCAACTAATATGAACTTGTTCCCATTGGAGTTTGGAAAAGGGCCCATGAAATCGATGCCCCAAATATCGAACACTTCGTATCTTGGATTGAGTTTTGTGGCATCTCATCCCTGCGGGATATGTTTCTTGCTCGTTGGCAACTATCGCATTGGCATATGAACTCCATAGTGTCCTGAAATAACGTAGGCCAATAAAACCCTGCATCAAGGACCTTCTTCACTGGTTTATTTATACTGTAATGTCCCCCAACTGGCCCTGCATGACAATGATTTAGGATTTTCCATCCTTCTTCCCTGGATATACATCTCTAGAGTATTTGGGCAGCACAAATTCAAAACAGATGTGGGTCATCCCATATGTAGTATTTAAGATCGGCGAGGAATTTTTTTTTTAGGAATACTAATAATCCTCTGGGAGTTTCTTTGTCACTAAATAATTAGCATAATTCACAAACCAAGGGGGTTTGGTGTCCCCGTTCATTCCTTCACTTCTTCATTTTGTACAGGTATACTATATAGACGCTTTTCAAGGAATGATTCATTGATATCTTAATCTCTTAATGCCTCCTTGTGCGGGTCCTCTAGTCGAGATAAATGATCTGCTGCTAAATTTTTGCTCCCCCATTTATCTTTAATGTCCACATCAAATTCCTGGGGCAACAATATCCATAGAATTAATCGTGGCTTTACATCCATTTTGGTTAAAAGGTAGCGCAACGCTGAGTGGTCTGTACAAACTATGACCTTAGATAAAACTAAGTATGAGCTGAATTTATCGAATGCAAATACCACAACGAGGAGTTTCTTTCTGTTGTTATATAGTTCTCTTGGGCATCGGTGAGAGTTTTACTAGCGTAGTATATAGGTTGAAAGTGCTTGTTTTGCCTTTGCCCTAGGACTGTTCCTACTGCATAGTCACTCGCGTCACACATTAGTTTGAATGGAAGATTTCAGTCAGGAGCTATCCTTATTGGTGCTTGCGTGATCTCTGCCTTTAAGGTGGAGAAAGCGGATAGGCATTCTGCATCGAAGTTAAACGGCGCATCCTTCTCAAGAAGTTTTGTTAATGGTCTGGCAATCTTGGAAAATCTTTTATGAAGCGTCTATAGAACCCCGTGTGCCCCAAAAACCTTCACACAACCTAACCGATGTATGTGGGGGTAGTTTTTTGATTTTTTCTATCTTGGCTTTATCGACCTTAATGCCCTTATGCGAGATTTTGTGACCAAGGACAATTCCTTCTTGTACCATGAAGTGATACTTTTCCCAACTCAACACTAAATTGGTTTCTTCGCACCTAATTAATATTTTTTCCAAATTGTGCAGGCATAAGTCGAATGAGTTCCCAAAAATGTAGAAATCATCAATAAATACTTCTATAATATTGTCCTCCACAAATTCTTCAAAAATGGTGAGCATACATCTTTGGAAAGTAGCGGGTGCGTCGCAGAGGCCAAAAGGCATACTATAGTAAGCAAAGGTACCATAAGGGCAGGTAAAAGTTGTTTTCTCTTGATCTTTAGGAGCGGTAGGGATTTGAAAATAGCTAGAAAATCCGTCCATAAATCAAAAATAAGAATGACCGGCTAATCGCTCAAGCATTTGGTTGATGAAAGGTAACGAAAAATAATCCTTTCTCGTGGCGTCGTTAAACTTCTTATAATCAATGCAAACACACCACCCTATTACATGTTTTGGTTGGACAAGCTCATTCTTTTCATTTATAACGGACAATCATTCCGCCCTTCATAGGTACCACTTGTATTGGACTTACACGCTTATTGTCTGAAATTGGATAGATGACTCCAGCATCAAGAAGTTTAATAACTTCAGCTTTTACTGCCTTTTGCATATTTGGATTGAGTCTTCGCTGAAGTTGGACTGATGGTTTGTAATCTTCCTCCATTAAAATCTTATGAGTGCAGAATGATGGGTTAATCCCCTTAATATCGGTAATCTTCCATGCTATTGACTTTTTGTGCCTTTTTAGTACCCACGGTAACTCCTCCTTTTGCTCGAGAGTTAGATCCGCTGCGATAACTATAGGGAAGCTTGAATTTTCTCCCAGAAATGCGTACTCAAGATACCTGGGTAGCTCCTTCGATTCCAATACCGGAGGTGCTTCCCTAAGAGGGTCACTTTCTGGAATAATGTTTCGCGGTGTAATGTCGGGCTCCTGGTTCTCCACATCTTGATCTGATTCAGATTCTTCCTCTTGCATGATTAATGTTTCAACCTATATGGTTGTCTCCACAGTACAAGTTGGGTCAGGAATTTTTGTTGACATCCTCTTGCCAAGTAAAATCTCGCCCAAATCCCCTTGGCCTTCTTCGTCTCTAGTCTTCTCTTGCGCATGCAATGAGGTGTATTGCCCCTCTGAAGTTGTTTCGCCTATTGAAATGAGTTTTAATGAATAAAGTCCTTCTACCTTGTCTTCTTTCAAGTCAATCTCAAGAGGCTCTCTTGGGAGATGCTACCTGCTGATATCATCTAACGCAAATATGGGCTGACTAGTCCTTGTACTATTGAGCTGTTGGAAATACTCCTGCTCCTGCTCGATGAATTAATTAAACACTCTCTGCCAATCTGATTCACTGGAAATGTATTGCTGTTCTGAATAGCCAGTGTTTTAACTTTCCTCCCAGCAGTTTGATAGGCACGTTATACACGTTCGCTCATCGCTGCAACCCATGTATAGAAATTGCTCAATTATAGCTTGTTCTTCTGTGTTCCATCCCTTTAATCCTAGTTGCTGCATCATGCTGGGTGTGAAATTATGCCATATCTTTATGATTCCCTATGTCCTCAGTACAAGGTGTTCTTAATCGCCTTATCGTCTTCCACTAAACCTACTGGATTTGCTTGGGTCATGCACCGGTACCTCTCACGAAAGAGCAAGAATCAGTAGTGTGAATGATTAGAGAACAAAAAATAAGATGAATGAAAAAAAACGTAAAAGGGAAATATTGAAAACCTAAACTACCACTAACTAATACACTCTTAGAGATATTAGTAACCTAAAGGTCCTCGACAATGGCACCAAAAACTTGATGCTTCGAGCCTAATGCTTATGCTTATACATAAGTGCAGATTAGGTGTCAAGTAATAAAGTAGACTGTGAAAGTCGGATGTCGAACCCACAGAGACATAAATCACCAATTTTAACTAATTATCTGCTACCTAGCCTATCCAAAGGTTGTCGAATTCCTATTCTAATTACTGAAATTTAAATGGCTTGAGAGAGACTTGACGAAAGTAGTGATGGCAATCAATCATAAAACAGGAGATACTTAGCCTATGAATCCCCTCCGGATACTCACAAATTGGGGCAAGTATGGATTTCTAATAGATGAATGTTGGGTTTGGACCAAGAATTCCTACAATGTTTTCACTCTCTCCGTCGAGGCAAGTTACTATTTGATAAGCGTTCAAATGAGCATATTTACATACCATATATATACTTATTTTCATGTCAAATGTAATGATTTGTAGCCCGCCGGTACTTAAAATGCTTCATATTTTGTAAACAAGGCATAAATAGGCCACCCCGACGAAAAGGAAGCATTTATCAACAAAATGAAGAACAAACGAAGATATTTTGAAGTAAGCGAGGGGTGAACGGCCTTGTGAGCGGCCGTTCACACACAGGCACAAAGGCTGGCACAAAGAGAGGGTGAAACGGCCTTGTGAATGGCCGTTACCTACCGATTCGAGCAATTTGTGAGGTGAATCGGTGATGAACCGCCAGATTCACCTGCGGTTTAGAAGCGGTTGTGGTGAGCGGGTGATGAGCGAGCCGTTCACGAGGTCGTTCATCGTAACTTTTGCGATTTCATGGGCCCAATCAAGGGCAATGTTGTAATTTTTAGTGGAGCCCTAATTCATGGGTATAAATAGTTAAGTATGAGAGTTTAGAGGGAGGTTGGCTTGGGAGAGAGGATAGAGGAGAGATTAGGGCTTGGGGTCATCACCCCCAAATCTTGAGAATAAGAGAACCATTGGAGCTACAATCTTGGAGGTGATGGTGTTCTCTATTACCTTTGCATTGATTTGTAAGCTTTCCTTCTTTGGTTTAAGTTCCCCATTTATGGGGAACTAATCTATTGGTACTTGGGTATGTTGAACTTTTGGATTGAGCATTAATAGCATTGAATGTTTATGATGATTTGTTGGTACCTTCTTGAATGTCTAATGAATGTTATGTATTGATTGTAATTTCATCACTAGAAATTACTTGTGTGCAATATAAGGGTAGAGCTAGCGCCTCCTTGTATTAGGAACTTGCTTCATTAGAGAGTTTCATGAGTATACCGAGGAATCGGGTACTAGAAGGGCTTAAATCCACTCTTTCATACTTAATTCACCCAATGATTCTTCCAATATACATAAATTTCCTTGAGCCTCATATCAAGTCCTAGGAGACTAGTTATCCAATCACCTTGGAAGAGGGATTGGATATAATTTAGGGACTATTGGCACAAGAAGTACCAACTTTGATTTATAAACATCTTTGCTCATCTTTAGAATTGAAATCCAAAAGGGATACATACCCAAGTATCCTCTCTTGCCATTGATTCACCCCAATCAACTCTCAATTTTCAGTTCTTATTCGAAATCCTTTGTAGCTCTTTAGTTTTGAAAACCAAAACTCCCCCCAAATTGCCATTTAGACTAGGTTATTAAAGCTTGGTTTACACTCAGCAATCTCTATTCCCTGTGGTTCGACATCCGACTTCCCATAGTCCATTTTATTACTTGATCACGACCAGTATACTTGCGGAAAACACACCATCACTAATATAAGCTCATGAGTAGTTCTAGGGAACACACACAATCTTGGAAGAGTTGTGGGAATAATCAATCTGAAAGAGTCGTTCTCCTAAACACCCGATCTCTCGGCGTGCTCACAACTCCCACCTATTGAAGTAGATCTAGGGTTCAAGAAGGAAAATCTACCACTCTATGGATCTAGATTGACACTTAGGGTTGTCGCAATTTAAAGCATCAATACCATACAAAATATCCAATAGGTTCTCAAACATTAAAGACATTCAATTAAAGTAGAAATTCATACAAGCAAATCAAATATAAATTCGGATGTTCATCATGCCCAAGTATCTGACAAGTTAGTTCCCCATCAAAGGAGAACACAAATCCAACACAATATTCAAGAACAAAATAAGAAACATAATATGAAACACCCTTCCCTCCACCGTTGGCGAGGACCGTTGGTGAGGACAGTTAGCGGTGTGCGTGGAAATTGTCCCCTTGATGCTTGCTGTCACCTCCTTGCATCTAGATCTTCAATGATATCCTCCTCTCCAAGGTGGAAGAAGGGTGGAGCCTCCAAGAGATGATTAATATTCAAGTATCCAAAAGCCGCCTCTCAAAAACCCTAAGTTAACTTGTAAAGTCCAATATTTTCTATAATTTAAGTATTGGCCTTTAAGGGTTTATGTTTTATTTTAGGATTTAATTAGTTATTTTTCTTTACTTGTTTAGTGAATAAGGGAGAGTCTCTCAAGTTTGGAAACGTTTAAATTTTTACTTGAATAAAAATTATCTTTAGTAGGTCTCCTTGTTTAATTTGAAATTTGAGAAGCTTATCATAATTTTGAAGTTATGAGGTTGAGGGATTTAAATGATTTAACTTTTAATTAGTGATAATTAGACCAGGGACCTAGTTGTAAAATAAGAAGAGTCAAGGACCTAACGTAAATTACGTCTTTTTCACGGCTAGGGACCTGCATGTAAAAGTTTTTAGAAGAAGGACATAAGTACAAAAAGGCATAGGAGACTCACCATGGATACTTTATCGGATTAAACAGCTAGGATTAAAAGATCGCGAGATATGTAGTGAGTTCGAGGCGAGGAAAAGGAGATCTGACCGTTCGTTCGATCACTGAAGCAACGGTGAGGAACATGGTACAGTGCGGGCAAACGAGAACCATCCATTGATGTTATTCAAGTTCGAGGCAGAGAGGATAATCCAAACCGTTGATCAGCCACTCGAGATAATCAAATCTGAACCATTCATCCCGAACCATCGTTTAAGTTCGGTGCACACGGTCTAATCTCAGCCTCTAGTCTATTTTAAGTCCCAAAATAATCACAACCGTTGATTTGGCAGAATCTAGAACTCGAGGCAGATTAATCAAACCTAACTGTCTGTCACAAAATGATCCTAGATGGTCATCTTCTGAGCATACACGATCCGAGGCTTGATAACACGCGTGCCACCGTTGATGGCCATGCATGCGATCCTGGACGCCCAATAGAGAAACTCGATCGCGAGGCAACATCACTCGTCTTCTCCATACCTCGCCGCCGCGTATGCCACAGCGCGCTTATCTGATTTTCTAGATAACTGGGAAACAAAATTAAAAGGAGATAAACCTTATCAAAATGAAATGTGAATTGTATTCAAACTCGATCGCGGGCATCTATAAATAGAGTAGGAACCCTCTGCATTGCTGGTGATCATCTAGAAGCCAACGTCGCCACCACCTCCATAAGAGATTGAGAGACAGAGAGACAGGGAGGAGAAGAGGGGAGCATTGAAGGATCATGGTTAGTGTAACACCCTTATCCTTTTCAGGACCCAGGTGTCACACCAGCCAGGTTTAGGGAATGAACCCTAAACCTAAGGCTGTAATCTGTTAATTAACTAGGAAAAATAACAACAAGCGGAAGGAAATTGACAAACTAAATAAATTAAAACACCGACTCAATGTGAATTAATACAAAGCCAAATAAACATAAACTAGACCGAGTCGTGAGCCGCCTACGGGCATCATCATTGACTCGTGGCCAAAGCGACCCTCTAGAAGAACTCACACGCCTAACTTCCTGCGAAAACAATCACAAAAGGTGGGGGAAGCTCTTTGGAGCTCGATGGCGAAACAACTTGTCGGGTATAAGCGTACCCGTATAAAATAATAAAATTTGTAGAGTAAAAGCGGCGTGTAAACACGAATAGAAAATCTTTGAATTAAAAATCTTGAAAGCATTACGAATCTTTGCGCAAGTAAAGCGTTGATCGATGTATTCTCTTAAAAATGCATATCTGAGTTTCTGTTTCTGTCTTGTGAATCAAATATGAAACCGACATTCCCCCTGGGTAATCTGTACCTGTGCCCTCTTTCTCTCTGAGATGATCTCTATCTCTAGAAGGCGAGGAACGCGGCATCATCTGATACACAAGACTATTCTTTGACTACACATCTACTTCAATCTTTGCATGGCCCGACCAACCAACGAGTATATCGATACCGAGGTTGAGTATATATACGTCTAATCGAGCATCCCAAAAGGGATGGAAAGGGGTTTTGATTTTATAAAGGAAGTAAACCACGGATAGTTCGCTATTTTTGAAAAGAGAATTAAATCACCCTCTCATAACTCAGCGTCATTACTCTCACGGCTCTTCACGAGCCACTCTGAGGTCTATACAAGTATTTTCAATAGAATGTAGTCTTTACGTATCATGAATCGCTTCTCTTTTACATTCATATCGCTTACTAAGCATGAAATGGTTATAAAACTCTATAAACTTTTATGAAACCCAAAGTTCACGCTTTTAAAAGCGAAAGCGTATGCATTATAAAAATACGGTAAAACTAGCAAACATGCATGTAGATTTCCCTCACCTTGGTGCGGGTTCAAGCTTAGATCCATTTCGGTCCTCTCTAGCGGCCGGACTTGCCTTTGCCCTTGCCTCGATAGTTGGAATAAGAGTTCTATAAGTGCGAGTCCGTATTCTTGATTCATACTCCAATTAAGGCTAAATAGGGTACGATAAAAATACAAGATTTTCTCCTCCAAGTATCTATACTTAACTTCATCATTAACCTATCTTAAAACTAACATCATGGTTTTATTTAAGCAAATACTTGCTAATTTATGCATGATAAATCTAAGTATATCAGTAAAAATTTCGGCAGCACCTCCTCTATTTGTAGGGCTCCGAAATGACTACAACCATTCACACATAACATACCAAATTAACAATTCATCATCCATGTCGATTCTATCACTTCCCTGCCTTATCAAATCATAACCCTAATCTTCAATATCTCTAGGTTTCAGTTATTCAGTCCCATTTACTAAGACTTCTTTCATTCAAGGTTTGAGAAGAAGCTCACGAAAGGTTCGAGCTTGAGATTCCGGCTGGTGGTTGCGTGACCGTGCTGGTAGACGTCGGACAGTGGTGCGACGTGGCTGAGAGGTAGGGCTGCTGCTAGCTCGTGACAAGCTGCTGATGTCTCCGGCGTAGGGGAGAGAACCCGGCTGTGAGGCTATGGCCGTAGCAGCCCGGTCTCGCGAGGTCGGCCGGCGTGGAAGGCCGTGGGTCTACCGTGGCCGGCCTTACTGCGGTGACGTGGCGGTGTCGGCCGAGAGTGCGGCCCGGTGGACGCGGCGGCCAGGTGGCGGTAGCTGGTGACAGCGTCGATTCCACCGTGAGTTAGAACGCACGTAATAGAAGGGGGCTCTGTGTGAACGAGAGAGAGAGAGAGAGATTTGTTTCTCTCTCTCTTTCTCTCATCTCTGTCTTTTTTAAAGACAGAGATTTTTATTTAATTTTATTTAATTTTTTTTTATTTTCTTTAATTAAAGTATTATCTTTTAATTACTTTATAATACTTTATTATTATTATTATTATTTTTCTTTTTCTTTTCTTTTTTTTTAAAGTATTATCTTTTAAATATTTTATAATACTTTATCTTTTTCTTTATGTCACCTCACAATTTAAAAATATTATTTTATTAATAATTATCAATAATTCTTCACCCGGTCCTGAATCCCGGGTCGACGTTCCACAATGACGGCCGACATTTGTAGCGTCACGGGTCATCTTTTCTCTCCCGAGCCTGCATCCATGAATCTCGGCTTGACTAAGCGGATCGACTTTATCGGGACTCTAACTTTGTCCGATATTCCTACTTAATTAATCTGGATTAATTAATATTTAAATAATCTTTGATTTACTTAATCGAACTCGGCTGACCATCCATCTCCAACTATTCTATATAACTCTGGCCTGGCCCATTAAGGCCTCTCTCGGCCCTATAGTTGCGAGAGTGGATTTCAGTCCATTTTATTCTAATTTTCTTTAACTTGAGATTAATACTAATTAATCTGTTTAAAGTTAATTAACCTCATTTAAAATTTCAGAAATTCACTGAATTTTACTTATGAAATTTTGGGATGTTACAATTCTCCCACCCTTAAGAATTTCGTCCCCGAAATTCCCTTACAATAAGTAACTACAACAACTAAAGGTACTGTTCCCTCATCTGGCCCTCTCTTTTCCAAGTGGCTTCTTCCATTTGGAGATGACTCCACAACGCTTCCACTAGAGGTATTATCTTGTTCTTCAATACACTCTTCTATAGGAACACTTTCAGGAATACCGTATCTTCCACCTCTATCCTGGGACCTCCAAGGGTGCTAACAACCCTGATGGCTTCTTGTGCTCTTCCTTGATCGCTAACCCGATCAAACCACTTGCAACGCGTACTTTCGGCGATCTCCTTCCAACTCATTAGATGATTCAAATTCTTGTGGTCGGTGAAGAATCTACATGTGCTCCATCATAAAGATAATGTTGCGGATCTCCCAACGCAAGGACCACTTAGATGTAATACCTGCCTCTACTAAATGTAACACGCATCTCTCAATAAGACGGATGTTACACCAGCCACGTCAAGAAGATATAACTAAAACTGATAACGATAGGTACACTCCCAAGACTTAGATAATCATAAACATAATCTGTGTATCACAGATCATCAAACCAAATAAAATCAACATATGGCCACATCGCCCCTGAAGTCTAGGCAACATGACCTCAAATATAGAGTAGTAGTTATACATCACAAGTCTTTTATTTAATACTAATACGCACTAGGGAATGCAAGAGTCAACCACGATTACTCATTCTTGTTCATCTGGAATGTCATCCGGTGCAGCTGCAGCCTGTTGTTGTGTCACCATAAAGGCCTGTGCCATCAGATTAGCCTGAACTCCTCGGCCTCCTCGACCTCCTCGGCTTCCTTGAGATCTCCCCCCAGAAGATCCTCCTCTATTGCTCCCACTACTACCCACGGCAGAGTATCCTGATGGTGGCTGTGCACTTTGGCCTCCGGCTTGGAGTTGGGGAACTGTACCAACTCCCTGAACTAATAGGGGACATTCCTTCATATAATGTCCTGGCTGTTGACAGTGATAGCAAATGCCTACTCCAAGGCCCGCTCGACACTCTCCGGAATGATATCTCTTGCAAGAAGGGCATTGGGGCTTCTTGATTACAGCTTCACAGTAAAAGAGTATGCATTTCTTCTTTGGAGTTGCTCTTCTTGGCAGTCTATAATCTGCCTTTGCACGAGAATCGAGCATACCTCTCTTCTTGACTTCTCAGGTCGCGTCAGCTTACGCGGTCCATGCTTGATTCTACTCTCTGCGAGGCCTCCACCTGCTCCGTGATGTCAGAGAATCCCGACATAACGTGGCGATGTTCGAATTTGCGTCACGTAATCCTCGCCAATCCTGCGACACTTACGGTGTTCATTATTGGTATAGTCGGGTGCATATCTCCCAAGATCTGTAAATTTGGCCTCATAATCGGCCACAGAGAGACTGCCTTGAAACAGGCGAAGAAACTCCTCGTGCTTTGCGTCACGGTAGATTTGAGGCATGAATTTTTACGACAAAAAGCCGTCTGAATTCGGTCCGGTAAACACGATTACGGTTTGGGCGACTTAAACTTGTATCTGAGCCACCACCGGCTAAGGCTCTCTCTCTACTTGATGAAGTGACAGTTGCTACTTTTTCTTCCTCCGGGCAAATAAGAGCCTCAAATATAAGCTCCAGTCGAGTGATCCAATTTTCGGCTTCCGCAGGGTTTGTAGTACCCTCAAATGGTGTGATTCCCATTTGCTTAGAGCCTTATTCACATGAGTCGTGCTTCTTACGCTTTGGGGCTTTGGTATCCCGGAAATGCAAATGAATGATTGGGTCATCATCTGGTCGTACATCTGTTGCAGTCCAGGGGTTACGTGGCTGGCTTATCTTTAGCCGGGTTGGTTATCGGGTCCAGGCTGTGCTCCCGGATAGTATCCCGATCCGTACTGTGTTCCCGGGTGGAACCCCGGTCCATAAGGCATTCCCGGTTGGAATCGGGCCCGTAATATCGTCCCGGTGGAATCCGGGTCCATAAGGCATTCCCGGCTGAAATCCGGGCCCATACGGTACTCCCGGTTGAAATCCGGGTCCATAGGCTGCTCCCGGCTGAAATCCGGGGGCATAGTACATTCCCGGATAAAATCCGGGTCCTTCTTACATTCCTTGTTGAGGGTCGGTGCATGAAAGGAGTAGAGACCCTTCCGCCTGGTCTCCGCCGGTTTGGAACCTCCTCGGGTTCCGGGACATCCTCGAACTTCGTGGAACCTCCATTTGGTTACGGCGGTCCATAAGGCTGATGCAGGTTCCTCCCGTGGCATACAGCGGTGGCCTTCCGACTCTTTTTGGTGCCATTCTGAAAAAAAGAGCGTGTCAGTAGTATCCTCTAACTCTCTGAAAGCAAATATTAAACTTTATTCTACTGACACAACCCTCCCACCCTAAGGCTCTGACTACCCTAGGACTTCCTTAGGATTAACCCTTCTCTGATACCACTAAATGTCATCTCATGGCATTTAGTGGATCCTATGGCTCTAAGTATATCAGTTATCATCTAGTCCCTAAGATCTTTTGCTCTGATACCACTAAATGTAACACCCTTATCCTTTTCAGGACCCAGGTGTCACACCAGCCAGGTTTAGGGAATGAACCCTAAACCTAAGGCTGTAATCTGCTAATTAACTGGGAAAAATAACAACAAGCGGAAGGAAATTGACAAACTAAATAAATTAAAACACCAACTCAATCTGAATTAATACAAAGCCAAATAAACATAAACTAGACACGGAGTCAGAGCCAGCTACGGGGCATCATCATTAACTCGTGGCCAGACGGCCCTCTAGAAGAACTCCTGCCTATCGTCCTGCGAAAACAATCACAAGGCGTGGGCTGAGCTCTTTGGAGCTCAGCCGAAAGCGAAACAACCTGTCAGGGTATAAGCTGTGCACCGTATAAAATAATAAATTTGTAGAGTAAAAGCGTGTAAACACGAATAGAAAATACTGAATTAAAATATCGAAAGCTGCTCTACGAATCTCGCCAAGTAAACGTTGATCGCTGTATTCTCTTAAAATGCATATCTGAAGTTTACATTTCTCTGTCTTGTGAATCAAATATGAAACCGACATTCCCCACAGGTAATCTGCACATTGCCCTCTTTCTCCTCGAGATGATCTCTATCTCTAGAAGGCGAGGAACGCGGCATCATCCGATACACAAGACTATTCTCGACTACACATCTACTTCAATGCGCATGGCCGCCAACCAACGAGTATATCCGGATAATCGAGGTTGAGTATATATACGTATTAATCGAAAGCATCCAAAAGGGATGGAAAGGGGTTTTGATTTTATAAAAGGAAGTAAACCACGTATAGTTCGCTATTTTTGAAAGAGAATTAAATCACCCCTCTAAACTCAACGTCAGACTCTCTGGCTCTTCATGAGCCACTCAGTCTATACAAGTATTTTCAATAGAATGTAGTCTTTACGTATCAGATTCAGAATCGCTTCTCTTTTCTCTTATCGCTTACTAAGCATGAAATGGTTATAAAACTCTATAAACTTTTATGAAACCCAAAGTTCACGCTTTTAAAACTGAAAGCGTAGCCATTATAAAAATACCTGGTAAAACTAGCAAACTATGCAGTGCAGATTTCCCTCACCTTGGTCTGGTTCAAGCTTAGATCTGGCTCGGTCCTCTAGCGACGGACTTGCCTTTGCCCTTGCCTGATAGTTGGAATAAGAGTTCTATAAGTACGGAGTCCGTATTCTTGATTCATACTCCAATTAAGGCTAAATAGAGATCTGATAAAAATACAAGATTTTCTCCTCCAAGTATCTATACTTAACTTCATCATTAACCTATCTTAAAACTAACATCATGGTTTTATTTAAGCAAATACTTGCTAATTTATGCATGATAAATCTAAGTATATCAGTAAAAATTTCGGCAGCACCTCCTCTATTTGTAGGGCTCCGAAATGACTACAACCATTCACACATAACATACCAAATTAACAATTCATCATCCATGTCGATTCTATCACTTCCCTGCCTTATCAAATCATAACCCTAATCTTCAATATCTCTAGGTTTCAGTTATTCAGTCCCATTTACTAAGACTTCTTTCATTCAAGGTTTGAGAAGAAGCTCACGAAAGGTTCGAGCTTGAGATTCCGGCTGGTGGTTGCGTGACCGTGCTGGTAGACGTCGGACAGTGGTGCGACGTGGCTGAGAGGTAGGGCTGCTGCTAGCTCGTGACAAAGCTGCTGATGTCTCCGGCGTAGGGGAGAGAACCGGCCGGGCGGGCAGGCGTAGGCCGGGCGGCCGGGTCTCGCATGGCGCGTAGGGGCGCTGGTCGGCCAGCCAGCGCCTGCTTCGCAGCCGTGACGGCGGGCGGCTGCGGCCGGAGGTCTGGCGGTGGGCCGGCGGGTGGCCGGTGGCAGTGTGGCGTCGTGGCCACCTTGGGTTAGGGCACGCACGAATAGAAGGGGGGGGGCTCTGTGTGAACGAGAGAGAGAGAGAGAGATTTGTTTCTCTCTCTCTTTCTCTCATCTCTGTCTTTTTTAAAGACAGAGATTTTTATTTAATTTTATTTTTTTAAAGTATTATCTTTTAAATATTTTATAATACTTTATCTTTTTCTTTATGTCACCTCACAATTTAAAAATATTATTTTATTAATAATTATCAATAATTCTTCGACCCAGATCCGGGAATCCCGGTCGACGCCCGTTCCACAATGACCTTGGTATTTGTAAGCGTCCACCGGGTCATCTTTCTCTCCGAGCCAGATCCATGAATCTCCTACGACTAAGCGGATCGACTTTATCGGGATTCTAACTTTGTCCGATATTCCTACTTAATTAATCTGGATTAATTAATATTTAAATAATCTTTGATTTACTTAATCGAACTCGGCTGACCATCCATCTCCAACTATTCTATATAACTCTGGCCTGGCCCATTAAGGCCTCTCTCGGCCCTATAGTTGCGAGAGTGGATTTCAGTCCATTTTATTCTAATTTTCTTTAACTTGAGATTAATACTAATTAATCTGTTTAAAGTTAATTAACCTCATTTAAAATTTCAGAAATTCACTGAATTTTACTTATTAAATTTTGGGATGTTACAGTTAGCCAGAGAAGCGATCACTAGACACCTGTGGTTGCACGGGAAGAAGAATTTATCCTACCGCATAATCATTTGGATCGTAATCTAACGCCACGCTACCGCCTTGTCCTGCAGTAAGTCCCTCTCCTTCTATATCTATGATAATAAAGCAGAAGTGATGATGGGACACTCTCTGTTAGGGTTTTTAGTTTATGGATGCTTTCGTGAGGTGAATTATTTGTTACTTAAACTATGAAAAGATTAAGGTTGGATTGCATGTGTTCAACGGTTTGGATTGATTTATTAGCGATGAATTGGTGATTATTAGATTTGCAAGCATGAGCCATGGAGAGGATTCTTTATTTGAATATGTAACTAGATGATGATGATTGGTTGGGGAAAATTGACAGTAGAACGATTGTATGTGTTAGCCATGGATACATGCATGATTTGCAAGAAGGGTTAAGCAAGGTTTGAGTTGGGTATATCATCATGACTTGCATGGTTTGAGTTGAAGTTGTTCAGGTTATTGGTGCATGGTTTGTATTGATGGAAGCTTAGTAACCGTGCTGTGTAAGTTTGTACAGGCATAGTCTTAGAGTAAGTGATGGTGCGGTAGGATGATCAGAGGGCATGGCTAATGGTATGTCTATTACAAGGGTGTTGTTGGGATGAGATCATAGGGTGAAGGTTTATACTAAGACTCATAGTAGTTTGTATTTAAGTACATGGTTAGTTGAAGGGGCATGTGGTGATGTTTACTTTGAGGATAGTTACATGAGTGAGAATTGATATGATTATCAGGAGGCTGTTAGTTTAGTTTGGGTTTTCATGGAGCTTTTACAAAGGTAGGTGATGACCTGTTGATACTCATATAGGTTAGCAGGTTTAATGGTTGATATTAAACGGGTTTGACCCTTTAATGGGATGAGTCCATGATTGATGATAATAGAGTTTTTAGATGGCCATTAACGGTTAAAGGTAATGGATTTTACTTTAATAAAATCTTGTTATTAATTCCATGAAATTTTGTTATAGGTTTAAGAGAGGTTTATTATAAAGTTAACAAGTTGATTTTGTTGTTAATTGGATCTCAATAGAGGATTTTATGAAAAAGTGCTAATTAAGTTAATTACTATTAATAAGACCTTGTTATAATGTTGACCGGGTTGATGTTGATGGGTTTAGTCAGGTGAGCGAGATCGGGTTTATTAATGGGTCGGGCCCATTTAGTTGAACATGCCACTGTAGGCGTAATTGTTCTTAGGCATACCCATGTTTATTGAGATTTGACTTGTGGTTACCAGATGTCGACGTGGAGTGCTCGCTTCGTCGGGACAGATTCAAATCAGTCGGTTGATTGCGAATAGAGGTAAGTACCTTTGGCTTGTTTCCCTCATTTGTTGGATGATTTCTTTGTAAGTACTTTTGCCTAGTACCTGCCCAGTGATGTGATTTCTTGACTTTGTTGATTCATGTTTCTTGTAAGTTACCTTCGCCTAGTTTCCACCCATCAATGGGTTTCTTTGTTTTATTGTTGTTATTTCTTTTAGCATGTCTATTGTCTATCGGTTATTGGAGTGCATGCATATACCTGTTGTTTGTTTCCTCCTTTATATGTGCGTGGTTGATGTGATAGAAATTTATTTCATTACCTGCTGTTTGGTTTGTTCGTTGGGTACACCGTCCTGTGACCGGCATTTGATCATGGACACATGATCTTATGTTCCGTCCAGGCAAGTGTGCGCCAGGTGGGTTCTTATTCTGCCTGTTTAGTGGAGCAAATGCTCATGTGGGCTTCGAGTGACAACCGATGTTCGATAGTTCCATGCCAGGGGGAGGATACCTTGGTAGTCCAACAGCCGCTGGGACGATATCTTGGCGTGGACACGCATTTGAGAGACCGAGGTCAATTCCAGATGAGGCTAGGTGCTGACTGGAGAAGTTTGTTGAGCTTGAGGGCTGCTGTTAATCTAGGAGTTTCTTCTTTTCTAGTCTCCTAGATCCTTGTTTGTGCGGGGCATGGTCCCAGTTGTCTGATTTGTTGACTGTTGAGTTATGATATATTTTTTTTGGTTTTGATTTCGTTGTGATCCCTACGTGGAACTTACTGAGCTTTTCTTTCGAAAGCTCACTCCACTTTCTTTTTTTTCCTCTCTTTCAGGATTGAGGGATTAGTAGAGTTAGTTTCAGGAGCGTCAGAACACAGCTTGCCGAGGTTGGAAGATCTCAACTAGTTCTGACTTATAGGACCCCTGTTGGGCCAGGTTATTATAGGATGTATGAATTCTATTATTAACTTCTGTTGTAACTTTGATTAATAAATTTTGAGTTATTTGGATTATTGTTATATGTTTCTGATTTACTTAGGCCTTGTATTCGAGCGGGGCTCATCTCCACTTGGATACGACCGATCTGTTCTCGTGCTCGAGGTCCAGGGATTCGGGTCCGGGAGTGACATAACAATTTATAGGGTGCATGTTAATACATGCCATTCCAGACCTAATCAGTCCAATCCGGACTCAAATTAGCAGTAAGCTTGGATTTGGTCACGTCTTAGCTCAAGGCGTATGGGTGGTCTTATGAGCGTAAGACTGCTCGTAAGCCTTTCTCTAGGTCTTGCGGTTAAAGATATGGGCGCAAGGTCGCTCGTATCGCTCTCTATATGATGGGGGATGTGCATCCTGCGCAGTCTTGTGGGCACAAGAGGGCGCAATGTTGCCCGTATCCAGTCATGCGGGCGCAAGTGGGAACATGATGGGCCGCAATGCTTTCTAAATACTGCAGATAGCTTCAATTTATGCTGAATTACTTCCATTTTGCTCTTGAAGCTCCCCAGTGCACTGCAATTAATAATTAGCACTAATTAAGTATCAATGAGCTAAAATTACTCAAAATAACATGCATAGTATAGAAGGAATTGATGTAAAAACATGATCAATTGAACGCTTATCATAATATCCCCACACTTAAGCGTTTTCTTGTCCTCAAGCAAACAAAGATAGAAACTTAAAGACATGAGAAGCATTCAACCTCAGGCTATAAAGTATTTGCATTTCATTCCACTCATAGTATTCATGTGATATGAGATCCATACCTCGAGCCAATCTCGTGATGTATGACCCTGCGAAAATGGCTTCTATCCTAGTGTGTGTCGCCTGATGTATGAGAAGCTCGGTCACAACCCATCCTGATGGAGGTATAGGAAGTCTTTGGTTCTCACGACTCCTGTGCTCAGTCCCCTCCCTTTGATCGAGTGGCTAAGAATCATATGTATGTAACGGAGAGTGGATGCCTTTAACCGCAGCAACATATTCCTGTGGCTTACCGGCCGGCCAATCGCTCCTTAGTGCTTGGTACGCGGGCTCACCGGAGATGGAGATGCACAGCCATGCGTGAGGGGAAGTGGGGGACAAGTGCGAGGGGAAAAAGCTTTGGTAATGTGGCGCATGGTCGTGCGCGAGGAGAAGAAGGAGATAAACGGGTTTTGGCACGACGTTGTGCGATTTTGGGTTTAAAAACCCAAATTATTTTGCTCACGGCCTCATGCACGTGCTTGCCAAGGGTCGTGCATCTCCTTTATTTCGTGCCCGGCCCGTAGTGCACGCTCGTGCAGATGAGATGCACGACTGTGTGTAGTAGTAGCCTTTGTGAGAGGAAAAATCCCGAGAGGTGCACGGTCTTGTGCATGGACTTGCACAATTCAATTAAGGTCGTGCACATCTCTGTCTTGTTGTATTGATCCTTCTATCTATTAATTCCCCCTAGATCTGTGTGTTAATGACTCCAGAAACTAAGAATTTAATTGTTAAGTACGTAGGAGGCAAAAATTATTGAGATTATCATCATATTGGATAATTTTACCAAAGTTGTATCTCTATCAAGACCGAATATAATAACTAGAAACTAACCTAACTTGGGATGCCTCCCAAGAAGCGCTTGTTTAATATCACTAGCTTGGCCAACCTGTTAAGCTTAGTGGGGCTCGAAAAGATGGAACCTCTCCGCTTCCCCGCCGGGAGGATCGCGCCCTAGAAATTGTATACTTAAGGAAGCGATAAATTCATACTCATAGGAATTTTTTTTGAGTGGTCCAAGTTATGGGGTTGCATAGGGGAGAGCATAATTTCTTCTCCTTTTTCTAAATTTCCGTAACCACACTCTTTTTATTTTTCTTATGCTCGAGTCATCGGCTTTGGTCGTTCCTCCGCTTTTGGTTTCTCATCAGTCTTCCCAGGGTGGTTCATCCTTGAACATGTCATCTAGTTGGTCCTTCAGTAGTTCATCCTGCATAAATTTAGAAACACAGTTGATAAGTGTTCAATTGAGCTTATTTTCTTATCATTTTCTTGTATGTTTTACATGTCATTTTGATAAATTATAGCCTTTTGGTACTTAAAATGCTTTATATTTGTTAAACAGGGCACATTAAAGGTGTTTCGATTAAAAGGAGACTTTTGAAGGCTTTTTAGGGGCAAAAACGCCAAAGTTAGGAGCAACAAAGGACCTAAAAAATGCCCCATATATTAAGGGCAAGTTCCTTAAAGATTTGGAGCCAAAACGTGGCTTTTTGAGAGGCATATGGGCTACTATGCGGGCGATATACGGGTTGTATGCTACAGTAATTTCAGCCACTACAGTAATTTCAGCTTTTCCTATATGGGCTATACGGGGTAGTATACGGCCTGATCGACGGCCGTATGAAGGGATCTGTAGCTCATACGGGATCTCATATGGCCCGTATGACTCGGGGAGGGAATTTGCAGGTATATATGGGCCCGTATACGCCCGTATGGAGGCCCATATAGGCCATTTTTTGGGCCCAATTTTTACTCAATTTTCACATGGTTTGGCCCCACACGAACCCTAAAGAGAAGACCCCTATAAATACCAATATTTTAGGGTTGAAGAGGCTATCTCTTGGCCTTTGGCCACCTTTTTGGCCGACTTGGAGATCTAGGGTTGGATCTTGAGCAACATTGAAGAACTTTGGATGACAACAACGGCTACGGCTTGAAGGAAGAACATCTTGGGAGGCATCAATCAGCCGGAAGAGGGGAGATCCGTTGGAAATTCACCACCAGAGCATCATGGAGACTAGAGGGAAGCTTTTATTGTTTATTTTCATGTCTTTACTTTGTTATTTCTTGGATTTATGTTCCTCTTCCATGGGGAACTAACTTGTTAAGTACTTGGGTATGATTAACCCTTGGATTATGCATTAATTTGATGTTAATTTCTATGTTTGTTGCTTGGTTGGATGTTTGAATGTCTATTGGATGTTTTGTATTGATTGTGATCTCTCTACGTTACAGGATGCCTGGAGAGATTACTTGGGTACAATATGAGGGCTAGAGCTAGCACCTCCTTGTATTAGGGACATACTCCATTAGAGAGGATTGTGAGTACGCCGAGGGATTTAGGTGCTAGAAGGAGAGCGACTCTTTAATATCACTCATTCCCATAACCCTTCCAAGATTTAGGTTCTCTAGATCCTACTGCAATTCAAGGAGATTAGTTATCCAATCACCTCGGGAGAGGGGTTGGATATAATTTAGGAACCCTTGGCACAAACATCCCCAATCATCTACATAGACATCTTCATCTATCGTTTAGAATATAATCCAAGCCAGATTCATTGACCGAGTATCCCCCCCTTCCATGATCGATTGCCCTAAGATTTCACCCAATCTTTAGTGAAAGCCGACCCTTAACTTTTCTTAGTTTAGTATTTAGATTAGGACATCACCAAATCTTTGTTTTGACTAGATAATAGATGGTTAGTTTGTACTAGTATCTTTTGGTCATTGTGGTTTCGAAATCTGACTTTTCATAGTCCACTTTACTACTTGATCACAATCCGTGCACTTACGGAAATCCCATCAACAGTTACCAAGGTGATTAATGAAATAACAAGTGTCATCGAGCTCCATGGGGTGTCGCGTGACATCCTTAAGTTTGAAGACTACTACTTCTCCAACCCTCAATGCCATTTGGCCGTCTTTAATATCGAATAATGCTTGTGCGGTCTTTAGGAAAGGTCTTCCAAGAATGAGTGGCACCTTCACCTGGTCATCCAAGTCCAAAATATAGAAATCCACGGGGAAGATAAACTTATCGACCTTTACTAGCACATCCTAACCTACCCCTCGAGGGTGACGGATTAATCTATCTTCCATATGAAGTGTCGCCTTTGTTGGTTTCTGTTCCCCAATACCCAGCTTTTGGAGTATCTCGTATGGCATGAGATTGATGCTTGCTCCAATGTCAGCTAGGGTCTATTCGTCTATCAGTCCTCCAATTGTGCAAGAAAATATGTAACTCCCTGGATCCTTTTCTTTTCTTGGTAATGCGTCGGTGAGGATATCTAAGCATTGTTTGTTCAAGGTTACCAGAGACACATCCTCTAGTTTTCTCTTGTTGGTGAGCAATTCCTTCGAAAACGTCCCATATCGCGACATTTGTGCAACTACTTCCATGAAGGGTACATTGATGTGTAGCGCCTTGAAAACATCCAAAATTTTTCTGAACTGCTCATCATATTGGTCCTTCTTTGACTTGGCTAGATAAGGTATCTTTGGTTTATACTCGGGCATCGTAGGTGCTTCCTTTTCCTTACGCTTAGCCTCCTTTTTGGCACTTTCCTATTTGTCCTCATCGGGGAGTGCAGAGGGTGTTTCTTCTATTTCCTTGACCTTTGGTGGTGCCAACTCTGTTCTGCTTCTAAGGTTGATAGTCTTGACAGACTTCCTTGGATTAACCTCCGTGTTGTTTGGAAGAGTACTTGCTGGTCTTTCTGCCAATGATTTAGCTATCTGGTTGACTTGATGTTCGAGATTCTGCAAAGATGCTTGATGGTTTCTCATTATCTCCTCATATCTAACAACTTGTGCTTCATTTGTTTGAATGTACTACGTAATCAGGCTTTCCAAGTTTGCTCCCTTCTTTTCCTGTGCTGGTGGTTGATAACTTGGAGTTGGCGATTGACTTCCTTGAGGTGAATTTGTCCTTATTTTCCCTGAGGTGTCGTAGGCGAAGTTAGGGTGGCTCTTCCATCCAGGGTTATATAGGTGAAGCTATATGGATTGTTCTGTCATCTTCCTATAAAATCAAATTCTTCCACTTGTTCATCTTTCTCTTCCTCTATCTTACTCCCATATCCATTGCACATGAACACTGGCGTTTGCTGTTGGACACTAATGTTGTCTATCTTCTTGCTGAGGGCCTCTACCATGGCTGCTGTCACGCCCCTACCTGGATTCCGAGACCTCGAGCACGTGAACAGACCGGCCGTACCCGAGTGGAGTCGAGCTCTACTCGGACACAAGGCCTAAGTAAGTACAACAAATAACATATAATATCATAAAGTCTCAAACGACAATCAGAGTCACAACAAATAAATTATAGGGGCCCAAAAGCCCTACATTATCAAGGCCCTATAAGGGTCCTACAAATAAACATCTCTCTCTCAAAGAAAGAATGAGGTCCTCGAACCTCCACAAGTCAATCTAACCCCTCGCACAGCTCCCGAGACCGAGTCACCTACCCCTCGGGACCTGAAACAGAAAGAAGGGAAGCAAGTGTATGAGCTTTCGAAAGGAAAGCCCAGTAAGTACCTTGCAGAGATCTTAATGAAATCCAAAACAGCACAGATGATATAAGAAAAGTCAAATATAAGCAAATCAAAGATCACCAATCCCCACAAACAGGGCTACGCCCCGCACAAATCAAAACCCTAGGAGTCTTCCACAACAACGGTAGGGCTCCTGACCCCAAGATCTCAGCAAAGAACTCCTAAGAGCTCAGAAGTCATCTCCCTAGTCAGTCATCAGCCTAAGACGACAACGACCCCAGGTCCATTGTTTAGTAGTGCTACTATCCAAAACATGGACGTACCTTGTTAGCGTATCATCCCACTGATGGGAAAACAAAGTTTACCAAGTTTTACCCTAATCAAGGGAAACAAAAGATTACCAAGATACCCCTTTGGCGGGAAAAAAAGATTACGAGGATGGGAGAATCCTTAAATCAACATAGTTGATGTATACCTTCCTACAACGGCGCACAAGCTCACGTGGTTCCACGGCTACGTGCCGGTCAACATGTAGGCACACTCAACATTCACAAGCACACCCTATAGGATGCTAACCTCTCAACATGCATACACGAATATCGAAGTAGAAATCCAGAAAAACAAAGTACGCGTGTATGCAATCAAGCAATATCATATCAAGTCATGATATCCAAGAAGTAATACCCCCAAAGGGTCATACAAGCATGCACGAGCAAGGAATCAAACATTCAAGGTATGAAAGAAACGTGCGCAAGCAGGAAATCAGTGAAGCAATAACCAATAAGGTATCAACAAAGCCAATAAAACACTCTGTAGAGTGGAAAATAGGCAAAGTAACTTACTCAAGTATCAAAGATCAAACAATGATAACGGTACTAGGCAGATATACTTACCTCTTACTGGAACTAGAAGTCCTCCTAGTCACCTCTTGAAATACCTCTTGGACTTCCCGAGAGTATCTAACAGATAGAGTTTCTATTAGAGTTAAAATTCTATTAAAACCCTATGTCTCTAGTTGCACATGCATGACTCTCGCTCTTGTTGGGGTCCTAAAGACCATCTCTTTGGTTACTGGTCCAAATCCCCTGTTTCCATGTCCTTTAGTTGACTCTAGTCCCATCTTGGTCAAACCTAGTCAACTTTCCTTTTATTTGAAGAGTCTGAACCCTAATTATTCATCTCTAGACATTTTAGTTGAATTGGGCCCACCCTCTAAGCCCATTAATCTATTTAGCTTTACCTTAATCCTTTTTAACTTAGAAAGAGCATTTCTGTCATTTGAGTAGCTATGACCCTAAGGTTTAAGGCCCTACCACACTACTTGAGTGATCTCGGGTTCAGTTCCTTCTTCCAACATCCTTATTCGTTTACTTTATCTTATTATTTTTGTTTAATAATAAAACTAGTTTTAACTCAACAATTTGAGCCCAGCCCACTGGGCCTTCAAAACAATGGACCCAATTCCTATTTTAATTGGTCCATAGTTTAACTTAGGTACTTTAGATTAATTAATTTAATTAATCTTCTTAGCTTGGTTAATCCATTTACTTAAATCATTGATTAATTCTCAAACCAAGTCCAAAGTCCTTATATTAAATTGATCTAGATGACTAATCTCTCCCAACACAATTGGGCTAACCCATTTAGACCCAAGCCCATTTGGGCTCACTAGACTAACCCAAGTCCATTTGATTAATCCAAATTGATTAATAGGTCTAACCAATTACTTTGATTAGCCTAACTGAGTTTAATCCAAAATGGTTAACCCGAATCATGAGTTGGTCCAACCCAACTTAACTCTTAGACTTAGTCAATAAGTTATTTGTCTAAGCTTAGTCAATTAGCTTTACTTAAACCCTTACTAACATGAATGATTAAATTTTGTGTCACAACCTAAGTTTAAAAAAAAAATCCCATTAAGATACTTAATAGTCTTACAAATCATTTTAATCATTCCAGTCAATTAATCAATTTAATTTTGTCACACTTATAAAGTCACATAAGATTATTTTAATTGATTAATCAACCCCTAAGTTACTAATTTAATTAGAATAATTAAATTAATAACCATTCCCAGACGGCCAGATTTACTTATTTTGCCTCGAGTTTGAGACAATCCATGGATGAACCGCTCATCCACCACCCGTACCGTAGGGTTACCCTTACACCAACCTCCTCCTTTGTATTGAATCCAGGCCGCGGCTTGATGGATTTTCTCTGGGATCGCCACGTGGCTCCACTGAGGCCGTAATAACGCCTCGCGATCAACCACAGTCTGAGATGATCTAATCTCAGCAGTTGATTCTCTTGTAATAGGATTTTCTTCTCTGAAAAATTATTCAGGGGTCCCTGGAATGTTTTTTTGGTCACATTCTGGTCCATTCTCTGAGAGAGGGGACTATTTCCTTTTAGTCCTTAATACTTTACAAAATTACTAAAAGGTCCTTGAACTCCCAATTATCCCTAATTGGTCTCAAAATTAATTTAATTCCCTTTTTAAAGCTTTTTAATTTTCCATCCTTCAAGCTTAAGAAAATAAATTATGAATCATTTTACGGAATGTAAGTAAAATTTTTATTTCTAAAATTCGTGGATTTTACAGCTGCTAAAGCTCTTATTGCATCCACATTCTGGATTCCGGCCACCTTACTTGGTTTTGTCATTTCATAATTCTATTTATATCCATTGGTAGCCATCTCATCCACTAATTCCTTGGCCGCTTTAGGATCCTTGCTACAAAGGGAGCCACATGCTGCTGCGTCCAACATCTATTTGGTAGCTACATTCAGTCCATTGTAGAAAGTTTGGACTTGCATAAAATCTTCTATCCCATGCTGGGGCCATTTTCTGAGCATGTCCTTGTATCTCTCCCATGTGTCATATAATATTTTCATCTCTACCTGCCGGAAGGAAAAGATATCACTCCTTAGCTTTGTTATTTTGGCTGGTGGAAAATATTTCATTAAGAATTTCTTAGCCAAATGTGCCTATGTCATGATGGAACTATGTGGTAAGGAGGTCAGCCACTGTTTAAACTGCTTTCTCGACTAAGAAAGGAAACAACCTGATGCATAAGGTATGCGAGGATACTCCGTTTATCAAGATTGTGTCATTGATCTAAGGAAACTTGACAAGTGTGCGTAGAGGTCCTCATCTTGGAACCCATCAAACTGACACGATTGTTTAACCATCTGGATGACGTGGGGTTTCAGTTTAAAGTTATGCCCGTTGATTGGTAGTGAGATGATACTTGAGCCGAGGCCGTCGTCGCGAAATCCGATATGGATCCAGTTGGGACCACCATCGGTTTTGGTTAATTGACTTCCGAACTAGATTCTACTGTTGCTGTCTTTTTTAGAACGATTTCTCATATTTGACTATGAAGGTGGCGCTCAAAATCCAAGTTAGGTACTTCCACTGGATATGGAATCCGGCTTCTGGTCATGCACTAGCACCTTTATAGGAAGAAAGCGAAGTTGAATCTAAAAATAAGAGTAAAAAAAATATTTTTATATTTTTTAAATTTTCTGATATTTTTTGGATTTTTGATTTTGTTTTTGTAAAAGTAAGCTAGACTAACTAACTAGAATAATAAATTCTAATGTTAAATGGCGTTGCGGTCCCACGGTAACGGTATAAAAAATCCTTGATGCACGCCGCGAGTGCGCGACAAACTACCCGGAAGTGTACGGGGTTGATCAAGTAGTAAAGTACCCAAAGGTAGGGTTATCGAATCCACAGGAACTGGAATACTAGTACTAACTATCCTTGCTATCTAGTCTAAAACTATGGAAGGTGTTGTGATTGATTGATTATCCTAAGAAGAAACTAACGCGAACAATTGGTAGATAGTGAGCAGTTAGAGATGAACGTGGTACCTCAGATCACAATCCTCCTAGGATTCCTTTGTTAATAATAGAATTCTAAGTATTGGCTATCCATTAATTAATTCTTGGGAGTTTGACAATTGCACCATCTATATACCACATCCGATCTCTCGGTATGCAGATCAAACTCATTACCTATGTCTAGTTATAATCTAACTAAGAGAGATATGGATCTATGCATAAAGAGACATGCAAGTCAAAACCTTAAGCACATATGTGCCTCGCTAGAATATAACGAGGTATATGACCATGGCTCCTGCAAAATACAATCACATAAATCAAGCACAGCTCACAAGAATCATTAATAAAGGAAGGCTAATAAATAAAAGAATTCAATTAACAAATAATCCTAGGATTCATGTGTATGAGGCACCACTGAAGGGGTTTAACCATAACAGAGATACCGGAGAAAGACATAATTTAAAATATAAGGACTCTCTTGCTCGATGTATACTCCGCCTTCGATCTTCTCTAAAATCCTAGCCGTCGCTCGAAACACCAGCCTAAGACTAATCTGCCAAAGTCCCCGAAATATGTGCCTTCGGCAGGTTTATATAGAATTTTATCTGATTTGGTACGGACGTATGCATCTAATGCACGTTCGTGCTGGCTCCTGCGGATCGATCTTTACGGGTTTTGAAATCAGTGAGTTACATGGGCATGTGCACAACCATGCACAATTCTACTATAGCCGTAAACATCTCTGTGAAGGGCTCTTTTAGCTTGTTTCATCCTGGTTGGTCTCTGCTTTCTCTTGTTTCACTTTTCACAGGTACCTATTTTACCTGCTAAATCACAAAACAAACCCAGAGAAGTACAAAAATAGAGGAATTGATGCAAAACAAGGGGATAAGTGCATGCAAATATGATAGAAATATATGTATAATTGTGCACTTATTAAGAGACATGATATTATACAATCTTCTTGCTCATTGGTATCAATTCTTATGTATATATTATGAAGATGGACCTATTGGTTAATATTCCAAAGCTTATCTGCTTAGGTTTATGGATTTTGATTATCCTGAGTGATAATCTAATAAAAATTTTACTCTCATGGTGACTATAACTAATGGAGTTCAGTTTTGATGTTCATTTGTCTCAGTTAATGGTGCACATATCATGATTTTATAAAATAAAGATTACTGAATTTTTTCTTTTGTGCCTGGTCATGAAAAGTTAGTTATTTAGGACTAAGGCTGTGTTTTAATTGAGGGAACATATTATAGTTGAACCAGTTTATGGTTTAATTTTTTACATATTATTTTTATAGTAGTTTATTTAACCATCATGAAATTCAGTACATCTTATTTTCACACATTAGTCATTATCCTCCTTATTACTGATTAACAATTTTTGTTGGCACTTGTGTATCTTTCATTATTGTAGGATAGAGAGGCGTAATGCAACTCAAGGGAGCTAAACATCAAGTGCATCAAGTTACAAGCGATGGACAACAAGTGGGAGTCGTTATTTTATTAAATTTATGGCTGGCCAAGTTGAGGAGGGTTTAAAGGTAGATAAGCGCTTTAAAACACAAGCAATTCATGTCGCTATGAAAGCCATGAAAGAAGCATTCATGATGACAGTCATGGAGGCCAACATAAGTAATCATCTAAGGATAATACGACACAGGTGGGAAAGAGTAACAAAATTAAAGGAAATGAGTGGCATGGTTTGGGATGACAACTTGAAAATGATCATTATGGGTGAGGCCGAGTATCTGGACTACATTAAGCTATTTTTTATCTTTTACATTATGTTTTCAATTGATCATGTTAATAATTAATTTCTTAATTATAGATCCATCCACAAGATGAGCCATATTTGAACAAGCCTATTAAGGATTATGATATGCTCGAGGTTATATGTGGGAATGATCAAGCTTGTTGTCATCGTGTGGTTTAGTTTGGAAGTCATCTTGGTACACAAATAGACAATGTCACGACGCCAGAAGAATTGCCTCCCACTGAGCAGTTTAATGATATGTTCTTTGGGGACGCAGATGCATATGACAATACATCCCCTTGATCCATAGTCAGCCCAATGTCTCTAAACACACATCTGCAACAAGCCCAATACAAAGAAGGAAGGGAAAAGGCAAGAACAAGGTGAATGCCAATAATGATTCAGTTTGGGAGTTAGTTACCACTATTAGGGATGCATTTGAATCAATTAGATCTGGTCGAACATTAAGCTTTGCAAAAGAGCTTCAAGATGAGTGCACAAAGGTAACTCAATATGGTTATTCCACAGAACAAGCTATGAGGTTGTACCATTTCTTGATGAAAGATTATACTGAAGCTCATACCTTTTTTACAATGTGTGAGGACTTTCGAAAGCTTTGGTTGACTACGTACATTCTTTACTTGAGTCAGGTCGGGACTTGTGTCTACTCTTTTGAACGTATGTGGTATTTGTGATTAGGACATAATTACTGTTAACTTTCTGTATTTTGTATTTGTGCCTAGTGCTTTTGAATGTATGCCTGGACTAATGTAACAATGATATATATGTTGTTCAAGCAACCAGAATGCTTTATTTTCAGGTCTATTTCCATTAGCATAACCATCTATGTTATTTCAGCTATGATTTTAAACTATCTTTGCGAGTGTGTAAGATTATAATTTTATGCAGTAATGTATTTGTTCCCATTGTGACTAGTTGTTAGGGGGAAAATAAAAACTGAGTGTTGGATTAATTATGTGATTGTTCAATTTATGGATGTCTCATCTTTGAAAACCTTCTACTTGGTTGTCACCCTTTTACTTTCTTTGATGTTTTTCGTTAGTCTAATATTAAGTTGAAGAACATGTTAGCATGTTAATTATATTCACATGTTTCCTTTTTTTAATTTGAAATTTTCTACGCATGTTTTTTTTTTCCTGATATAAAGATTTTAAATTATTGAAGTGATTATATTGCTTCCCACAGTCAAGATTTTGAAATTGTATACATCTTCGTTTTAGGTTTTGTAAAATCAAGATAAAAGCTATCTTTAACTAATGTTGCTTCCCACATACAAGTTTTTTTTAACTAATATTAAAAATTAATAAAAATTTGAGAGCTACGCTACTTTTAAAAGTTACAAATATTTAAAATATTATGTTATAAAATAATTAGTTATAAAAAAATTGATGAATTTAATATATTGAATATTTTCTTAAATAAATATTAATTTAATATATTGAATATTTTCATCCCTATATATATATATATATATATATATATATATATTTATGTATTAATTAATAAAATTTAATGGGGTTTTATGATTAGTAAAATCTAATAATCACCGTAACCCACCATGAGTGACCATATACAAGGATTGTCAAATCCAACACTCCAAATATATCAAACCAAACACATGTTTTTCAAATCCAGATTTACATATTCCTCCAACCAAACACAAAATTCTCAAATCCAACACTTTTCAATACATCCAACCAAACATTGGATTTGATTCTCCTCTTTTTTCAAATACAACGATTTACAACTACAATGTAATTCAAAATCCTCTATATTTGAAAATACATTTAACCAAACGCACCCTTCTAAATAAATAATTATAAATGAAAAACAGAAGACTAAGTATTAGACATAATTAAAATTTAAGGGCACTACTTCTAACATAGTGCGCCTCTAACACTAGGGTTTTGGGGAGGAAGAAGAACGAGGGAGTTTTGCATTGATGCTTCTCAAAAGGAAGAAGAATTGGTTTAGGGTTCTCAAAGAAAAGATTGGACAAGAGAGAAAATTTTTAATTTACAAATGGGTTGAATTAGAATTTTATATCTCCACAAACTTTCACAACCATCGTGTAATCCTTTTCACACCCCCTACCTATGAATCACTTTCCCTAGTCAAAGGGAAAGTAATTACAAGTTGACCATTACTTTGCATAGCTCATTTGAATACCAACGTGTAAAAGTGTTTCATGGCCTCTACTTTCTCTGCAAAGTTGTTACTTTCCCGCATACCAAACGATCCCTTAATTGAATTCCATCTATATTTCAAATGATTCAAACAATCCTAAAATAAATTAACAAGTATAGTGAGACGCACCAAGGTTTATCCTTCATCTCTCTCTCACTTCACAAGGTGGTTTGTCAATTGTCACAAAATTCAAAAGAAGCTAAAAAATGAAGTGGAAACATCAATGAAGTTACAGTTGTAAATAACATTTTGGCTTTCAAGCATGACAATTTGAAGATGATTCATTAGGAGAGGGAGAGGGAGGGAGGGAGGGAGAGAGAGGAGAGAGAGAGAGAGAGAGAGAATTTTAATTACCCAATATAGATGTAGATGCCTATGGCAATGAGGAAGATAATGATAAATGCAAAGTAGATGATGATGGTATGGACAAACATTGAGATGCTACTCGTCTTGAAGTTGGAAAACTCCACCACTCTTCCATTCCCCGGCAGTGGGAATAACAAATTAAACCTAGCCATAACAGCACGAACAGTACCACAGCTATCACCACAGTTCCCCAATCCGCCATTATTCCCTACGTTCTTTTTCTCATCTGTCTCTTCCACTTCCTCTATTTATAACCAAGATAGATAAGCTCCCCATTTGAAAGACTTGTTCCTAGCAGTGATATGAGTTAGTGTAGGGATAAAACAACTTTGGAGAAAAATTTATCAGATTAAAAAGATAATAAATAATAGTTATTTATATCAAGCCCATATACCATCTATGCGTATTTTCTGATAAATCCATATCGTCTTAATATTTATAAACTATTAATATTTAATTATAATAAAATATTGATTAATGTACCATAATTAAAATTTTACAAGTCAAATCCCAAATTTAATAAATAAAGTCATTTAATAAAAGATTATATCATACTTTTTCAAATATAAGAATATGTAACGTATTCCTTCACTATAGCCATGCAAGGTGACTCTCATGGTATGTTATATAAGGAGGCTGACCAGTCAAAGGCAGAGTATATGGGTGAAAACCTCAAGAGAGGCGACTCGCGGCTAGGGCATCCATGTAGTGTAAACCATAACCAATTAGGAGGGGATCATTCCACGTGTCGAAAGAGCACGCGATCCCGAAAAGTAAATCAATGCTACGTTGATTACGTGTTGACTAGCAAGGCAAAGGTGTTAAGATAATGTGGGGATCGTGGGAAAAGGGCATCGAAGGAATTAGAGATGTAGGCCTTACTCTCGGCTGGGAGAGGAAGGAGACTCAGGGAGACTGTATTTTGATGGAGCTCGCCAATCTTTTCATTCAAAGGGGTTTCTTAGAAACCCTATTGATCTTATTTGCTTATGTTTGTATGAAGTGTCCTTTGGGTAGATCTTATGTGCTTATGTATGTATGAAGTGTCCTTTGGGTATATCTTGGGGGAGTCTATAATGCTTGTTCCTATGAGGTAAGCTTGAAGAACCTATTTTTATTTTGGTTATTTGTTTGCAGATGATGAATATCATAGATGAGTACAAACCCTATGGGTGTTTTCCGAAATCTCTAAGGCTGTGTTTGATTGCAAGATGAAAAATTGGGTGGAAAAGAAAACTTTTCCATGCAAAAGTTTGCCATGGAAAATTTTTCTGTAGAAAATAAGAAAGTGGTTGTTTGATTGGCAGTATTTTCCAACTACATTTTCCATGAAAAATTCATATTTTGCCGTTTGATTGCTCTTATTTTCCATGGAAAATCTATCATTTTCCATTGAAAATGTCAAATTGGTTGTTTGATTGCATCAATTTTCCCTAGAAAAAGTAACATTTTCCATGGAGAATTTTTAATTTTCTCCATGAAAAAAATATATTTACATATTCTTTATCACTATCTTTATCACTACTTAACCTTTACACAAGAAATTATTATTATTATTATTATTATTATTATTATTATTCATATATATATATAGGGCAGTGATCACTGCTTTTATATGTTAAATATATGTTAAAAAAATATATTATATATTATATAATCTATTTAAATATATATAGATTTATCTATATATTTTACATAATATATAGATTATAGATAACCATATATATATATACACACAAAAAGCATTGATTTCAAACATAAATTTCAAACACCAATCAAACATAAATAAAAAAAAACAAAATACATAAATTTCAACTTCAAATTTGAAACAACCAAATAAAAAACATGTTCACATAGTTGAGGAAGGTTCAAATATAAAAAGTTTGAGTAACTAAGCATGTTCACATATAAAAAGCATGTTAACATAATTCAAAGTACACATTTCTTCCAATAAAACAAAACTATAATCCGAGACATGGATTACTTGTTGACCTTGCGATTTACCCAACCACGCAAAAATGCTTCATCATTAATCTCAAGGAAAAAACGAGCCTCTTCCTTGTCATGCACAAATATTTGCATGAGATCCATAACATCACCATCCACAAGACCCAATCCCCGAAGTTTCTCTAGAATTGCTTGCATATCGACACGACTTTGAGTTGCTTGCTCCTTGAACGCAATGGCCATTTCTTGCGAGGATTGAGCCATAATTTTGAGGGCCGAGGCGACATCATCCATTGGTTTCCCACGTTTACGCTTAGCTCTCGAGCCTCTTCCTTGTGCGGCTTCATTGGGGGTATTGGACACGTTTGAGTGAGTTGGGTGTGTTTCCTCCAACTCATCTTCATCCTCTAGACCGGCTCCCACTGGTCTGTTGATTTCAACTTCATTCATTTGTACAAAGTCATTCCCCGAGATAGCTCGATCTCCAGTTGCAATGTCATTGCCAAAAATGGTAGCCAAATCATAATAGCGAGGACATGACTTCCCCTTCATATTTTTTGCATCCGGATTATCCTAAAAAATCATGAGACATAAAACCATAAGAAATTATTAATAAACAACTAAACCAAATAGAATACTAAAAATTTATGCATGAAATCCATAAAAATTGTCATCTTCTGATTCAATAACCAATAACATTAGTTTTTATTTGATATAATTGATAGATAAAAAACTTAAAACTTCAACTAAAAAAATTAACATATAAAAAGGAAAACAAAATACATGAAAAAATTTACCTGAAGGTACTTCTCCCAAACAAGAGGATCCGCTGTGACTCGGCCATTTTCATCCAACCCAAACCCGCTTATCTTGAGCAACTCCGTGATCTCCTTGTAATCTGCTTTGATGGTCTTCAATCTAGCCCTCACATGAGTAACTCCTACAACCACTTGGCAACGTTCCAATACTTTGTTGACAACCTTCATACATTCCTCCGCCTTAAAGCCATTTTCAGTTCTTCTTGGCCCCGCAAGCACCACCTCTAAAAGAGTATTAATCAGTGCTTCATCCATATCGTCTGACCAACGAACTTGCCTTTTTTTTGTTTCTACTTGGGAGGAAGCTGGAGTGATTTCCTCAACATCATGTACAGAGCTAGAGACTGTAGCAGGCCTAGGAATAGCAAATGAGCCTTGATTGCCAAATCGTCGACTTCCCATTATCTGTTTCACTTTAAAAATCAATAACAAAACCATGGAAACATAGTACATATATTGCTAAAATATGCAATAAAAAGTTCATAAATGTGACATGTAAAGTTATGACATAACATAACATAAGTTGCTAAAATTTGCAATTAAAAGTACATAAATGTGTAATATAAAGATATGACATAACAAAACATAACATAAGGTGCTGAAATTTATAACATAACATAACATAAAAATCAATCCTCATAGGTCGTGTCATAGCTGTTAGCGTCGAAACCATCCCACATAATGTTAGACAGTGAATCTCTTTGGTTGGTCCATGCTACTTCAGGTGTGATTCTGATGTTGGCATTAACATGTGAGTCTTCAGGTACATCGACATGCGGGGGGTCTACTTCATTGTCACTAACCTCATCATCACTACAGAGATCATCTGAGTCATCAACACGTAAGAAGTTATGCAAGGCACAACATGCAAGGACGATCTTCGCTTGTATATCTATATCATGAAAGGGTTGATGCCTAAGATAGGCAAACCTCTTCTTCAACAAGCCGATGGTCCTCTCAATAACATTACGAAGAGATGAGTGTCGAAAGTTGAATAGCTCCTTGCGGTTTTCAGGAAGTAGACCCCGAATGTCTCTACGATGATAGCGTGTACCCCGATAAGGTGTAAGAAAACCAGGGACTAAGGGGAACCCCGCGTCAGCAAGATAGTATTTACCTATATTATTAGAAGGAAGAATTAGAGGTATCGTCATATATTCTTCTTACTGTGATAGATCAAGGGATATATAACATACCAATAGGAACTGTCAACCTAGCTCCTTGTCGTGAGACTGCACTCCTCAACAAACGACCATCATGTGTTGATCCCTCCCAACCGGCAAGCACATAGGTAAACTTCATATCAAATGTGCATGCCACCAATACATTTTGAGAAATGACTTGTTTCCTATTCCGATACCTCGGTTGTTCCTCCACAGGGACATAAGCAGCAATGTGAGTACCGTCTATAGCACCTACGGCATCCTATTAGAGGTACAATATATTTGAGTGGTAAGTATCTAAATCCTAACAGAAATAGAAACAATCTTATTATTATAAACATCTAACCTGAAAGTAATGGAACCAATCTTGGACATTCTCCTTATCAAAGGGGGAGTTTTGAGCAGTAGCATTGGTGACAACATCTCTATAGAGATTAAGACATGCATTTAACACTCTATGAAAATAATAGCTAACAGTTTGACCAGACCTAAAAAATGTAAAACTTCCAACTCTGTTGCGATGGTCATGGCCAACTGTGTATAGGAAAATAGCTACTTGCTCTTCAACACGCACAAATCGGCTATGAGCTAAACCGTAAGCACGTAAGCGATTGCACAAATTGTGGAATGCACCCATTTTCATCCTGAGTAGCTCATGGCAAGTCCTATCACTAGTGTTGAACATTCGGTTCAATACTAACTCTCTATCAGCTCTCCAATTCCTATGAGGAGCTCTATGGAGAATTCTGTTATGATAGTGTTGCCTCATATAATCATAGATCGCTGAAGCTTGCATGACCATCATCCAAAACATTAACACAAGTTGTCTTTGAGTCGGTGCTCTCGCCATTCAATAACCTATTTAATTATTAAGTAAAGTTAAATAAATAATATCAGTATTAAATAAAGATAAAAAAATATTACAGGTCCCAACATTAATTAAAAATTGTTCTGACTAAGGAGTGTATATAATATCATTATGCAAGTGAACTTCCTGATTGAGAAGCAAAGTATGGAAGGCACAGGAGAAATTAATCCATAGGACTGCCCAACATGATCATCATAAGGGAGGACTGGAAGAGAAGTCATGCTTACCAAACCTCACCTTCTTAATATGTATGCTAAACTCTAGTTAATCATCATCACTTTCAACGTTGCTTCCTTTGTGAAACCCTCTACTTTCAATTACATTTCAAACTCTAATAAAAAAAAACATATCATTGGAGTGACATTTTATCTACTGTTCAGTGATCTATTCCTTACATCAAATTATCTTTAGCCATTATTTGTTTAAATTAAGTCCTTAATTTGGAGGGTTAACATTAATAAGACTTGCAAAGGATCAAGATGCTAATTATCCAATATAGTAAGGTGTAACAGTCTTAAATAGCTCTTGTTTCATTGGTTTTACATACTGAAAAGCATGCATGTCCCACCCAATTGAATGACTTCACATGGAGCCCATAAATATTTAAGATTCAAACTGACTTGTTGCTTTAATTCCCAAGAACTCTCCCTCAACTTTGAACTATCACTCCATGGTTTTGAGGTCAATCTTGGCAACTATTTTATTATTGTTCAAGCCCTGTATTTATTATATATGGAATGTAAAGAGAGAGAGTGTGTATAGCAGTGGCATGAAACTCACTTTAGTCGAGGAGGCTTGGCTTGTGTGAATAGAAGACCTTTTAAACAACATAAACAGCGCATGCCATGTAGCATGAAAGATACTGAAAAATCCTTCAAGCTGTGTTACAATTTTATCAATACTATGAGGATGTTTGTAATACCCCCTTTCCACATAGAGACCAGTGTCACACCAGCTGGGCCGGAAATGCATCCAACCCATAAGCTGTGAAATCTAGATTCATAATATCAGGAAATACTCTAAATAAAGTCATAAACATAACATAACTTGCTCCCTATTGGGAGACCAGACATGGCCGAGATTATGTCATAACACGATACACAACAAGTCTGGGCGGCAAGGCCCCAAATACAACCATATTCCAAATTTACATAACAAGTCCTCAAGACTAAAACATAAATATAAAACAGGTAGTCAAGCCAGAGCCATCTAGACCTTGACCCTACGCGTGTAGCACGACCCTCTTTATCTTGGGCCCACCCTAGGTCTGCAATAAAAATAATAACAACCAGAAATTTGAGCTATGCGAGCTCGATGAATTGTGAACAATTACGCTGGTATTAGCATACAATTGCCCCATACATGTAAGCAATTCAAAACATGGAAATCTGTATGTTATCTAGAATCGGGTTAACATGCCAATGTACTCGGAAACAGGAAAAACCCGTGTAAACCCAATATTAATTATAATCATCCTTTGCATAGAATATGCAACTATATAGGTATGCAAGACCTCCTGAAGCACTAGCCTGCACTCCTAGTTTCGATTCCCCCGGGAGAAACAACTATCAGGGGGTATGTCCTGCCGCACCTGATCCTAGGGCGCCGAGCACCCATCCTCGACGATCAGAGGTATGTCTCACCATGCCTGAGTCGTCATGCAAAATGCACCTCGCACTGATAAGGGCTTCTCGGAGTTGGGATGAAATTTCATGATAAAACAGTTGAAAGTATGAGTTTGTTTAAAACCATTTTTAAAACCTCTCCATCCCTAACCCAATATCAATGCTCCTAATTCTATCCTCGCTGTATCTTCCGGTATGTCTAGCTAGGGTGCAGCTTAGCTTGCCAACTCCTCATTCTACCAATTTGGGGTATTCCTTTATAAGAGAATATATTAGTTCCACTTTGTAATCTATGCAAGCGTGAAATTCACAACGTTAATATAAAAACGAAAAACCATCGGTAAACACAACTCAAATCAAGACTCGCATAAGTCACAAGAAATTCAAAATGCGATAAAATTCTTGCTTACAACATAATGTACAGAAAGTCCACTCACATTAGTCCTTGCGAGTTCCTAGGAATCCACAGGTCCTTGGTGACTTCCGCAGAACCTTTTCCCCTCCCTAGAATCAATGAGAGTACTGAATAAATACAAACTCCATATTTCCCTTAACTTCGTCTTATAGTTTAAGAATACGGAGTTTTAAAGACATGGTTCCGTATTCTTAACTTAGACTTCTGATCATTTCAAAGTTAGCTTATAAGAGACATTAACCTCTTAAGACCATGTTTTCATACTTAATGAACATCACATGCCCTTAAATACTTATATTACCCTTAAGCATGTTTAGCTAGCCGACATTAAACACTCTAGAGCATGAATACCCGAAGCATGGCAATTATGGGCATTGGGCCTACATAAGCATGTGAATTACAAAAGCTAAACATACTAAAGCAAGCTAACATGGTCACTAATCGGCATTAATGCCTTAGGACTTTCATGAAAATTTCGGCGGTACCTTCCCTGTTTATAGGGCCCCGAAACATTATACAATCAATCACATATATCATAATGCATGATAGGCCATGGTTCTACATTATCATTCAAGCATTCACACTCTCTATTCTTCCCTTGATCTTCCTCTAATCCTAGCCTAATTACAAACTTAGCATCAAGCAATACTCATCACCACAAGTTCCTTCAAACATGCATCTAACTTAGGGGTTTTCCCCAAATCCAAATTACTAGGGCTTTACTTGGAAAAAGAGATTGCTCGTCGGCGTAGGGCTATGAACTATCCACTGGTGAGGGAGGTCGCGAAGGGAGAGCTGGCGGTCGTGATCAAGGGTGGCCGGCCGGCTCCATGAATCGGACGGAGGAACGCGTGAGGGGGTCCAGCGGATTGGTCACCGCGTGCGGGAGGAGAAAGCTGCCGGCGGTGACTCGTCAGGTCAGCTGGCGGCTGGCCAGGAGGTGAGGTGAGGTTCCTACGGGACCGAGGAGATAGCGGCGACTTCGGCGTGAATGGCCCACCCTCGTGCACGAGAGATGGTGAGGGAAAGAGAGAGAGAGTGATGAACTTTTCTCTCATCTCTAAGACTTACCTTATAGCCCCTTTCATGATGAATTTAATTTCACTATTCTAATATTAAATTGTCACATGGCTCTAATAGTATATATTATCATGGTCACATGGCTCCAATGACCACTTTAATCAACCTTCTCTCCTTCCATTTTTATCATCCTCAATTAATTTTACTATTCAAACATTAAATGGTCACATGGCTCCAATATTGTATATTATCATTGTCACATGGCTCCAATGACAACTTAATCAACCCTATCTCCTTCTTTTATTTAGCTACCCTTCATTTAAAATAATATAATTATTGAAGTTCCTGTAGCATCACATAACTTAGTGTAGCTTCACTTGTCCCAACTCAATTATTCACCCATCTGTCTGTCTGGGCCCAGACCCACCAATTCCGGGTCAATGATCCCAGACATCACTGGTACATCTTGTACCCTCACGAGAGTACGCCTCTTGTCGGACTGTGATCCACATTGCCGGCTTTTGACTCGCCCGATCTACTTTATCGGAACTCTAATGTTTGTATGTTTCTCTTAATTACTCTTGATTAATTAACATTTAATAATTTATGAACTAATTAATCCAAGGACAATATATACACACAAGTGATGAGAAATATCACTATGTTCTGCAGCAACTGTTTATAAAACTTATAGCCTTATAACAAGATAAGGGCTCTTCATAGTAAGGACAATATATATGTCTGACATCCACATCATGAGTTCCATTTATCAACAAGCATATTATGATGATAAAAATGAGACTTTACAAGCATATTATGATAAAAATGAGACTTTGGTTTATACTAGAAATATTGAGCATACAAACAAAACCATGAAATAGAATTTCTTGGATATAATAGTTGAGGATTCAATAGACCAAAATTCATCAAATAAATAGAAGAAATGAATCAGATTGTAAAGATACATATTACAAAACAAGAAGTGTATAAATATTACAGAACAAGTCTTTATCAAATATCAGAATAATTTATAGGAAATTTTTTTTTAAATGATCAAATAACATCAAAGGTTGGCCGCAGCTGTATTACAAATCAAAGAAAAAAATAATTAAAATTACATCCTCACATTCATTTAGCAGTGAGGAATGAAGGCGAAGAAGAGAACATTACCAATATTGTGACGGCCTCTTCGCAAGTTGGAATAGAAGAGAACCACTTCAAGTCAAAGGATGGCCCAACTGTATTACAAATCAAAGAAAAAATCAAAATTACATCCCTACCATTCATCTACCAATTAAGATTTTTTGAGGGGTGTACATTCAAAATAATTGAATAAATAATAAATAAAACCACCAAACAAAAATATTGATATGAATTCGGATGCAATTTAAAATGGTGGATGTGTTACTATAAAATAATAACAGCTAATGTAATGTGCTAGTAGTGATAAGCTTTAATATTGTCCTAACAAACAATAATGATATAAATATTCCAAGCCTTCAAAGTCACTAGCAATAATGGTCCTATATAGGTGTCAAGGAAATTCATAGCAAGTTGTGTGACATAAATCCTTTCTTCAAATTATATTTGGGGGGAAAAAAAGAACTTCAATTTAGAAAAGAAGGTTTTGTAAGAAATAGAGTAAAAAAGGTTGAGGGGATATTCAAAGAAAAACATGGAAAAAATGGATATTCAAAGAAAAGAGAAAGAAAAAGAAAAAAGGTTAAGTGGATAAGCCTGCAAAACACTGAAGCAAAGGATATTGATGAACCTCAATGCAAAAGAGAGAGAAAAGATATGATTTCATAAACTGAGAACTCAATGGACTAGCTAGTTCTTCATTTGCCACCTTAAAAGCCCAACAAAGCATCTTTAGCAGCGTTTTTTAGAACCTTAAAAACTTTCTGCATTGCATTCTAGCAAGTCATGCTTAATGAAAAGGAACAACATGAAAAGAGAAAAAGGGAAAGAGGAACTTCTAATCATAATTATACTACTACTTTGCAAGCATTCTCATACAAAAGAAGAGACAAGGATGATTTATTTGCATTTTGCAAACATTCTGCTATCTACGAAATGCGATTTGCAGAAACTGTGGGATTGATAATGTGTAATTTAAGTGCCAATTAAGATACTACTCAAAACAGTTCAAGATAATGGGTTTTAAATAAATAAAGTATTTCTGTCAGCTTTATTGGAGGAAGATCTAATAACAGGATGTTGAGAACATTCAATATAGTTATATGCAAAAGAACAAGTGTTTTTTACTCATCATTCAAACTTTAAAAATAAATCCATGCAAAGCATTTTCATAATTTCCATTAAATAAGACAAGGAAACTGAAAGGCAGGAATCAACAACTTTTATAAATAATGTAAAAAAATGTCAGATATTTATTAATCAACTTGGTAATTCTTTTTAATAGAACACTAGATAATTACTTACCCCTGTTCTATAATGACTAAATACATTAAATGCTAACTAGGAAACCCCATAGTCATGATTTTTGAAGAGATAAACTTTGGATCATAAACAACATTAGTTTGATTTTAACAAATAGTGTGACTTTAGAGTTGGAGAGAGAGAGAGAGATGAGAGAGAGCACTGAAAATCATAACATGATTGAACAAAATGTTCTTTTGGAACAAACAAATGAAATGGAAAAACTTAGGTGTCCCTAATAATTAACTTCTAAACTTAATATAGGACTCATTAAAAATAAAGTTCAAAGTGTGTGGGCGTGGATGTGTCTTTCTCAATGTATATATCAGCATCACATGATCACAGTAAAAAAATAATTGAATTGAGGAGACATTTATTTGGAAATGAATGAACATTAAATTGGTAATTTGGACAACTAAATTGCAGGTTTTATTGATAGTCCTCACTATCTCCAGTGGATCCTGGATATAAAGCATGATTACTTTTGATTTTCACACATGAGAAAGAGCTTAATTACTAGACATAATAGTTGTATGAATAATAGCAAATTGGGCAGAAAATCAAAGAACCATCATTCCAACAAATAGCAGAACATCTTAAGTAATTGCACATTATTATTACATAACCTGGTTTTCCTTCATTATATTACATCGAATTTATCTTTAGATAAAACACACACACACACACACACACACACACACACACACACACACACACACACACACACACACACACACACACACACACACACACACACACACAGTAACAGGGCACGGGCACTAGTTTTATCCCCTTGAATATTGTTTTCATATGTGAATTGATTAACTTACAAGGTACTCACTGCTAAAGGAAGCATCAGTGATAATGAAGCTGATAACTAATTCTTCTCAAATAAATTGGAATAAGTAAGGGCAATTAACTTTCATTATTTCTTTCATACAAAATAGGATTTTCATTGATGGTTGATTAGCTGACAAGTTTATCCTTTTTGAATTTTATGTCAAACTATTCCACCCCTTTGTGCACAATACTGCATAAATAATTGAAGAAAACTTCACATAATACTTCAAAAGATCAAAAGGTAGATCTCAGATATACATAGTTGGAAAGGCTGAAGACGCAACAGCTATGAAACATGTATGCATTGAGGGAGAGCGGGCTTACCAAATTAAGCGACGATGGCGATCGACGGAGGAACGGAGGAGAGGGAGAGAGGAACTCGGCGTAGCTCAGCGGAGGTTCGTCGGTTGGGGAGATCGGCGGAGGTTTCTGGATTCTAGGGTTAGATGGGTGGGTGTCGCGTGCGTGAGAGAGAGAGGAACCCGTGACTTTTTATTTGGTTTTTTTTCAAAAAACCCCCTCTGTTTTCCCTGGAAAACTTTTCCTATGGGGGGAGGCAGGAAAAGTTTTCCACCAATTTGATGGAAAATAGGGTCACGTGACAGGGTTTGTGGAAAAATTTTCCACGGAAAATATTGACAATCAAACAACTCAAAAGGCTGAAAAATCACTCATGGAAATGTTTTCCATGGAAAATAGTGGCAATCAAACACAACCTAAGAGTTTGAAGAGAGATCTGTTACATATTTTGGTATTTTCATTCCTGTAGTAACTCTCTTTCTTGGCGGAGCATACAAGAATTAAGGACCTCCAAACAATGATGCATATAGTGATGACCATCATGTAACAACGCGAAGAACAATTTAAGGAGATGTTGATGGCCTTTACTCAAAATGAGGAGCATAACCAGGAGTGTTTCCAGGTACTAGAGAACTCACTAGTTGGTCCTTCTAAGTTGATTCAATCCATATCCAGGTCCACGAGTTCGCAACCATGCCTTAATGCACATGCTTCTACCGAGGTGGCGATCATCCATGACCATCCCTTGTTGGCTATTCCTCTACGATCGATTCATATGGAATTTCCATAATTCGATGGAACTGTAGCTCTGCAATGGACTTTTCGAGCCCAACAACTCTTCGATTACTATGGCATCACTGATGTGTATCGTGTTAAGATAGCAGCCATCCATCTCGAAGGAGATACGGTCCTGTGGTTCCAGATGCTCCAGAAGATGGGCAAACTGACGTCTTGGTCCGTTCTCACAAAGGCAATTGAAGCAGCTTACGCCCCTTCGGTCAATGAGTGCCGTCGTTACTCCCTATTCAAGTTGACCTAGCAAGGTTTTGTGGCGTCCTATTATGCAGGGATCACGGTGCTTGCAAATCGGATGGACGACATCTCTCAAGTAACATTCCTAGACTGTTTCATCAGTGGACTCTTCTAAGAACTTCAACGGGAGGTGATCCCATAGCAACCAGAGTCGCTCACCAAGGCCTTCACTTTGGCCAAACTATTTGAGCAGAAATACACACATCCAGGAAAGCCAGGCAGCATGAAGATGAACCCTGACGTACACATGCCCATTAGGGTGGTTCCCGGGACTCGGGCCGAGCCCGTGCTTGCCCCCAAGACACCTCTTCCCACGGCAAGTATGACTGCTACCTAGACTTCCAACATGTCTTCAACATACAGGAAGATGAACATGGATGAGATGTAGCTTTGAACAGCTAAAGGGCTATACTTCACTTGAAGGTGAGATTAATATTCTCGCTCTCATCGCTGTCCTAACCGAAGCTTATTGGCACTCCATGGAATGATGACCCTGAGGTTGCTTTGGAGACTAAATTTCTTCTTGACCCTTGACCCCCTGATTCTCTGGAAAAACTATTCCATAAGTTGCCCCTCAATGCGATGAATAGCGGCTTGGTCTCGGGTACCATACGCTTCTATGGCTTCGTTCGTGGACATCCTATGCACATCTTGTTCGAAGGGGGAAGCGATGGCAACTTTATACAGCGGCGGCTAGCCCATTTTTGGCGCTGTGTGGTTGGAAACTCTAGGAGTCCATCTAGTGGACTACAACAAGCGCTTACTCAGGTTCTATCAAGATGGTCGGTTCATTACCCTAAGAGGAGAGAGCTCTATCAAACCTCAGCTCACAAAAGTATGTCAATTGCATAGTTTGAGCTCAACGAAAGCGATTGCTCACTACTTTACGCTGACGACTCTAGAACTCAAGTATACTATTGAAACTATGGTTTAACCTAGCAATATGTGCACAGACCCGAACAGGGAAACTCAACTTTTACCCAAAAAGCAAAAGATCCTCAAGACGTTGTTGTTTTAGTATCAAAAGGTCTTCGTGGTTCCCACTGGTTTGCTTCTACCACGAGGGTGCACCCACCGCATATCATTATTTTCGGACTTCAGATCGGTGAAAGTAAAACCCTATTGGTATGCACACAGTAAGAAGAAGATCAAAATGATGGTATTGTAAATGCTTCGAGATGGTCGATAGAGACAAGCACCAGCCCCTTTTATCACCCATCCTCGTCAAGGATGTGGCCCTTTTGTACCGACAATAGAGCCTTGAACGTCGTCACGATCAAGGTTGCTTTCCTAATCGTGACAGTGGGCGAACTCTTGTATGAGCTTCACGGTGTTGCTTACTTTTCCAAGCTCAACCTCTGATAAGGTTATCCAAGTTTTGCTTTACCCTGACGACAAGTACAAGACCGCCTTTCGAACACATCACGACCGCTACCAATGGCGTGCCATGCCGTTCAGCCTCTTGAACGCACCGCCGACCTTCTAAGCCTTGATGAACCAAGTGTTTCAAAGCGCGCTTCATAAGTATGTTATGGTGTTTTTTTATAACAATTTAGTTTACAGATCTGATTAGAATGCTCACTTGAATCAGCTGGATACGGTGTTGTCCACCCTGAAACATCACCAACTATTTGCGAGATTATCTAAGTGTAGCTTTGGGCGCACTAGCGTGGAGTATCTTGGGCATGTCATATAGGGCCAAGGGGTCGAAATAAAATAAACAAAGATAGCTTCTATCTTACAATGGCCTGTGTCTTCAACTATTAAATAGCTTCATGGATTCCTTGGTTTAAGCGGGTATTACTGCAACTTCATTAAAGGGTATGCTCTGAAGGCCCACCCGTTAATAGAGCACTCAAAAAGGACAGTTTTGAATAGGGAGCTGCCGCGCAGGAGGCATTGAAACTTTAAAGGCAACTATAATAGTAGCACCAATACTCTACTCACCAGACTTCTTCAAACCATTTGTTTTGGAAATAGATGCTTCTAGAGAGGGAGTTGGGGCCATCCATTCTACTCCCATCGCATTCTACCCCAAGAAGCTCACTCTACGGATGCAACAACAATCGGCTTATACTCGGGGATTTCATGCGATTACAAAGGCAATAAGAAAATTTCATCATTACTTAGTGTGCCATAAGTTCACAATTAAGTTCGATCAGAAGGCTTTGCAACACCTTTGTACTCAATCTGTACATACACAAGAACAACAAAAATGGATTCGTAAGCTACTGGGGTACGACTTTACCATTGAATATCGCCCAGGGAGAGAAAATTTAGTTATTGATGCGCTGTCAAGATATTGTATGCTAGCCTGTTCACCGATACAATCCGATTTTTTTCCTCTCTTAAAATATTGCAGGCTCAGGACCAAAATTGCCAATGAATCTGCCAGGCTCTTTAGAGTAACCAAAGCTCCCCAGGGAATTACACTGTCAAACATGATTTACTTTGGTACAAAGGAAGGTTGGTGATTCCTAATGATACACAATTCAAGCAACGACTATTGCACATGTTCCATATGACCTTAATTGGGGGGGCACTCGGGGTTATTAAGGATCTTTGCTCGAATCGCCCATCACTTCTTTTAGACTACTTCTTTCAGACTAGGATGGGCAAGGAGGTTACTAACTTCGCAAAGAAATGCCTCATATGTCAACAAGCCAAAGATTCACATACAAAGCCTAGTAGCCTCTTGCAGCCATTAACCATTCTAGTGAGAATATGGGAAGACATATCCATGGCCTTTATTGTAGGCCTACCACTATCCAAGGGATTCTCTGTAATTTATGTTGTAGTTGATCGTCTATCAAAGTATGGGCATTTCCTTCCCCTGCGCCCCGACTTCACCAGCATTACAGTGGTTGAAGCTTTCATTCATCACATGGTGAAGCTCCATGGTATTCCAGTATTTATAGTTTTTGATCAGGACCGCACCTTTACAAGCAGATTTTGGCAACATCTCGGGTAGTGCATGGTCACCACCTTGGCAATATTCTCGGCCTACATCCACAAATGAATAGACAAACAGAATCTCTTAACAAGGGTTTGGAGATATACTTTTGTTGTTTTGCTTTCGAGAATTTGAAGGCTTGGGTAGACCTCTTACCGTGGGTGGAGCAATGGTACAACACCTCTTATCATCACAACATCGACATGACGCCATATGAGTATGCCTATGGCCGTGCTCCATGATAAGTGTTCACTTTACCATATTGTTATATAATATTTGCATATACTTAGCATGTGATTTTGATGAATTGTAGACCATCGGTACTTAAAATGTGTTAATTTTGTGAAACAAGACACATCGGGGGTGATTTAATAGAATGCTCAAGTTTCAAGCATGAAGGAGTGTTCCATGATAAAGGAGCAAAGAAAGAAAGGGGGAGATAGGGCTGTGAGCATCCTCAAAGAGCAGCAGAGATCATAATTTTATTGGAGGAGCCATAGAACTCTACAACCAATCTCCACTATTCATATTGAAGAATAAGGAGTCAGGAACACTCACTTAAAATTTTAGGTCATTCCAAGGTGAAATGGTCATCCGATCGAAGTCTTTATGAAGAATGCGCAGACCTGAAATAAGACTGAAATGAAGCCAGACAGATCCGTCTTGTATGGCGAAGACGGAGACCGTCTATATTACATAAAACCTCGCGACACACGAAGACCCCCGACAACCTCGTATGAATCCCAAATGACCCTATACAGGTCTGTCCATACCTTGTACTAGTCCGTCTATCTTAGGGAAAATCATATCTAAGCATTCATACATGGTCGTCTGAACCCCGGACGAGACCATCTGATCAGGATGGAAAAGAAGGGTTCAAACTTAATTCCATAAACCAAGCTATTTGAAGCATCAACGGGATCGTATGTGTGATACACAGGGTCGTTCATTGGTAGAGAATAAAATTTGAAGACCTAGACGGACCCGTCTAACAAATCAATGGTCCCTTTAGCACGGGTCTAAATGGAGTAATGTTGATCGGACTGAACTTAAACACCTTGCAAACTATATTTTTTCTCTCTTGATCGAGTTCAAGATTATAAATATCAAGGATTAGAGTTTTGGAAACCATCTCTTGGCCTTTAGGGACCTTTTGGGCCGTCTTGGAGATCTTGGAGCTCATGGATGACTAGGGTTTGAAATCCTCTTGGAAGGCAGCTAGGGCATCAAAGGGAGATATTGTTGTACATCTATATGCACCTCAACAGTGAAGGGAACATAGGAGGGAGGTTTATTTGTTTTTATCTTGATGTTTTCTTCTTTTATTGTAATAAATTTGTGTTCTGCTTTTGTGGAGAACTAATTGTTAGGTATCTGGGCATATTGAACACTTGGGTTGATATTTACTGCTGACATTGGATTTTAATGATTAATTAGTTGGTTTTTATCATTGAGATCTATTGAGTGTTATTTTATTGAAATCATACGTTGTGACAACCCTAATATTAAATAAGTTCATATAAGGGAAGAAGCGAACGCCTCCTCATATTAGAACTACCTCAATAGAGGGGATTGCGATTGCACCGAGAACTTGGGCATTAAGGAGAGCGACTCTTTTATATTTCTTAGTCCCGTATTTGTTCTAATAAATAGATTCCCTAGAGCCCCAATCAATGTTAGTAATTTAGCCTTGACAGAGGTAGTAAAAGCGATATAGGAATCCTTGGTCCAATCGATTATAACTGTTAACATTAATATCCCTTGTCTATCTTTAAGAAAACCCGAGGGGGATTTATTTCTTAAATATCCCCTTCCTATGATTCATTTACCCCAAGATTCAATCTCGTCATTAGTGATATCCAATTCTTTGGTTTTCTTTGGTTTTCTTAGTTTAGATTAATTATACACCTTCCAACTCTTTGATAGACTAGATAATAGACGGATATGTACTACTAGTACTTCTCGGTCTCTATGGGTTCGACATCTGACTCTTATAGTGCACTTTATTACTTGATATGACCCGTGTACTTGCAGTTGTAAGCATAAGCATTTGGCTCAATCACTCTACCTTCGTTGCTGCCTTATCATCCTGAAGAAACAACTCACCCGGTTGTGGTATTATTGCTTCTCCAGCACACACATATTCTCGGCCAACTGAAGTAAAATTTAATCAGAGCCCAGGGGCGAAAGAAGAAGATGGCTGACAAAAGGAGTTTAGAGATAGAGTTTGCCGAAAGAGACTGGGTCTTTGTCAAACTCTAGCCATACTGACAACACACGATTCATCTTTAGAAGAACCAAAAACTCGTGATGCGTTTCTTTGGATCATTCCAAGTTCGGCGGAGAGTGGAGCATCACATATAAGTTACAACTACCTCCTTACGCACGAATTCATCCAGTGTTCCATGCTTCCTTGTTAAAGCCCTGCCATGGTGACCCCAAAGCGGTGTCGTTCCACTTCCTTTATTAATAGTTGCATTAGGTCCAATGATTCAACCAACCATTATCTCGTAGGCACGCTAGATTTTTAAGCAGGGTGTCCCAATCACTCAAGTCTTGGTATAGTTGTAACACCCATCTCCTAATCAGGGGACACGTGTCACACCAGCCAGGTCAAGGGGTGAACCCTAAGCCTAGCTAAGGCTATAAAACTGGTAATCAAGAGTAATAAAAATAATTGCAGAAGCTATTAAAGCAAACAAATAATAACATAACATCAAATTGAAGATACTATTTAATACAATACCAAATATAAGTACTGACTTAGACATACTGGTCTCAAATACAGTAGGAGTTCTATCTCTCCTAATAATAGTACATAAACACAAAATATAATACTAGGAGTCAGAGCCCATTACTACACTCCTCAATAGTCTCGCGAGTAGACAAAATCCTCTACATGGACTCCTGTCTAACGCCTGGATAAAAATATCATGAAAAAGGGGTTGAGCTACTCGAGCTCAGTGATCTGGGAACAATACTGCAGGGTATAAAACTATACCCGTATATCAAAATAAAATTGTAATAATTAAAACTGGGCATATAAAAATAACGGAAGATAAATATTGTAATTGACGATAAATATTGTGCTACTAAAGATTCTGGTCAATGCATTATCTTCAATTTGGTATAATCATGCCAACATGCATAGAAATCTCATGTATGCTTATCTCATTATTTAATCCTCTGTACTGTGAATGAATTTCAAAATTTTCTTTGGTAATATGTACCAATAGCCTCCATGGTCGATCTTTACTCGCTACTGGGAGGTGGGAAATACGGAGTCATCTGATAATCACAATACTATAATTACTAACTACACATCTACTTCACATCAGTAACTGTAATCGGGGGGCAAAGGTAGCTCATCCCATACCGAGCCTTCCTCCCAGTATCTAACTCTCTATCAAGGCTATACTTATATACGTACACTAGGCACTCTGAGAGTATGCAAAGGGGGTTTTAATTTCATGAAAATAGAATATTTTAAAACAGATAGTTAAGTAATAAAAATCATAGTTATAAATTACCCCTTCCCTAACCTAATACCGTACTCTCTGGCTCTCTAAGAGCCACTACTGGTACAGGCAAGTAAATCGGTAAAGTGTAGTCCATTTAGTTCTATATCTATTTCTCTTTTCTATTACTAAATTAATGTGCATGAGTTCTGAAAGAGGAATCTATCCCCAACTAGAGATCTATCAATATGCATGAAATGATTTCCAAAACTCATGAAATTTTCATAAAATCTCTAACTCATGCTTTGTAAGACCCCGAATTAATAAAAAAAAACATAAGAAAATATTTGAGTAATTGTATATTCTTATAAGAGGTTTTATGCAAAATTGACCATTATTATGAGATTATAAATAGAAGAGAAAACCCTAGCCGCCTCTAGTTTTTTTTTAATTTCTCCCATCGACGGTCAGAGCTTGGAGGAAAGGAGTAGAGGCGGTAGAACAATCTGAGAAGACTATTTGCTCATGCTTTCTGGATTTTAGTCGGTATGTTTCTTCCTTTAGGATTAAATTTTTGAAAGATTACAAATAGGTTTTGATTCATTGTAGATCTAGATATATCTATAGAAAAAATACAGATTTTGATGCATAGGAAACTTTAAAGGCTATTGAAACTAGTTGATATTAATGAGAAAATCAAGAAATTCCTTAATTTCTAAACAAAGATCTAAAATCTTGAAATTTCTGAAAAAGAAAAGAAAATCAGAAATTCTGGAATTTCTGAATTTCTGGAATTTCTGGATTATTGCAGTAATTTTTGAAATTCAGGAAAATAATTTCTAAAATTCAAAAATTATAATTAATAAGCAAAAACTAGCAGAAAATTCCGAAAATTATTAGAAAAATAGGAAAATTAATGATTTCTGTGTTTCAGTAAAGTAAAAATAATTAGACACCTAAGAGATTAAGAACTTTATTATTTCTGTGTGATTTGTCGATAAGAAGGGAAAACAAGGGGTGTTTATGTAAATTATATACTTGGTAGAAAATTTCATAATTTTGGGAATTATTGGAAATAGAACTATTAGATAGAGATATTTTGAGATCCTTTATGACACCAATAGTATAGATACCTAAATACTTTTATTCGTCTAATTATTTTAAATTGATTTGGAGAATTCAAGAAGATGAAGTATTTTGATTTGCAAATTTTGGGGTTAAGGTAAGTTCCTTCTGCCTTCTAGTAATTTTTATATAAAAACCAAGATTTGTACGCACGATGACCATTATTTTTATATATTAACTTGGATCAAACATGAATATTTGACAAAACCTTTGATTGGACACATGCTGCTTGATTCACATGTTTGTTAGACTGTGAACATTTTGAATGTGATTGTTTGGACACCAATGTGATTTGTTTTATTTGGTTTTCAAATATTTTTGAACAAGCAGACTATGATTTGATACCTGTCCAATGGGGGCAACATTGGAAATTTGACACTCTTCCAATGGGGGTAACATTGGTAATTCGACACCCTCCAAATGGGGGTAATCATTCGGATTTCGATACCCAGTCAACGGAAATTATACGTTGACACATTAGATACTTAGCCACAAGGGATAATGTGGACTTAGTCTGATTGAAGTTTTGAAAATAGCGTCTAGTTTTGAAACTTTGAACTATTAAATCATTTTACAGCTTGTGATCCCAAATTTATTATTTGAAAAATATATTGTACTAGGAGCATGTTTGAAATTGATTTCGAAGTGTTTTTGAAATTGATTTACCTATTGTGAGCATGATATGAATTTTATTGCACTAAATGACTTAAAACCTATTTGATCCAGCTAGACAGGTTGTTGGTTCTTACTGGGCTAGTTAGCTCACCTCCCTCTACTATTTTTCCGGTTCGGATCAAGAGGGTTAGATTTCAAGGAACGTAATAATTTGGGCGGCATATTGAGTCTCTTGATGTTAGTGATTTAGTGTTTTGATTTGGATTGTAAGAACAATATTTTAGTTTTTATTATTGAGATGTTGGAGGAACTTTGTTATTGTTTGGATTTAAGAATAATTCTATGGTATATTTTGGAATAAATAAGACTTGTTATTATTATTATTTGAGGATTTTGTATTATGTGAATTATGATTACAACTGGGTTATAGATTGTTTCCTTGCCTTGCATACCTATCGGGGAAACCCTGTAAGTATGCGGCGTTGTCTCGTACTCGAGCCCAAGTAGGGTTTGGGGTGTGACATGCCTTTCAAATTGAAATCAATATTGTAAGAAAATACAATAAAAGTACGAACTGTACAGCTAGTTCCCTCACCTGAGTCTAATTAGCTCTAAGGCTGGCTTGGTCCTTCAGGAGAGGCTGACATGCCCTTGAACATTCCTTTACCTTTTCCTAATAATTGAAATAGGGAAATCCATAAATACTATGATTATATTTCATAGCTTTAGTTCTATCACTTAAGAATATGAAAAAAAATACGATGAACTACAACTTGCTCGTATTTCTCCATACTCTTAGTTATTCTTTACACATGTTTAATCATCACCTTCATAACTTGTTATCTAGCATATTAAACATGGAAGAGATACTTAACTAAGCATGAAGGTATGCAACTAGAGATTAATAGAGTACTAACACTTGTAATTTTCCATGAAAATTAGGTAGAACCTCCCCTATTTCTAGGGCTCCCAAAATTATACAAGCATGCTCCATAACTCGTAATTTAAATCACAACACTACACATCTCCTTATATGAAATTATCCTTCAATTTCCCCCTTAATCCCCATTCATTTCACAACCCTACCCTTACATATCATTTCATTCAATCCCAAACCCTAAATCATGAATTCACTTTAGGGTTTCCCCAAATCAATTCATTAAATCATCAAGGTTTAGTAAACCTCACTGTGCTCTACCTCAATGCTTAACACAAGCTCGTCGGTGCTCGATCCTCGCTGGAGAAGAGGGAAAATTGGGTTGCGGCCGAAGGAAGCTTGTAAGGCTGCAGCGCTCGCCGGAGAAGGAGAATGAGTCATTGATGACGGGGACGACCGGCTTCAAGCAGCGCGGCCGGAGAAAGGTGTTGAGCGGCTAGGCAGAGGCGGCGCCGTAGAAGGTGGGCGCGACCAGCGTGTGTGCATGCAGGGAGGGCGGCGATTGACCGTGGAAGAGGCCGGGCTTCATGTGTGGGGGAGAAGGTTAGCGCCGCTGTCGCTCGAGCAACCGACCGGCCGTGAACACGGGTAGGGTGAGAAGAGAGGAAAGAGAAGGGAGGTGTGGGTCTGAAGCTTGAGATCAAGAGAGAGAGTTGATTTTTGATCCTCTCTCTCTTTCTAATTGTATATAATAATGTTAAATAATAATATTGTTGTTTTTATAATAATTAAATCAAATAATTTAACTTATCCTTGGATTAATTGTGATATTGGTCCTTTAATCTAAGTTATCCATAACTTTATGTCACGTCACCATTAATTAGCCTTATCTTCCCAATAATTCATCAACCCAGATCAGGTAAATCCGGGTCAATGATTTTGGTGTCACGGGCACACTGTAACATCAAGGGTCACATTACTAGTCCGACAAAAATCCATACTTTTCGGCTTTGACCCGACTAGATCTACTTTACCGGGGCTCTAACTTTTATCTGGTACCTCCCACTTAATTAATCTGGATTAATTAACACTTAAATAATTTTTTATTTAATTAATCCGATTTTACTGTCTATCCACCTCCAACCATTCTATGTAAAAGTGGCCTTGCCCAGTAAGGCCTTCTCTTGGACCTCAGTTGAGAGGCTGTATTTCGGGTCATTAACTCCCGATTTTCTTTTAATTGGGGTTAAAATAATTATTTTGTTTTCTTTGCTAATTAACATTATTTAATATTTAGAAATTAACTGATTATTTATTTAGAAAAATCCGGGGTGTTACGATTCTCCAACCCTTAGGAAATTTAATCCACGAAATTTTCATACAATAAGTAACTAAAATAAATGAGGGTACTGTTCCCTCATCTGATTCTCTCTTTCCCAAGTGGCTTCTTCCACTTGGTGATGACTCCACAGTACCTTTACCAGAAATATTATCTTATTCCTCAATGCTTCTTATTTCCTGTCAAGGATACATACTGGTCCCTCCACGTATGTCAAATCCGGTGCCAGTTCTACGGTCAGTCCCATCAGAACTTGTTTCGGATCCTAGATACACTTTTGCAGTACCGATACATGAAAGACATCATGTGACATCGATACTTCTTCTGGTAAGGCAAGTCGGTAAGCTAGAGGACCTACCCAGTCAACTATCTCAGATGGTCCAATGTACTGTGGGCTTAGTTTTCCACCCTTATCGAACATTAGTACACCCTTTCATGGGGATACCTTAAAGAATACCTCTTCTCCTACTTCAAACTCTAAATCCTGGTGGTGGGTATTTACGTAACCCCACTTTCTGTCTTGAGCTTTCCTCAGGCGCTCTCCGACAAGGTTGATCTTCTCTGAGGTAACTTGTACCAACTATGGGCCAAGAATCTTTCTCTCACCTTCTTCATCCCAGTATAACGGAGTCCTGCATCTTCTGTCGTACAAAGATTCATAAGGTGGCATACCAATGCTTGTTTGGTAGTTGTTGTTGTATACAAACTGCAACAGTCCCAGATTCTTATCCTAGCTCCCAGGGAGTTCCATAATACATTCTCGAAGCAGATCTTCGAGTATCTGAATAGTTCTTTCCGACTGTCCATCTACTTGTGGATGGAATGTTGTGCTAAAATTCAGCCTGGTCCCCTGGGCCATTTGTAAACTCTGCTAGAAATAAGAGGTGAATCTCGTCTCTTTCAGATACGATGGAAACGGGTACACCATGTAGTCTCACAATATGATCCATGAACATCCGTGCCAACCGATCCCAAGAATAAGTTGTCTTGATCGGAAGAAAATGGGCAAACTTGGTAAGTCTATCTATGATAACTCATATGGAGTCCTTGCCTTAACTGGTTCGAGGTAGACCAGTCACAAAATCCATGGCTATCCTTTCCTATTTCCATTCAGGAATCTCCAAAGGTACCAATAACCCTAGTGGCTTATTGTACTCAACTCTAATCTACTGACAGATCAAGCACCTGGGCACGTACTCGGCGATCTCCTTCTTCATCTTCCTCCAGATGTAATTTTCTTTGATGTTGTGGTATATCTTTGTGCTTCCTAGATCCATTGCATAGGTTGAATAATGAGCTTCCTCCATGATCTGCAACCTTAGGCTCTCATTGTTTGGTATATATAATTAGGTACCTACCATTACCGCTCCATCGGAGGATAAGGATAAATCGCCATGTCTTCCATTCTGCATTCAAGTGGCTAATTGTATTAATCTGAAGTAGCGTTGGCTATAGATGGAAATTTGCCAATAACACCCCCAGCTCATCTACTGAGAACTGGACCCCAGTGGATCTTAACTCATGAAGTTGGGCAAAGTTGGTGGTCCATAATCGTGCCATGGTTTTCCTGCTTAAGGCATCTACTGCTACGTCTGCCTTGCCGGGCTGGTACTCAAATATACAATTATAATCCTTCAGCAACTCTATACACCTTCTCTGCCGCATATTCAACTCACGCTAGCCCATTAAGTACTTCAGGCTCTTATGGTCGGTGAAGATTTTACAGGCTTCACCATAAAGATAGTGTCGCCATACCTTCAGAGTGAAGACCAGCGCCGCTAGCTCTAGATCGTGAACAGGGTAATTTACTTCCTGAGTCATGAGCTGCCTAGATGTATAGGCAATAACTCTACCTTGCTACATCAAGACACAACCCAAGCCCCCCGCGTTACTATAGATTTCAAAACCTACTCCAATTGTAGGTAAGGTGAGGATAAGAGTAGACACCAATCGGTCCTTCAACTCCTGAAAGCTATGCTCACACTCCTCGGTCCACTCGAACCTTGCATTCTTCCGTAGCAGCTTGGTCATAGGTTGGGCGATTGAAGAAAACCCTTCCACGAACTGCCTATAGTAACCGGCTAACCCCAAGAAGCTTCTTATTTCCTTGACTGTGGTTGGGGCTTGCCAGTTAACTATTGCTTCAATCTTCTAGGGATACACGTATATCCCTGACGTTGAGACGATATATCCCAGGAAATTAACTTGGTCAAGCCAGAATTCACATTTGCTCGGCTTGGCATATAATCGCTGCTCCCTTAGAGTATGCAGTACTATTCTGAGGTGGTTGATGTGCTCCTCCATGCTCCGGGAATACACTAGGATGTCGTCGATGAACACCACCATGAACTAGTCTAAGTAGGGTGCGAACACCCTGTTCATCATCCCCATAAATGCTGCTAGGCCATTCGTCAACCCAAAGGGCATTACTAGAAACTCGTAATGCCCGTATCGGGTCCGGATTGCAGTCTTCAGTACATCCTCCTCTCGTACCCACAACTGATGGTAGCCCGAACTCAGATCGATCTTGGAGAACACGCGTGATCCTCGTAATTGATTGAACAAGTCATTTATATGTGGCAATGGGCACTGGTTCGGTATGGTAACTCCATTCAGTAGTCGGTAATCAACGTACTTTCTCATGGAGCCATCCTTCTTCTTCACGAATAGTACAAGCGCACCCCAAGGGGAGACACTAGGGCAAATGAACCCCTTCTCCAGTAGTTCATTCAATTGAATCTTCAACTCTTTTAGTTCTACTGGAGCTATCCTATATGGCGCTCTGAAAATTGGAGTTGATCCTAGGAACAACTTAATAGTGAACTCCACGCCTCTATGTGGGGGAAAACCTGTAGCTCGTCGGGAAATACATGTAAAAATTCGCACGCTACTACGATCTCCCATACATCTCCCTTGGGGGCTTCAGCTTCCACCATGCTTGTCAAGCAGGCTTCTTCCGTCTCTTCTGTCTGAGCTAGCCTCCAGTAGAAGAGAATTTACGCCATGCCTGGTGGCTGGAATCTCACAATCGGCATTTAGAAATCAACAGTGGTATGGTGGACCGATAGCTAATCCATCCCTAGGATTCCGTCGAAATCTAGGATCCTCATAGGGATCAAATCTGTTGCTAACTCCTGATTGTCGATCCTCACATCGCACCCCTCATACACCACTTTTACAATTATGGAACTACCTATGGGTGATGCTACAACTATAGATTGCACTAATTTAGTAGCATAAACATCTTCTGGCATAGTAAATGATATAGCAATGTAAGAATACGTAGAACCAGGGTCAATAAGAATGCAGGTATCAATGTTATAAATCTCTGCCATACCTACAATCACATTTGGAGTGTCCACAACCTCCTGCTGTGTTATTGCGAAAGCCTGGACCTGCAACTGAGATTGGACCCCTCGGCCTCCTCCTCTTGACCTTCCCCGGGAAGATCCTCCTTGGTTGCTGTAAAACCCACCCCAAAATAAATAAAGATTTATTTTTTTCTAGAATTATTAAGTGCAACTTAATAAGGTGAGCAATGAAATTTTGGGAAAAATCACAGTCTGAATAATCTAGATTAATTAAGAGTTAATTAATCAAGGTTAATTATGTGTTAATTAATCCAGATTAATCATAGACTAATTAATTCGGATTAATTATCGAGAGAAGAAAATAGACAAATATTCAAATCCCGGGAAATGAGGATTTGGTCGGGGACTGAGACAACCCCGTGATGCCACAGTATGCCCGTGACGAAGGTTTTGACCGAAAACCGATGTTCCCGGATCTGGTCTGACGAGAGACATATCCCGTGATATTACAGTACACTCATGCCACTGGGACCATTGACCCGAGATTCGCTGATCTCGGTCGGGCCTGAGGACGAGAGAATCATGACAGTGGATCCCGGCAAGAAATAATTTACTCACCCGTGAATGAAAAGTAGGCATGTGACAACCTTTGGAATTTTAAAATAAAAAGAATTGAAGATGAGTTATAATAATTTGATTATTAATTAAATAGATATATTATATTTAATATTTATAAGAATGAGAAATGAAAGAGAGAGAGAAAAATATCTCTCTCTCTCTCTCTCTCTCGCCCGCGCCCCCACTTGACTTCCCTCTCGTTCAACCGAGCGCCGGTGAGGAAACCGGCGACAACCCCGGCCACCGGCAATCGCCAGCGACACGGACCCCCTCCGGCAGAGCACTCCAAGCACGCACAATCGCATGACGCAGCTAACGCTGCCCCCTTCTCCGGCCTGATCCCGGCCCGAACCCGGTGGATCTGACTAGCCATGGCGCCGGCGACGACTCCAGTAGCACCAGCCCCCCTACTTTCCTCTTTTCCCGGCCGACGAGGATCGGCGGCGATCGAAGGCCCCCACATATACCGGCAACCGGTGAGCCCAAATTGGCGAAGAGAAGTTCGCATAGGGGTACCAAGAGCCCCAAATTGGCGAAGAGAAGTTCGCATAGGGGTACCAAGAGCCCAAATTAGGTGCACGAATTGATCATTAGTTGGTTTAAGAGTGATTTACGCTTGTTGGAGGTGATGTGGATAGGAGATTGAGGATTGATTTTCATGTATGAATGTGTTGTTATAGCCTACAAGAGTAAATTGAATTGTATGAAAATTAATGTTGTGTGAGAATGCTTGTATAATTTGGGGCCCGATAAATAGGGGAGGTGCTGCCGAAATTTCATGAAAATCCCTAAGCATAAATGCCCATTAGCGTTCATGTAAACATGTCTAAATGCGATTAGTTCCATGATTAACATGCTTAATGATTTTATGCTCTAGATCGAATTATCTTAGCTAATTAAGCATGCTTAAGAGCATTCTAAGAATCTTAAGGGCATGATAGGCTTATTAAGTAATGGAACATACTTTGAGTTTAATGTCTTCCAAGCATGATTGAGTTTTAGGGAGTCATGTGTAATCGTATTTCGTATTTAGATAGGAGATTGCTTAAGTGTAAAGACACTGAGAGTTTCTATCTATTTACTAGATCCCGACTCGGAAGCGTGAGACGCGACGAGGATTAGAGACTTTGCTCCTAGCCAGGTAGGCTCTCGCACGGGAGGTTTGTGAGTATTCCTTCCTCCTACCTTGCTTGATTTTGTGCTCTTATTTCCTTCAGAGGTTCCCAATATATATTCGAGATGGGTTTCCTCATATGTATCAGCTTTATATCTCGAGGAAATTGATGCTTTCATGTTTTTCTTATGCGTATTTGAGTAGAGCTTACTCCTTAGATACGTATTGGCTTCTAATCTCGATGAGGTCACTGATTATTATATATTCAAGATGTTGCTGCCTTGGATATATATGTATTCATGTTGTTAGGTATTTGTACTAGCAATCTCTTACTTTCAGGCATGATACATCGGACGGAGACCCCGGCAGAGGGTGTATAATATCTGGCCATGAGCACTTAATGCTCCATCAGACGGAGACCCCGGCAGAGGGTGTATAATATCTGGCCACCAAGCCCCGGCAGAGGGCGTATAATATCTGGCCACCTGGCTCAGTTAAAGAGCGGCATTTTCTGGCCATGTACACATGATTATTATAGCACTATCCGGCTTAGGCCGAAGATGATACTGATGGTGTCGTTGTTGTTGTAGACATCTTAGTATCATATATGCCAGAGATTGAGTACATCTGTGTATTTATTTACATTCCAGTTACTTGTTATTTGCTAGTGATTTATGATTCACTCCCATGTTTGCCATTGATCTATCTTATTTCTTGCTTATGACTTTCGCCTCTTTTCTTGTTTATGCGACCCTACTGGGCCTATTTCTTTAGGCTCATGCGCTTGACTTGTGTGTTTCTCAGGTTCAAACAAGGAGGAGTAGGGTCGAGTTTAGGCGGGGATATACCGAGGAGTTGACTCGGTTACTTGTATTTATCTCGAGGTCTGCGTACCTCTTTTATCTTGTGTGAGACTTGTATTTTGTACTCCTTTGTTGTATGGATTTCTAGGGGTGACTGGACTAGATCCTAGTCTTGGGTTGTGTAAACCCGGTATTGTGTTTGTATGGAGTTGTATAAACTCCTTTCTTCTTTTACCTTATAATTCCGCTGTTATCATTACCTCTGAACAATTATCTTGTAGAAGTCTCTGAGGCCTTGCGCCTGAATGGGGACTAGTCCCTGTTCGAGTGCGGCCGGTTGTCTACGTGCCTGGGCCGTGGTTCGGGGCGTGACAGTTGTTCCCATTACTATCTACAACAGAATACCCTAGCGGCTGTTGTACACCCTAGCCTCCAACTTGGAACTGAGGAACTGTGCTACTTCCCTGAGTTAGTAGAGGATACTGCTTCACGAGGTGTCCTTGCTGCTGGAGATGAAAACAGATGCCAGCTCAAATACCAGCTCTACATATTCCAAAATGGTACTTCTTGTTGGTCTGACATTGAGGCCTCTTCTGTCCCTGTAATACGAAGAAGTGCCACCACTGCTACTGCTGTTGCTTTTCTTGGACTGCCTCGAGCTGTCTCCCATCTGAAAATCAAGCGCGTTTCTTTTCTTGAATTTATCCAGGCGCTGTTTTTGTCTTCAAAACTTATCTTTACTCTCAGAGCACCCTCAACTAGGGCAGTGAAATCATCAAACCTGGATACCATAACAATATTTCTTATCTCGTCCCGGAGTCCTTGTTCAAACCTCTGGCATTTCTCATACTCATCGTTCATATAAGAGGCTGCATACCTCCCCAAATTCGTGAACTTGGCCTCATACTCGGCAACTGAGAGGTTCCCCCATACAAGATACAGGAACTCCTGTCGCTTCGCGTCTCTATACACTCAAGACATGAACTTCCAGTCAAAAGCTACTCGAAACTCAGACCAAGTAACATATGCTTGATCTGTCCGTCACCGTATAATGGTCAACTACATGTATAAGGCCCCCTGTCCCAACGATAGTGTGACAATAGTCACTTTCTCCTCTTCTGGACACCTTAATGCCTGGAAGACTAGCTCCAGGTGAGAGACCCTAGCTTTTGCCTCCGCTGGGTCAGTAGTGCCAGTGAATTGTGCTACTCCCATCAGCCGGGCTCTGGTGAAAAAGTCTTGTTCCCTGAGCCTCGGCTGTTGGCAGTTTGGAAAGGCAGCAAATGACTGTGCTATTTGCTCGAAGAACTGTTGCATTCCTGGGTTATACCTCGGTCCATGTTGTATTCCCGGATTATACCCCGGTCCATATTGTGAATGGGATGGTTCAACATGTGCTTCTTCTTGCTCAGGAGCCTCCACATCATGCTCCTCCAAGGGTTCCTCATATGAGACCCGGGGTGGTCTACCGCGTCTCTTGGGTGGCATTCTGAAAAAGAGAATCTGTCAGTATAATTCTTTAGCACTTATAGCAATTATCAACATTTAATCTACTGACACATACTCCCACCCTAAGGCTCTGACTACCACTAGGACTTCCTGGGATCAACTCTCTCTTATACCACTAAATGTAACACACATTTCCTAATCAGAGGACACGTGTCACACCAACCAGGTCAAGGGGTGAACCCTGAGCCTAAGGCTGTAAAACTGGTAATCAAGAATAATGAAAATAATTATCGAAGCTATTAAAGCAAACAACTAATAACATAACTTCAAACCAAAGATACTATTTAATACAATACCAAATATAAGTACTGACTTAGACATACTGATCTCAAATTAAGTAGGAGTTCTATCTCTCATAACAACAATACATAAACATCAAATTTAACGCTGGAAGTCAGAGCCCACTACTACACTCCTCGATAGTCTCGCGAGTAGACAACATCCTCTACCTGAACTGCTATCTAAATCTTGCATAAAAATATCATGAAAATGAGGTTGAGCTACTCAAGCTTACTGATATGGGAACAATACTGCAGGGTATAAAACTATACCCGTATATCAAATTAAAACTGGGCATATAAAAATAACTGAAGATAAATACTGTAAGTGAAGATAAATGCTGTGCAACTAAAGATGTTGGTCAATGCATTATCTTCAATCTGGTATAATCATGCCAACATGCATAGAAGACTCATGTATGCTTATCTCATTATTTAATCCTCTGTACTGTGAATGGCTTCCGAAATTTTCCTTGGTAATCTGTACCAATAGCCTCCACCGTCGATCTCTACTCGCTACCGGGAGGTGGAAAATACAGAGTCATCTGATAATCACGATACTATAATTACTAATTACACATCTACTTCAATAATGTGGAACCAAAGTGAAGGCAGGTGGGCTCATCCCATATCTAAGCCTTCTAGTCAGTATCTAACTTGCTACCGTCGGGCTATTCTTATATACGTGCACTGGGCACTCTGAGAGTATGGAAAGGGGGGTTTAATTTCATGAAAATAGAAGATTTTAAACCAGATAGTTTGGTAATAAAATCAAAGTTATAAATCACCCCTTTCACTAACTTAATGCCATACTCTCTGGCTCTCTAAGAGCCACTACTGGTGCAGGCAAGTAAAGAGGTAAAGTGTAGTCCATCTAGTTCCATATCTATTTCTCTTTTTATTACTAAATTTGTAAAACCCACGAATTTTAGGAATAAATTTTTTTTTTATTTTTTTTTTATTATATTCCATAAAATGAAATTCATAAATTATTTAATTCCTTAAGCTTGAAGGATGGAGAATTTAAAAGCTTTAAAAAAAGGGAATTAAATTAGGTTTTAAGACCAATTAGGGATAATTCGGAGTTCAAGGACCTATAAATAATTTTGTAAAGTATTGGGGACCTAAAGAAACTTTTCCTCTCTCACAGAGAAGGGATGTGATTGCGATTTAAAGAAGTTCAGGGACTTCTGGTTAAATTTCCAAATCAATCTCTATAGAAACGGTTTAACGGCCAGGATTAGAACATCTCTGGAGAGTGCTGATCGCGAAGCATTATAAAGGCTCATATGGAGCCACGCGGCGAAGTTAAGATCTAATCTATCTGATCACAGATCAGTTACGAGGCAAGAGAGATGGATGGGTTGGAAATGACCCTACGGTGCGGGCGACCGTGAGCCGTCCATCTCATGATCGTCTAAACTCGAGGCATAGAGAGGGAGATCCGGGGAGGGTTACGTGGCGCTGGGAGAGCCACTCATCCGCATGAGTCCTAGATACGAGGTGTGAAGTTAAGATCTGACCATTGAGTTTAGATCTAATCGGGACCGTTGATCTGTTGACGGATCAATCCCGAGATTGAAGGATTTAATCAAAACCGTTGGATGGGATCAGGAAGATCTCAGCCATCCATCGGCGTGACCTGATCCCGAGGCATCCTCTCCCTCTCTCAGCTGCCCTAACGGCCTGGCCAGCCAGCGAGAAGGCCGCCGCGAGAGTTATGCGAAAATCTCGCCGTCGGACTGGCCGAAGTAACTTCGGGGACGTTATGTGTCGATTCGCCTACCTCCCTCTATAAAACCCACCCACAGGCACCTTACGGGACTCGATGGGCGAAGGATCGAGGTGGACGCCTTGGCGTAGGTTGGTCGGAGAAAGTAGAAGCCTTCTCGGGGCGTCGTTGACACTTCTAATATCCTTAGGAAGGACGGAATCGTGTAGGAACCCTTTCCAGGGCTTCAATTTTGAGTTTAATGCACATTTAGCTTGGTTTAGGGCTCACTTAGGAATCGTAAAATAAGCGGTCGAGTGGGAGAGGCTCAGAGTACTGCAGGTACATTGGGCGCCGGGGATCTCCGCTACATGCTCATGGGCTGAGACAAAGCTAACGCCGGGGTGTCCAGCCGGTTGTGTGTACTGTGAAGTTCGATTTTCCTAAAGCATCTCCGTGAGGTAATGGCCGGGAAAGAAGAAGAAGGTGTTTCAAAAAAATTTAATTTAATTACTTTAATTAAATTAATAACCTTGGTATATGACAAGATTAATTTGGGGGCCTTCTTTGAGAAAGAATAATAGGTTTTAATAACTTAGAATGTGACAATTATTTTGATTCATTGTTAGTATAGTTTTAAATATTTTTTAAAGCATTGGTAGAATAATATATAAGCGCGATTTAATTATTCAAAGTGTGACAATTAAATCATAGTGAACTATGGAAATGTGACAAGCTAATGGAATAATTAGTTAAGTCATGATTAATTTATTCTTGGTAATGACAAAAATCAGTTTACTAAAAGTCACGGAGAATAAACTATAGTGTGACATAGTTTAATTAATTAACTAGGTTAATTAATTGGTTACATGGGAGCTATAGAAGTGTGACAAGAATAGTGGATTTGATTAAAATGGTTTAATCATTTTAATAGGTTTAATTGACCTATGTGGTGTAACATAATCTTTGGATTACTTAAAGTGAATAAAGGGTTTTGATTAAGTTTCAAAACTTTGGTAGTGTGACAAGATTAAGTATTAATAAAATCATTTAGTAAGGTTACTAAATATTTTAATAGGGTTTGACTCAAAACCTTGGTATTGTGACACTAATCTTGATGATTATTTTATATGATCAAAATCATTATGAAAGGAAATGTTAAACTTAGGTGAATTGATCAAATTGGCTCCTATGTCCCAAATGAGGAATTTAGACTTGATTAAATGGACCATGGTTAGGATCTAAAATGGTCAAGAGGGCTTAATGGATTTAATCAAGTTAACTTAAGGAAATTTGGGTCTAGGCGCACTGTGATAATAAAAATATATAAAAGGTTGAGAGAGTAGGGAATGGAACCCACAACCTCCCAACCAACAACATAAGTCCTTAGCCACTAGGACATAGCTGCTTTCAGTGCTAAAGGTTGGTAACCTTTAAATTATAAGGGTTCGAGAACTTTCTGTTTCACTAAGTAAACTAAGTAATAGACTAATCAAGGAAGGTGGTTAGGTTAACTTAGTTATTTCGGAAAGATTATTTAAGCTAAAGTGGTTGAGGAGATTAGTTAGTCACAGGATACCTAAGTAAACCATGGACCAGTAATATAGGAATTGGGTCCATAGTTTTGAAGGCCTAATGGGCCGGGCTTAATTGGTTTTGTCCAAACTAGTTTTGTTATTAGATAATGACAAAGTAATAGACTGAAAGATAACGGATCTTTGGTGGAAGGAGCTAAACCCTAAGTCGCTCTAGTAACATAGAAGGACCTTAAACCCTAGGGTCCTAATTTGCCCAAGTGAAACCGAGTAATGGGCTTCAAATGGGCCCCATTCAACTAAAGTGACTAGAGATGACTAAATAGTGTTCGGGACTCGACAAGCGTAAGTAGAGTTGACTGGGTTGACCAGCTTGGGTCTAGAGTCAACTAAAGGATATGGAAACAGAGGATAAGGACCGTAACTGGAGAGATGGTCTCTAGGACCCGTTAGTGGGCCTAAGCCCAATAAGAACGAGAGTCATGTATATGCAACTAGTAACATAGGGTTTTATTAGAATTTTACTTCTAATAGAAACTCTATCTCATTAGATAATTTCTCGGGAGTCCAAGAGGCATTTCAAGAGGTGACTAGGAGGGCTTGAAGTTCCAGAGAGGTAGGTAAGTACTTTTGCCTGTTCCCTTGGATGATTGTTTCCTTGTTGAACATTCGTATGCATGCTTATTGGATTCCCTGGATATTTATTCCATTGATCTCATACTTGTGCATGTTATTTTCGTACCTAGGAAGTTTGTTTCCCTGCTCATACATGCTTGTATGCCCCTTTGGGGGTATTGCTCCATTGATATCATAATTTGATATGATTGCATACACTCGTAATTTGTTCTCTTGGACACGTACTTCGATGTTAGTGTGTGCATGTTGAGATGTTGGCATCCTGTAGGGTATGCTTGTGAGTGTTGAGTGTGCCTACCTGTTGACCGGCACGTGGCCGTGGAATCACGTGAGCTTGTGCGCTGGCCAGGTAGGTATACCTTAACTATGCTGTTTTGAGGATTCTCCCTTCCTCGTATTCTTTGTTTCCCGCCAGTGGGGTAAAACGCTGGTAAATCTTTGTTTCCCGCCAGTGGGGGTAATAACTGGTAAATCTTTGTTTCCCGCCAGTGGGGGTAATAACTGGTAATCTTTGTTTTCCCGTCAGTGGGATGATACGCTGACAAAATACGTCTATGTTTAGTAGCACTACTAGACCATGGACCGAGGGTTGATATTGGCTGAGACTGATAACCGACTAGGGAGATTGACTCGTGAACTCTTAAGAGTTCTTTGTTGAGATTCTGTTGTTAGGAGCCCTATCGTTGTTATGGTAGACTCCAAGAGTTTGATTTGTATGGGTTTTGGCCCAGTTTGTGTTGATTGATGATATTCGATTTGTTCATTTTGATTTTTCTTGTATCATCTGTGTTGCTTTGGATTATCATTGAGATTCCAGCGGGGTACTTACTGGGCTTTCCTTTCGAAAGCTCATGCGCTTGCTTCCCTTCTTACTTTTTCAGGTTCCGAGGAGTAGGTGACTCAAACTCGGAAGTTGAGTGAAGGGTTGGGCTGATTTTGGAGAGGTCCGAGGACCTAAGGTTATGTGTGAGAGTCTCACTTGTAGGACCCTTATAGGGCCTTGACCGTGTGTAGAGGCATGTAAACCCTTTTAGGTCTTAATTCCGTTGTAGAAACTCAGTAAATGTTTAAATATGACATTTTGAGATATAATCTGATTTTTATGTGTTATCATTTACTCATCTAGGCCTTGTATCCGAGTGGGGCTGCGTCTCCATTCGGTAATGCGGCCTGCTTCACGCGTGCTCGAGGTCCCTTGATCGTGGTCGGGCGTGATGCATTAAAGTGGTATCGAGCACAATGCAGTATAAAACACCCTAGTTACCCTAGAGACTTAGTCAAATAGGTTGGACTGAGTGTGGGACTGGGTAGTATAGATACGTGTATTGATAATTAAACTCTATGGAATCTGACAGGTCACCATGGCGAGTAGACTGGAACAAAATGGGGAGGTACACCTACTCTCCGACGTCATGGAGTGGGAGCATGACGGACATGCCCCCCTTGACCAAGAGACACCTCAGGTAACAGAACCTGACAAGGACGTGCCCGATCTTCTCGGAGCACAAATGGAGCTGACATATGAGGTCATAGGACTGATCCGAGAGATGAGACAGGCACTCAAACAAACAAGGAGAGGCTATCGGGGACAGTCAACTCAGAAGAGTTCTGGACGCTCGAAGTCCGAGCGTAGGACCCATCCGTATAGTAGATCATCTGGATCTTCGATTGTATCTAGGAGCAAAGGTTCGTCTGGAAGTGCTCCCAAGCCAATCAAATGCTTTCAAATAAGGGACCACACAAGAAAGCGCAATGCCCGAGTATAACCGGTGGATGCTTTGTGTGTTGTAGTTTGGAGCACAAAAGGCGCGGTGTCCTCGCATTACGAAGGGACAAAAACAACAAGTCAAGATAAAGAGAGAGAAGGACGATGCCGTAGAGCCGCCATCGGCCTTATTTGGGGACACTAGATGAGCCTCGAGACATAGGGATCTTCCGAGATTCGAGAGAAGCTTGCGAGTTTCATGATGGCCAAGACAATGTAATATGATGGCCTGGCCAGTGAATCGGGCCGTCCCTAGTTAATAAACCGTGTAGGGTATTTGTCTTATGTGTCTCGGATTACAAGAACCGTGAACTATATGGGTTGTAATAAAATATTTTCTATTTAACCCATTACCGACTCGAATTTTGATGTCCCGAATAGGTGTTGGTTGAAGCTAACCCTAAATTATGCTAACAGTTATAATGAATAGAGGACGAAAGAGGCGCGGGGGCAACAAGCAGGGACTACCTCGCCAAGGGGAGAAGGTACCCCAGCCACAGGTGGGTGAGGTTCCACCACCTGTTGAAATGGAGGTTGATCAGGAGCTGCCTGCTCAATCAGGTGTTGCAGGGCCACAGGCTGCGGGCCCAGGTCTAAGGGAGGAGGTACCCCCCATGAGTATGAGGGACCTCATGAGGGAGATGATGGGGCTTATCCAGGAGACCAGATAAATGAGGGTACCACCTCCAAATTTCACCTGCCACCACATCAAGCTAGCGTGAGGATTTCTAGGAGAGATTAGGAGGCCTTCTCCCAGACCTTTCAAGGGTGCCGCTGATCCTTTTGCGGCTGAGCTTTGGATTCGGGAAATGGAGAAAACCTTTGAGGTCTTCCAAACAACTGAGGCGGACAAGACCAGGACCGCAGTCTATATGCTCAAAGGACCCGCGGAAGACTGGTACTTTGGAGAGATCAGACTAAGGGAGAATGAACCCTTCCAAACTTGGGAAGAATTTAGGACCGCATTCTTCGCCAAGTACTTTTCCAAAGGTCATTTGGTACAGTTGGGACATCAGTTCTCCCAGCTTGTTCAGGGTAGCTCCACCGTGGAGCAGTATGAGATTGAGTTTGATAGATTGGCTCATTTCTTGCCTGATATGGTTCCCTCTTTGAAGAGAAAGCGAGGGTGATGAAGTTTAAAGCCGGTCTGAGGCCATCTCTGAAGAAGATAGTGACCGGGCACATGTGCAAGACATACACTGAGGTGGTAGCCCGAGCCAAGTATATTGAGGCCTCATGTCAGGGAGACACACTGGGGTCGTCACAGAAGAAGAAGAAGAAGAAGGACAAGGGACAGAGCTCCCGCCGTAGTCAGCCTTACGAGGGAGATTCAAAGGTGGAACATAAGAAGCACCCTTATAGTAAACCTCCCTTTTCCCTAACTAAGCTAGGTAGCAAGGAGACATCAGACAGTGGGACCCAATCAGTCAAATGCTTTAGGTGCGAGGGACCACATTTCAAGTCTGAGTGCAGACATGTCTTGGGGACGTGCTTCCGATGTGGTAGCTCGGATCACCACATCGCTAAGTGTCCCGAGAACTCGTCTAGATCAGGGGGAGGTAGAGGATCACAGGGTTTATCATCTAAACCCCCAAGATCTTCTTGTACAACCCGATTATCAAGGGCACCGAAGGTATCAGGAAGTAAGATAAAAGCGACGACTATGTCAGAACAACCATCTTCATCGGACACAGAACCTGGAGAGCTAGAGCCATAAAAAGGGAACCTTGGTAGACCAAGAGTAACTTGGGTATTGATGTGGAGTCGGATAGAATAATATGCTTAATGGTTGGATCGATGAAAGGGTAAGAAGAGACGTTACCCGGCTGTGTTTGCTATTAGTTTTTTTGGAGGAAATTTTGGGGACGAAATTTTTGTAAGGGGGGGAGATTGTAAAACCCACGAATTTTAGGAATAAATTTTTTTTTTTTTTTTATTTTTATTATATTCCATAAAATGAAATTCATAAATTATTTAATTCCTTAAGCTTGAAGGATGGAGAATTTAAAAGCTTTAAAAAAAGGGAATTAAATTAGGTTTTAAGACCAATTAGGGATAATTGGGAGTTCAAGGACCTATAAATAATTTTGTAAAGTATTGGGGACCTAAAGAAACTTTTCCTCTCTCACAGAGAAGGGATGTGATTGCGATTTAAAGAAGTTTAGGGACTTCTGGTTAAATTTCCAAATCAATCTCTATAGAAACGGTTTAACGGCCAGGATTAGAACATCTCTGGAGAGTGCTGATCGCGAAGCATTATAAAGGCTCATATGGAGCCACGTGGCGAGTTAAGATCTAATCTATCTGATCACAGATCAGTTACGAGGTAAGAGAGATGGATGGGTTGGAAATAACCCTACGGCAAGCGGGCGCATCGCGGAGTCCGTCCATCTCATGATCGTCTAAACTCGAGGCATAGAGAGGGAGATCCGGGGAGGGTTACGTGGCGCAGGGAGAGCCACTCATCCGCATGAGTGCTAGATACGAGGTGTGAAGTTAAGATCTGACCATTGAGTTTAGATCTAATCTGGACCGTTGATCTGTTGACGGATCAATCCCGAGATTGAAGGATTTAATCAAAACCGTTGGATGGGATCAGGAAGATCTCAGCCATCCATCGGCGTGACCTGATCCCGAGGCATCCTCTCCCTCTCTCAGCTGCCCTAACGGCCACAGCGCCGCCGCGAGAAGGCCGGCCGCCGCGAGAGTTATGCCCGGAAATCTCGCTCGTCGGACGGCGAAGTAACTCGGGGACGTTACAGGTCGATTCGCCTACCTCCCCTCTATAAAACCCACCCCTGGGCACCTTCTGGGACTCAGTGGAGCGAAGGATCGAGGTGGACGCCGGCGAGGTTGATCGGAGAAAGGAGAAGCCTTCTCGGGACGTCGTTGACACTTCTAATATCGCCGGAAGGACCTAATCCGTGTAGGAACCCTTTCCGGGCTTCAATTTTGAGTTTGATGCACGTTTAGCTTGGTTTAGGGCTCGCCGGAATCGTAAAATAGAGGTCGAGTGGGAGAGGCTCCGAGTAGGTACATTGGGCGCCGGGGATGTCCGCTACATGCTCGCGGGGCCGAGACGAAGCTAACTTGTAGTGTCCCAGGCGGTTAGTCTGAAAGCGAGATTCGATTTTCCAGCCGAAAGCATCTCCGTGAGGCACGGGCCGGAAAGAAGAAGAAGGTGTTTCAAAAAAATTTAATTTAATTACTTTAATTAAATTAATAACCTTGGTATGTGACAAGATAATTTGGGGGCCTTCTTTGAGAAGAATAATAGGTTTTAATAACTTAGAATGTGACAATTATTTTGATTCATTGTTAGTATAGTTTTAAATATTTTTTAAAGCATTGGTAGAATAATATATGGCATGATTTAATTATTCAAAGTGTGACAATTAAATCATAGTGAACTATGGAAATGTGACAAGCTAATGGAATAATTAGTTAAGTCATGATTAATTTATTCTTGGTATGACAAAAATCAGTTTACTAAAGTCATGAAGAATAAACTATAGTGTGACATAGTTTAATTAATTAACTAGGTTAATTAATTTGTTACATGGGAGCTATAGAAGTGTGACAAGAATAGTGGATTTGATTAAAATGGTTTAATCATTTTAATAGGTTTAATTGACCTATGTTGTGTAACATAATCTTTGGATTACTTAAAGTGAATAAAGGGTTTTGATTAAGTTTCAAAACTTTGGTAGTGTGACAAGATTAAGTATGAATAAAATCATTTAGTAAGGTTACTAAATATTTTAATAGGGTTTGATTCAAAACCTTGGTATTGTGACAATAATCTTGATGATTATTTTATATGATCAAAATCATTATGAAAGGAAATGTTAAACTTAGGTGAATTGATCAAATTGGCTCCTATGTCCCAAATGAGGAATTTAGACTTGATTAAATGGACCATGGTTAGGATCTAAAATGGTCAAGAGGGCTTAATGGATTTAATCAAGTTAACTTAAGGAAATTTGGGTCTAGGCGTACTGTGATAATAAAAATATATAAAAAGGTTGAGAGAGTAGGGAATGGAACCCACAACCTCCCAACCAACAACATAAGTCCTTAGCCACTAGGACATAGGCTGCTCAGGTGCTAAAGGTTGGTAACCTTTAAATTATAAGGGTTCGAGAACTTTCAGGTTTCACTAAGTAAACTAAGTAATAGACTAATCAAGGAAGGTGGTTAGGTTAACTTAGTTATTTCGGAAAGATTATTTAAGCTAAAAGTGGTTAAGGAGATTAGTTAGTCACAGATACCTAAGTAAACCATGGACCAAAGTAATATAGGAATTGGGTCCATAGTTTTGAAGGCCTAATGGTAGCCGCTTAATTGGTTTAGTCCAAACTAGTTTTGTTATTAGATAATGACAAAGTAATAGACTGAAAGATAACAGGATGCTGGTGGAAGGAGTTAAACCCTAAGTCGCTCTAGTAACATAGAAGGACCTTAAAACCTAGGGTCCTAATTTGCCCAAGTGAAACTGAGTAATGGGCTTCAAAGGGGCCCCATTCAACTAAAGTGACTAGAGATGACTAAATAGTGTTCAGACTCGACAAACGTAAGTAGAGTTGACCAGGTTGACCAGTTGGGTCTAGAGTCAACTAAAGGACATGGAAACAGAGGATAAGGACCAGAACTCGGAGAGATGGTCTCTAGGACCCGTTAGTGGGCCTAAGCCCAATAAGAACGAGAGTCATGCATATGCAACTAGTAACATAGGGTTTTATTAGAATTTTACTTCTAATAGAAACTCTATCTGTTAGATACTCTCGGGGAGTCCAAGAGGCATTTCAAGAGGTGACTAGGAGTTCTTCGAGTTCCAGTGAGAGGTAAGTACTTTTGCCTGTTCCCTTGGATGATTGTTTCCTTGTTGAACATTCGTATGCATGCTTATTGGATTCCCTGGATATTTATTCCATTGATCTCATACTTGTGCATGTTATTTTCGTACCTAGGAAGTTTGTTTCCCTGCTCATACATGCTTGTATGCCCCTTTGGGGGTATTGCTCCATTGATATCATAATTTGATATGATTGCATACACTCGTAATTTGTTCTCTTGGACACGTACTTCGATGTTAGTGTGTGCATGTTGAGATGTTGGCATCCTGTAGGGTATGCTTGTGAGTGTTGAGTGTGCCTACCTGTTGACCGGCACGTGGCCGTGGAATCACGTGAGCTTGTGCGCTGGCCAGGTAGGTATACCTTAACTATGCTGTTTTGAGGATTCTCCCTTCCTCGTATTCTTTGTTTCCCGCCAGTGGGGTAAAACGCTGGTAAATCTTTGTTTCCCGCCAGTGGGGGTAATAAGTGGTAAATCTTTGTTTCCCGCCAGTGGGGGTAATAACTGGTAATCTTTGTTTTCCCGTCAGTGGGATGATACGCTGACAAAATACGTCTATGTTTAGTAGCACTACTAGACCATGGACCGAGGGTTGATATTGGTGAGGCCCGATAACCTACTAGGGAGATTGACTCGTGAACTCTTAAGAGTTCTTTGTTGAGATTCTCGCTGTTAGGAGCCCTATCGTTGTTATGGTAGACTCCAAGAGTTTGATTTGTATGGGTTTTGGCCCAGTTTGTGTTGATTGATGATATTCGATTTGTTCATTTTGATTTTTCTTGTATCATCTGTGTTGCTTTGGATTATCATTGAGATTCCAGCGGGGTACTTACTGGGCTTTCCTTTCGAAAGCTCATGCGCTTGCTTCCCTTCTTACTTTTTCAGGTTCCGAGGAGTAGGTGACTCAAACTCGGAAGTTGAGTGAAGGGTTGGGCTGATTTTGGAGAGGTCCGAGGACCTAAGGTTATGTGTGAGAGTCTCACTTGTAGGACCCTTATAGGGCCTTGACCGTGTGTAGGGCATGTAAACCCTTTTCGGTCTTAATTCCGTTGTAGAAACTCTGTAAATGTTTAAATATGACATTTTGAGATATAATCTGATTTTTATGTGTTATCTGTTACTCATCTAGGCCTTGTATCTGAGTGGGGCTCGTCTCCATTTCTGCATGGGGCTGGTCTATTCACCGCGATGCTTTCGAGGTCCCTTGATCGTGGCTCGAGGCGTGGTGATTAAAGTGGTATCAGAGCACAATGCAGATAACCGACACCCTAGTTACCCTAGAGACTTAGTCAAATAGGTTGGACTGAGTGTGGGACTGGGTAGTATAGATACGTGTATTGATAATTAAACTCTATGGAATCTGACAGGTCACCATGGCGAGTAGACTGGAACAAAATGGGGAGGTACACCTACTCTCCGACGTCATGGAGTGGGAGCATGACGGACATGCCCCCCTTGACCAAGAGACACCTCAGGTAACAGAACCTGACAAGGACGTGCCCGATCTTCTCGGAGCACAAATGGAGCTGACATATGAGGTCATAGGACTGATCCGAGAGATGAGACAGGCACTCAAACAAACAAGGAGAGGCTATCGGGGACAGTCAACTCAGAAGAGTTCAGGACGCTCGAAGTCCGAGCGTAGGACCCATCCGTATAGTAGATCATCTGGATCTTCGATTGTATCTAGGAGCAAAGGTTCGTCTGGAAGTGCTCCCAAGCCAATCAAATGCTTTCAGTGTAAGGGACCACACAAGAAAGCGCAATGCCCGAGTATAACTGGTGGATGCTTTGTGTGTTGTAGTTTGGAGCACAAAAAGGCGCAGTGTCCTCAGATTCTGAAGGGACAAAAACAACAAGCTGAAGATAAGAGAGAGAAGGACGATCTGGTAGAGCCGCCATCGGCCTTAGCTGGGACACTAGATGAGCCTGAGACATAGGGATCTTCCGAGATTCGAGAGAAGCTTGCGAGTTTTCATGATACGACAGCATTATGATGGACGGTCATGAACTGGTCCCTAGTTAATAAACCGTGTAGGGTATTTGTCTTATGTGTCTCGGATTACAAGAACCGTGAACTATATGGGTTGTAATAAAATATTTTCTATTTAACCCATTACCGACTCGAATTTTGATGTCCCGAATAGGTGTTGGTTGAAGCTAACCCTAAATTATGCTAACAGTTATAATGAATAGAGGACGAAAGAGGCGCGGGGGCAACAAGCAGGGACTACCTCGCCAAGGGGAGAAGGTACCCCAGCCACAGGTGGGTGAGGTTCCACCACCTGTTGAAATGGAGGTTGATCAGAGCCCGCTGCTCAATCAAAGGTGTTGCAGGCCACGTCAAGGGCCCAGGTCTAAGGGAGGAGGTACCCCCCATGAGTATGAGGGACCTCATGAGGGAGATGATGGGGCTTATCCAGGAGACCAGACAACAGAGGGTACCAGCTCCAGCTTCACCTGCCACCACTGCTAGCAGAGGATTTCTAGGAGAGATTAGGAGGCCTTCTCCCAGGACCTTTCAAGTGCAGTGATCCTTTTCTTGGTGAGCTTTGGATTCGGGAAATGGAGAAAACCTTTGAGGTCTTCCAAACAACTGAGGCGGACAAGATCAGGACCGCAGTCTATATGCTCCAAGGACCCGCGGAAGACTGGTACTTTGGAGAGATCAGACTAAGGGAGAATGAACCCTTCCGAACTTGGGAAGAATTTAGGACCGCATTCTTCGCCAAGTACTTTTCCAAAGGTCATTTGGTACAGTTGGGACATCAGTTCTCCCAGCTTGTTCAGGGTAGCTCCACCGTGGAGCAGTATGAGACTGAGTTTGATAGATTGGCTCGTTTCTTGCCTGATATGGTTCCTACTGAAGAGAGCAGGGTGATGAAGTTTGAAGCCGGTCTGAGGCCATCTCTGAAGAAGATAGTGACCGGGCACATGTGCAAGACATACACTGAGGTGGTAGCCCGAGCCAAGTATATTGAGGCCTCATGTCAGGGAGACACACTGGGGTCGTCACAGAAGAAGAAGAAGAAGGACAAGGGACAGAGCTCCCGCCGTAGTCAGCCTTACGAGGGAGATTCAAAGGTGGAACATAAGAAGCACCCTTATAGTAAACCTCCCTTTTCCCTAACTAAGCTAGGTAGCAAGGAGACATCAGACAGTGGGACCCAATCAGTCAAATGCTTTAGGTGCGGGGGACCACATTTCAAGTCTGAGTGCAGACATGTCTTGGGGACGTGCTTCCGATGTGGTAGCTCGGATCACCACATCGCTAAGTGTCCCGAGAACTCGTCTAGATCAGGGGGAGGTAGAGGATCACAGGGTTTATCATCTAAACCCCCAAGATCTTCTTGTACAACCCGATTATCAAGGGCACCGAAGGTATCAGGAAGTAAGATAAAAGCGACGACTATGTCAGAACAACCATCTTCATCGGACACAGAACCTGGAGAGCTAGAGCCATAATAAGGGAACCTTGGTAGACCAAGAGTAACTTGGGTATTGATGTGGAGTCGGATAGAATAATATGCTTAATGGTTGGATCGATGAAAGGGTAAGAAGAGACGTTACCCGGCTGTGTTTGCTATTAGTTTTTTTGGAGGAAATTTTGGGGACGAAATTTTTGTAAGGGGGGGAGATTGTAAAACCCACGAATTTTAGGAATAATTTTTTTTATTATTATATTTCATAAAATGAAATTCATAAATTATTTAATTCCTTAAGCTTGAAGGATGGAGAATTTAAAAGCTTTAAAAAAAGGGAATTAAATTAGGTTTTAAGACCAATTAGGGATAATTGGGAGTTCAAGGACCTATAAATAATTTTGTAAAGTATTGGGGACCTAAAGAAACTTTTCCTCTCTCACAGAGAAGGGATGTGATTGCGATTTAAAGAAGTTTAGGGACTTCTGGTTAAATTTCCAAATCAATCTCTATAGAAACGGTTTAACGGCCAGGATTAGAACATCTCTGGAGAGTGCTGATCGCGAAGCATTATAAAGGCTCATATGGAGCCACGTGGCGAGTTAAGATCTAATCTATCGGATCACAGATCAGTTACGAGGTAAGAGAGATGGATGGGTTGGAAATAACCCTACGGTGCGGGCGACCGTGAGCCGTCCATCTCATGATCGTCTAAACTCGAGGCATAGAGAGGGAGATCCGGGGAGGGTTACGTGGCGCAGGGAGAGCCACTCATCCGCATGAGTGCTACATACCAGGTGTGAAGTTAAGATCTGACCATTGAGTTTAGATCTAATCTGGACCGTTGATCTGTTGACGGATCAATCCCGAGATTGAAGGATTTAATCAAAACCGTTGGATGGGATCAGGAAGATCTCAGCCATCCATCGGCGTGACCTGATCCCGAGGCATCCTCTCCCTCTCTCAGCTGCCCTAACGGCCACAGCGCCGCCGCGAGAGTTATGCCCGGAAATCTCGCTCGTCGGACGGCGAAGTAACTCGGGGACGTTACAGGTCGATTCGCCTACCTCCCCTCTATAAAACCCACCCCTGGGCACCTTCTGGGACTCAGTGGAGCGAAGGATCGAGGTGGACGCCGGCGAGGTTGATCGGAGAAAGGAGAAGCCTTCTCGGGACGTCGTTGACATTTCTAAAATCGCCGGAAGGACCGGAATCCAGGTAGGAACCCTTTCCGGGCTTCAATTTTGAGTTTGATGCACGTTTAGCTTGGTTTAGGGCTCGCCGGAATCGTAAAATAGAGGTCGAGTGGGAGAGGCTCCGAGTAGGTACATTGGGCGCCGGGGATGTCCGCTACATGCTCGTGGGGCGAGGCAAAGCTAACGCCGGTGTCCGGAGTTCTTGAGTGTACTGCCCGAAGTTCGATTTTCGGCGAGCATCGCCGGTGAGGCACGGGCCGGGAGAGAAGAAGAAGGTGTTTCAAAAAATTTAATTTAATTACTTTAATTAAATTAATAACCTTGGTATGTGACATTATTAATTTGGGGGCCTTCTTTGAGAAGAATAATAGGTTTTAATAACTTAGAATGTGACAATTATTTTGATTCATTGTTAGTATAGTTTTAAATATTTTTTAAAGCATTGGTAGAATAATATATGGCATGATTTAATTATTCAAAGTGTGACAATTAAATCATAGTGAACTATGGAAATGTGACAAGCTAATGGAATAATTAGTTAAGTCATGATTAATTTATTCTTGGTATGACAAAAATCAGTTTACTAAAGTCATGAAGAATAAACTATAGTGTGACATAGTTTAATTAATTAACTAGGTTAATTAATTGGTTACATGGGAGCTATAGAAGTGTGACAAGAATAGTGGATTTGATTAAAATGGTTTAATCATTTTAATAGGTTTAATTGACCTATGTTGTGTAACATAATCTTTGGATTACTTAAAGTAAATAAAGGGTTTTGATTAAGTTTCAAAACTTTGGTAGTGTGACAAGATTAAGTATGAATAAAATCATTTAGTAAGGTTACTAAATATTTTAATAGGGTTTGATTCAAAACCTTGGTATTGTGACAATAATCTTGATGATTATTTTATATGATCAAAATCATTATGAAAGGAAATGTTAAACTTAGGTGAATTGATCAAATTGGCTCCTATGTCCCAAATGAGGAATTTAGACTTGATTAAAATGGACCATGGTTAGGATCTAAAATGGTCAAGAGGGCTTAATGGATTTAATCAAGTTAACTTAAGGAAATTTGGGTCTAGGCGCACTGTGATAATAAAAATATATAAAAAGGTTGAGAGAGTAGGGAATGGAACCCACAACCTCCCAACCAACAACATAAGTCCTTAGCCACTAGGACATAGCTGCTTTCAGGTGCTAAAGGTTGGTAACCTTTAAATTATAAGGGTTCGAGAACTTTCAGGTTTCACTAAGTAAACTAAGTAATAGACTAATCAAGGAAGGTGGTTAGGTTAACTTAGTTATTTCGGAAAGATTATTTAAGCTAAAGTGGTTAAGGAGATTAGTTAGTCACAAGATACCTAAGTAAACCATGGACCAGTAATATAGGAATTGGGTCCATAGTTTTGAAGGCCTAATGGGCCGGGCTTAATTGGTTTAGTCCAAACTAGTTTTGTTATTAGATAATGACAAAGTAATAGACTGAAAGATAACAGGATGCTGGTGGAAGGAGTTAAACCCTAAGTCGCTCTAGTAACATAGAAGGACCTTAAACCCTAGGGTCCTAATTTGCCCAAGTGAAACTGAGTAATGGGCTTCAAATGGGCCCCATTCAACTAAAGTGACTAGAGATGACTAAATAGTGTTCAGACTCGACAAACGTAAGTAGAGTTGACCAGGTTGACCAGTTGGGTCTAGAGTCAACTAAAGGACATGGAAACAGAGGATAAGGACCAGAACTCGGAGAGATGGTCTCTAGGACCCGTTAGTGGGCCTAAGCCCAATAAGAACGAGAGTCATGCATATGCAACTAGTAACATAGGGTTTTATTAGAATTTTACCTCTAATAGAAACTCTATCTGTTAGATACTCTCGGGGAGTCCAAGAGGCATTTCAAGAGGTGACTAGGAGGGCTTCGAGTTCCAGTGAGAGGTAAGTACTTTTGCCTGTTCCCTTGGATGATTGTTTCCTTGTTGAACATTCGTATGCATGCTTATTGGATTCCCTGGATATTTATTCCATTGATCTCATACTTGTGCACGTTATTTTCGTGCCTAGGAAGTTTGTTTCCCTGCTCATGTATGCTTGTATGCCCCTTTGGGGGTATTGCTCCATTGATATCATAATTTGATATGATTGCATACACTCGTAATTTGTTCTCTTGGACACCTACTTCGATGTTAGTATGTGCATGTTGAGATGTTGGCATCCTGTAGGGTATGCTTGTGAGTGTTGAGTGTGCCTACCTGTTGACCGGCACGTGGCCGTGGAATCACGTGAGCTTGTGCGCTGGCCAGGTAGGTATACCTTAACTATGCTGTTTTGAGGATTCTCCCGTCCTCGTATTCTTTGTTTCCCGCCAGTGAGGTAAAACGCTGGTAAATCTTTGTTTCCGCCGATTAGGGGTAATAACTGAAGTAAATCTTTGTTTCCCTTGATGGGGTAATAACTGGTAATCTTTGTTTTCCCGTCAGTGGGATGATACGCTGACAAAATACGTCTATGTTTAGTAGCACTACTAGACCATGGACCGAGGGTTGATATTGGCTAAGGCTATAACCGACTAGGGAGATTGACTCGTGAACTCTTAGGAGTTCTTTGTTGAGATTCTGTTGTTAGGAGCCCTATCGTTGTTATGGTAGACTCCAAGAGTTTGATTTGTATGGGTTTTGGCCCAGTTTGTGTGGATTGATGATATTCGATTTGTTCATTTTGACTTTTCTTGTATCATCTGTGTTGCTTTGGATTATCATTGAGATTCTAGCGGGGTACTTACTGGGCTTTCCTTTCGAAAGCTCATGCGCTTGCTTCCCTTCTTTCTTTTTCAGGTTCCGAGGAGTAGGTGACTCAAACTCGGGAGTTGAGCGAAGGGTTGGGCTGATTTTGGAGAGGTCCGAGGACCTAAGGTTATGTGTGAGAGTCTCACTTGTAGGACCCTTATAGGGCCTTGACCGTGTGTAGGGCATGTAAACCCTTTTCGGTCTTAATTCCGTTGTAGAAACTCTGCAAATGTTTAAATATAACATTTTGATATATAATCTGATTTTTATGTGTTATCTGTTACTCATCTAGGCCTTGTATCTGAGTGGGGCTCGTCTCCATTCGGGTACGGCCGGTCTGTTCACGTGCTCGAGGTCCCTTGATCAGGGTCGGGGCGTGACAAAATTACTGTGCATGAGTTCTGAAAGAGGAATCTATCCTCAACTAGAGATCTATCAATATACATGAAATGATTTCCAAAACTCAGGAAATTTTCATATAATCTCTAACTCATGATTTTCAAATTGAAATCAATATTGTAAGAAAATACGATAAAAGTATGAATTGTACAACTGGTTCCCTCACCTGAGTTTAATTAGCTCTAAGACTGGCTTGGTCCTTCAAGAGCGGCTGAGTTGCCCATGCAATTTCCTTTCCCTTTCCCTAATAATTGAAATAGGGAAATCAATAAATACTATGATTATATTTCATAGCTTTAGTTCTATCGCTTAAGAATACAATAAAAATATGATGAACTACAACATACTCGTATTTCTCTATACACTTAGTTATTCTTTACACATGTTTAATTATCACATTCATAACTTGTTATCTGGCATATTAAGCATGGAAGAGATACTTAACTAAGCATGAAGGTATGAAACTAGAGATTAATAGAGTTCCAAAACTTGTAATTTTCCATGAAAATTGGACAGCACCTCCCCTATTTCTAGGGTTCCCAAAATTATACAAACATGCTCCATAACTCATATTTTAAATCACACCACTACGCATCTCCTTATATGAAATTATCCTTCAATTCCCCCCTTAATCCCCATTCATTTCACAACCCTACCCATACATATCATTCATTCAATCTCAAGCCCTCAATCATGAATTCATTTTAGGGTTTCCCCAAATAGTTCATTCAGTCATCTAGGTTTAGCAACCCTCACTGTGCTCTACCTCAATGCTTAACACAAGCTTGTCAGTGCTCGATCCTCGTTGGAGAAGAGGGAAAAATTGGATTATCAGTCGGAGGTAGCTTGCAGGGCTGTGGCAGGAGAAGGAGAGTGGAGTGTAGGCTTTGCGGCTCAGTAGGAACAAGGCGTTGGCCCGGTTGGGCAGGCGCTAGAGAAGGTCTTGTAGCGGCAAGCACGTGTCTGGTGAGGAGGGGTGGTGACTGACATTGGAAGGGCTTTGGGCAGGGGGCCTATTACTTGCTGGGCGGAGGTGAACTGACGGCGGTCAGTGAAGAGCAACCGGCGGGTCTGCCTAGGGTGAGACGAGAGGAAAGAGGCAAAGGGTGGTGTGGGTTTGAAGCTTGAGATAGAGAGAGAGAGTGAGAGAGAGTTGATTTTTCATTCGCTCTCTCTTTCTCATTCTATATAATAATGTTAAATAATAATATTTGTGAAACCTGAAGATTTTAGGCTATTAACTTTTTTCTAAAATCTGTGATTAATAAAAGAAAGTCTCAGGTTGGATCGAATCGAGTTTAGTGGAATAGAAGTTATAATTATTTAAACAATAAGATAATTAGAAAGGTCCCTTGAATTTGAAATGAGAGATGAAATTGGATAATACCTTAATTAGGGTTAATAAGAGTCATCAAGGATATTTTGGTAATTTCAGGAAAAGCCAAATCATTTTGCTTAGATAATGGGACTCCTTGAAATAGAATTTATTTGAATTAGATGATTACTACATATATAAAAATATGATAGAATATAATTAAGATAAAGATGAGATAAGGTTTTGAATTTTAACCATGCATGTGCATGGATGGAGGGCAAAATAATATTTAACTTATATGTTTAAATATAGACAGAGAGTGGGAAATATAATGGATATATTTAAACATATAAAATGTATATATATATATATATATATAAATATATATATATATATATATATATATATATATATATATATATATAGAGAGAGAGAGAGAGAGAGAGAGAGGATTATATATATATATATATATATATGATTAAATATTTAATTCTATGATAATAAAATTTAAATATGTGATAAGAGGGCATATCTTCAATATCTATTGGTGTGAGATAGATTAAGATGAGATAGTATAATATATATATATATATATATATATATATATATATATATATATATATATACACAGGTGGCAGAAGAAGAGTAAAAATAAGGATTAATTACACTTTTCGTCCCTGAAAATGGTGTCATTGTTCACTTTTATCCTTGTATTTTAAAAATGTTCAATACAGTCCTTGTGTAATGCGTAATACAATGTTAGGGACCCAAATAGAACAAAATATGCAATACACAAGGACTGTATTGAACATTTTTTAAAAATACAAGGATAAAAGTGAACAATGACCCCATTTTCAGGGACGAAAAGAATGAAATACGCAATACACAAGGACTGTATTGAACATTTTTAAAATACAAGGATAAAAGTGAACAATGACACCATTTTCAGGGACGAAAAGTGTAATTAATCCTAAAAATAAAGTTAAATAAGTCAAAAGTGTGCTTGTAAATAGAGGAAAGAAGAGAGGACGTGTGTGCATGTGTATACGTGCTTGTGAGCACCAATGGCGGAGATTCAAGAGGGCAGTTGGTTCCTCCCATGGTACGGATGAGGAATTCTATCGCAGTCAACGCATGATCCTCATGGAACTCGTTCAACGGTTTGGATGAGTGATTTTAAAATTTGGTGAAAATCCGACGGCGTACGAAGGGACACCGTGTGGCCAAAACGCGTGAATAGAAAAGAAAATAGGAAACCGCTTCCCCGTGAGCGTCGTGCGGATGAGAAGATTTTCAGCCTTTCATCCTTGTATTATGCGGGTTCCGAGGCGTGAACACTTCCCCTCCGCCAGCGAGCAGCGCCCCGCGTGGCCTTATATCCTCCGATGAATGCGGTTTGGCCAACTGTGAGAAGGGTTTAAACTTGGAGATAACCCTTACCCGATCAGGAGGATCATATCCAGGAGCTTCCTCCCGGCTACTATAAAAGGAAAGGTCATCTGCAAACCTTAGCCATCATCCGAGTCTAGTACTGCCGCCACTACCGAGGAAGAGAATAGCCCAACACCTCCAACGGATCTTGGAGGCTGGGGAGAAAGGAGTTGACTCACTTTATCACCGGAGTCGGACTCCCAGAGAACTTGATCAAGAACGCTATCGTCTTGGAGGACCTAGCGGTGATCGACGGTGCCTTCCTGGGGGTCTCCCATGCCATCAGGTACTATCGGTGAGTTCCCCAGCTCTGAAGTTATGTATATTCACAAAGGACTCGTTATTCAATAACATGCTAGGGTTCATGACAGCTTTCTTGATTATAAAGGCATGTTAGATTTGATAGGGACTCTTAGAATTCCTGATTTAATTCTAATGGACATGCATCTTCGCTGGAAGAGGGTGTGATGAGTTAAAAATATTCTCAATGGTTGTGAGATGAGTATTTCTAATAGAGCTGACCTAATTTTGTGGGTTGAAGTCCATCTGTGTATTATAAGGGTGATGGTGATCACTGAACTCAAGGATGCATCTATGATCATGGTAGTGTGATGCTTAGCTTCTGACCAATAATCTGGAAACTTTAGTTTATGTTAGTATAATCTCTTGATTGTTGTGGGTGTGTTAATGGTGACTCACTAGGATTGACTAATGGCTTGTGTGGAGGGAGAAAGAGTATAGATTTGATAACAGGGCTTGTTCATTTCATAATTAAGATCAATGTAAATTATTTGAGAACTATACCGTTGTGGTTGCAAGTTTCTTAAAAGATCGAGTCATTTCTAATGCAAGCTTGAAAAGAGGGTGGTTGCATGAATGGATTTGTTCAGTATTCGTGCGGGATCAGAGGAGGGTGAGTGTGTTGGGAATGAATTCATGGTTTTTATTGGTCCACTGTTAATCTCATTAGCCTGTGTAATTGATAGATAACATCTGTCCATATGATTACATACAATAGTGAATGAACGAAGCTCTCTGAATATTATGATCTATTTATACCTTGACTTATGACCACAGGTTGCTAGTGCTTTGGAGGATTATTCAAAGGCTAGTTTTGTTCTTCCTGAGATTAAGGAACTGTGGGTTAGTCATGATATAAACTTGGGGAGAATTCTTGACTTCTAAGAATGATTGTTGGGAGGTTCAGACCATGTTGAGATTGTCTTAGAGTAGGGATTCATTAAGTTAAAGGGTTAATGGACCCTCCGCCCAGTAAGGATGGTAATAAGGTAATGAGCTATTTGATATTTAAATAGACACTAAGACACCATTATTATATTTACGAGATTTTGACGTAGAGACGCATCAGGAGGGAGTCCGGTGGGATTCCCGACATTGTTGATTGAAGTAAGTTACCTCTGCCTAGTTTCCACCCGTCAACGGGTTCCTTGATTTTATTGTTGCTATCTCTTTTAGCATGTCTATTGTCTATCTGTTGTTTGTTTCCTTCCTTGTATGTGCATGGTTGATGTGCTTTCATTATCTATAGTTTGAATTTTTCGTTAAGCACACCATCCTGTGACTGATATTTGATCATAGGCCATGGTCTTATGTGTTGGCCAGGCAAGTGTACACCAGGTGAGGACACCCTGACGTTCTGATAGTTCCATGCCAGGGGGAGGATACCATGGTAGTCCAACCTGTTAGTGGGATGATACACTTACCGTGTCAACATATACAAGAGACCGAGGTTAATTCCAGATGAAGCTGGATGCTGACCAGAGAAGTGTGTTGAGCCGGAGGGCTATCTTCTAATCTATGAGTTCCTTTTGCTTTCCAGTCTCCTAGATCCTTGTTTGTGCGGGGCATGGCCCCAGTTGTGTGATTTGATGATTGTTGAGTTTTGACATGCCTTCATCGGTTCGGTGTTTTCATTTCGTTGTGATCCCTGCGGGGAACTTACTGAGCTTTCCTTTCGAAAGCTCACTCCACTTTCTTTTCCTCTTTTTCAGGATTGAGGGATTAGCTGAGTTAGTTTCAGGAGTGTCGGAACGCAGCTTACCAAGGTTGGAAGATTACAACTAGTTCTGACTTGTAGGACCCCTATAGGGTGTATAAATTCTATTGTTGTTTCCGTTGTAACTCTGATAAATAAATTTTCATTTATTTATGATATTTTGCTATCTGTTTCTGAATTACTTAGGCCTTGTATCCGAGCGGGGCCGTCTCCACTTGGATACGGCCGGTCTGTGCACATGCCTGTGATCCCGGGATTCGGGTCGGGGCATGACAATATTATTATTTTTATAATAATTAAATAAAATAATTTAACTTATCCTTGGATTAATTGTCACATGGGCTTCTTTAATCTAAGTTATCCCTAACTTTATGTCACGTCACCATTAATTAGCCTTATCTTCCCAATACTTCATCAACCCGGATCCTGTAAATCCGAGTCAATGATTCCGGTGCCACGGGTACACTGTAACATCACGAGTCGCGTTACTAGTCCGACAGAGATCCATACTTTTCGGCTTTTACCCAACCAGATCTACTTTACCAGGACTCTAACTTTTGTCTGGTATCTCCCACTTAATTAATCTAGATTAATTAACACTTAAATAATTTCTCATTTAATTAATCCGGCTTTACTGTCTATCTACCTTCAACTATTCTATGTAAACATTGCCTAGCCCAGTAAGGCTTTCTCTTAGCCCTATAGTTGGGAGGCTGGATTTCGGTTCTATTAACTCCCGATTTTCTTTTAATTCAGGTTAAAATAATTAATTTTTTTTTCTGTGCTTATTAACCTCATTTAATATTTGGAAATTAACTGATTATTTATTTAGAAAAATCCGGGGTGTTACGTAGTGGGATGGCCTTGCTGCCACCTATAGCACTTGGGAAGATCTGACCAACCTTCAAACTCTGTTCCCACACCTGGACCTTGAGGGCAAGGTCTCGTTTATAGAGGAAGGTAATGTAACGTATCCCTTCACTATAGCCATGTAAGATGACTCTCAGAATATGTTATATAAGGAGGCTGACCAGTCAAAGGCGGAGTATATGGGTGAAAACCTCAAGAGAGGCAATGCATGGCCAAGGCATCCATGCAGTATGAACCATAACCAATTAGGAGGGGACAATTCTTCTTGTCGAAAAAGCACCCTATCCTAAAAGAAAATCAGCGCTATGCAGATTACGTGATGACTGGCAATGCAGAGGTGTTAAGAGGAGGTGTGGATCATGGGAAAATGGCATCGAAGGAATTGACATAAACCTTACTCTTAGCTGGGAGAGGAAGGAGACTCAGGGAGGCGGCATTCTAGTGGAGCTCGTTGAACTATTCATTCAAAGGGTTTTCTTGGAACCCTAGTTATCTTATTTACTTATGTTTGTATGAAGGGTTCTTTGGGTATGTTTTGGGGGTCTATAATGCTTGTTCCTGTGAGGCAAGCTTGAAGAACCTATTTCTAAAAATTTAAAAGCCAATGTTCATTTCCATCCCAAAAATTTAAAATTTGTTCAATACGGTCCACATCAGCATATACTGACCCTTATCACTCCACATTAGTAAAATAACGACCTAAACATAATAATAAAAAGATTATATGCATTTCATTGGTATTCCACATGACCGCCACGTCAGCAATAGGGACCAAAAATGCCAAAATACGGAATATATAGGGACCCCAAATGTCAAAATATGCAATACATAGGGACCATATTGAACAAATTTTAAATTTTGGGATGGAAATGAGCATTGGTCCTGTTTTTAGGGACCAAAAATGGCTTTAACCCAAATAGAAATAGGGACCAAAAATGGCTTTAACCCAAATAGAAAGGGTTAAAGCCATTTTCTATTTCTATTATTTGATTGGAGATGAGGAATATCATAGATGAGTACAAACCCTATAAATGTTTTCTGAAATGTCTAAGAATTTGAAGAGAGATCTGTTACAAAATATCTATAAGAAAGTATATTAGTCATATAATCTAGTTCAAATAAGTATGGTATATATATCTTATTGATATATGGAGTTTTTTTCTTTTCTTTTGCTTTTTGGAAAATTTTGATGTGATATTTTTTTTGTTAAAATAGATAAATAAAATTAGAATTTAATTACAATACTTTAATTGTGTTACTCTAAATAATATTTTATAAACATCTGAAATGATGTCTTTTCTATTCTTATAATTTATTATTTCATAGATTGTAAATATTAAAAAAATATATTGTTTTAATCGTAGGTGGACCAACATGTATACCTTTAAACCTGTATGTGTTATTATGTGCTTGAATTCATGCTAGTTTTCTTTCCGTGAAAGTCTAGGTAATTTCTACTTATCTCTCTTTAACATGTATTTGATTTACTTAGGAGCCCTTTGATTACTTCTAAGTGTTCATCTCTTGGATGGGGATATCTAAGGATGTGGGGATATTCAAGGAGGTGAATTTTTAGGGATGTGAATTTATAAGAGTTTGTTTAGTTGAATGGATATAAAAAAGTGGATATAGACTTTTTAGTGTTTGATTGGATAATTTTAGAGTTGGCCGAGCGGCATGGTCCCTTCGTAAGGGGTTTGATTCACAGAAGACTCGGTTTCAATCCCGATTCTTTGGAGGTGAGGGGCATGGCATGGGCCACCTAGTGGGCGTTCCCGCCGATCTGAAGTTTTCTCTATACTGGATCATAGTAAACCAAGCGGTAAAGACGTGCATCAGTGAAATCCGGTTCGAACCGAAACCCCTGCGCTCACCCATTGACTGATCCTTGTGAGGGTGCTTGTCGCCTTAGTCAAAAAAAAAAAGATGGATAGGAAGATTGGATTTTAACTTTTTGTGTTTTGTTGTATGGATACAAGCGGATAGGGAGATTATGTGGCGCCTCTCCCAAAGGGGTGGTAAAGTTACAACTAAGTGTAAAAATTCTAAAATCTTAACCTAATTTTCTTATTTTTTTTTAAATTTTTTAATTAAAATTAACATACTTCTACTTAATAATATAAATAAATAATCTCATACGGTAATCAAGGAAATCGTCCACCATTATGCAGCATTTGAATTACTCTTGGCTTAATCTTGAAGTTAGCTACATGGATAACAAACCGCTATATACTCGACTGCAGTCCTTGATTAAATTGGACTAAATACTCATACATCGGACGATTGTCATTAGCGCCTTCCATGTTATTAGAGTCAGACATGCTTGGGAGATCTCAATGCTACCTCCTCTCCTTCATAAGCCCTCAAAGATTTCGTTCTATCTTTGGGTCAAATGGATCTAAATCACTGTCATTGTCATTCATAAACTATACTCCAGATAAGGAAGAAGTAGAGCGACTACTATCAAATCAAATCTATAAAACCTATTGTTAAGGGATAAAATCCGACATTACACGTGGTATCTTCCAGGTGACAATGAGATCCGGGACCACTGAGATCTTCCTAACCCCCTCTGGGAGATGCGTGGAGATTCAACCGCGATCAACTAACAGGAAGGCATCTGCATCACGAGGCGAAGGCATCCCCTGTATAAGTAAGCGCGACTGTATAGCACCAGCCGCTTTGCATGGCAGGCCAACGGGCCTCCCAACAAAAGCCTGGTCACTAGACTAGAAAAGGCACCCCTGGACACTGGTGGAGGAGGTAGCCTCTCAGATTGGAAGGATAGCTCCCTCTTTTTCATCTCTAATCTCCTACTCTTACACAAACTCGACCAATATAACTTGAGCGTTGGAGGGTCTGGGGGGATAAGCCCCTTGACTTCATTATTTTGCAGGATAAGTGCGGCCAACCAGGAGGACCACCTCTCAGCCCCCTCCCCATCAAGCGATCAGCATCCGAGGGAAGCTCATGTCCCTTGCTTCATCTACCTCCACATCCATTCTTTCTTAGTTGAACTCTTAATGGAAAGTGCTTCTTCAGGCCTTGGCCGATTTTAGAATCAACAGTTTGGCAACATCCGTGGGGATACAAGCAAGAAGCCCAGACAAAACACACTGATAGCGAGGGGAAAGAAGGTCCCAACAGAGGCACCCCCAACAACGGAGACGGGAGGAGCCCCCGTAGTCACTAAACCCATTCCTGCTCCGCCAGAGATCCACGGGTCCTCTAAGAGGCTGCGAGGGATGCCCAAATTGGTCAACTCGAGGTGCAGGTCATGCTTCTCACCAAGGCCCTCCTAGAGGGCGACCGGGCCCACCCCACGCCAGAGCAGCGCGAACGCCTCCCTCTAGAATGCAACACCACGGGGCTCGTGACGAGCTCCTGTATCGAGCCTGCGTAATAACACTGAAGGGTGCCGCTCAGACATGGTTTGATAACCTGCTCTCCAGGTCCGTCGGCTCCTTCAATGAGCTATTGGGTATCTTCACAAGCTACTTCGATGCTAGCATGAGAACCGAGCGTACTGAAACATCTCTAATGGACTTTGCCCAGCAAGAAGGGGGAAGCCTTCGTTATTAACTGTAGAGGTTCAACCTCGTCGTCCTAGAAGTCCCGATGGCAGACAGAAGACTAGCGACTACGGCCTTCACAAGGGGCCTGAGGACATCACCCTTCCGATTCTCCCTATACAAACTTCGGACCGCTAGCATGGCTAACCTCCTCTCATGGGCCCGAAAAAACATGAGCGCCGAAGAAGATATACCCAAGATTTCGGTGCCTACACAGCTGGACAAGCAAAGGAGAGAACGACCACTTGTGCATGAGCTACACGCCAACAAGCTCTCCTCTCCGATCGATGCCAGATGATGCTGGTAGGCTCCTCCAAACCCTAACTTACAAGGTTCTCCAAGTCGGCCAAAAAGGTGTCCAAAGGCGAGGAGATCCTCTCCAAACCCTAACATAAGGTATTTATAGGGTCTCCAAGCTCTGAAAACTATCTCACATATTTTTGGTCTGTGTGGGACCAAGTTGGGTGAGAAATCATGTGAAATTCGAGTCCAAATCGTGGGCTCAAATTATTGTAGCTGTAGTGCAGACGGTTCAGTCTAAATTATAGTCGGTTCCGTCTAATGCGCAATTCCTTGATTTCTTACCCATAATTTAAGCCCGATGAATCTGTCTGCCTTACAGACAATTTTGTCTGCTTCCTCCAAGTTAGGCATTCTCAGGTTGAAGGGATGCCAGACAGCCGTCTCTGAACTCGTCAGCTTTTCTAGCTATTTGGAAGCAAACTTCAAGAAATTCTGTGGTTCAGATGGTTCGGTCTAATTCCAGACTGAACCGTCTAGTAGTTCAATTCAGCCTGTTTCTCCTTGCTTGAAACTGCTTCATATTTAATAAAGGGTTAAAGTCATTTTTGGTCCCTGAAAGTAGGTTTAATGTTCATTTCGATCCTTAATTTGAAAATTTGTTCAATACGATCCCTGTGTATTACGTATTCCCTCACATTTTGTCCCTAATGCTGATGTATGGCTCGACGCTGCATATGAATGAAATACATAATATTTATTTATTTTTTTAATTTTATACGTGATCGTATTTTGATGATGTGTTAGGCCAACTGGACTACTGACATTGCATGCCACGTGGCAAATTTTTAATATTTTAATATTTTATTAATTTTTAATTTTTAATTTTGTATTTTTTGTTTTGTTTCTCTCTGTAAGTAACGTCACAATATATAATGAGAAAAGGTTTTTTCTAAAATTTAAGCTAAGCAAGCTGTAGCGTTAATAGAATTTTTCTATCGCATGGAAGCAAACCAGAAAAATACACAACCATGTGGACTGCCTCTGCGCAACATCGAAAAATTCTATTAACGTTGTAGCTTACTTTGCTTAAATTTTAGAGAAAAAATCTTTTTTCTCATTGTACATTGTAACGTTATTTATAGCAAGAAACAAAGCGAAAAAAAATAAAAATTGCAAATATAAAAAAATAAAAAATATATAATATAAAAATATAAAATATCAATAAATAATACAATTATAAAAATTAAAAATTAAAAAAATTAAAAAATTTAAAGATTGCCACGTGGCATGCCATGTCAGTAGTCCAATTAGCCTACCACGTTACCAAAATACGACCACATGTCAAATTAAAAACAAATAAATATCTTGTATTTTATTCGTATGTCACGTCAGCGCCACATTAACGTTTGGGACAAAATGTGACGAAATACATAATACACAGGGACCATATTGAACAAATTTTCAAATTAAGGATGAAAATGGACATTGGACATGTTTCCAGGGACCAAAAATGGATTTAACCCTTTTGTGAATGCCCTTGAACTACCCCCGGTGTATCTTGACAAGCAAAATAAACACGAGTTATGTAACGCCCTCACCCGGATCCCGGGACCTCGGGCCCGTCACCAGATCGGCCGTACCCAAGTGGAGACGGGCCCCCTCGAGTACAAGGCCTAAGTAAACAATAGCAGATAACAAAATAAATTCAAAAGTTTATTAATCCAATAATACCAAATACAATTCAGAGTAATTCAGAGTGCTAATGCGGAAAATAAAGTACAAGGGTCCAAAGCCCTAACAAATCCAGGCCCTTCATAGGTCTTAAGCCAAGTATCCTCACTTAGAAACAAAAGTCAGGGAGGTCCTCCGACCTCAGCAAATATCCCACCCTGACTCTCGCACGCCTCCTGAGCTCGAGTCACTCTACTTCTCAGGTCCTGAAATGAGAGAAGGGAAAAGTAATGAGCTTCCGAAAGGAAAGCCCAGTAAGTACCCTGCAAGGAATCTCAAACGGTAAGAGGAAACAAGATATCACAATCAATGAATCATCAAGCATGGGGCTGCACCCCACACAATCAGATCCTAAGAATCCAGCTACAGCCCTCAGGGCCCTGGATGAGATTCCAAGAACAACTCAGTAAAGATTCCCCGTCTGGCCCGAAAGTTGTAAACCATGAAATGCAGCCTCGGGGCGCAAACAACGTACCTCGGTACATGGCGGCAGGAACCCTGCACTCTGTAGCGCCACCTCTCCACGTGTCGACAGGGCCAGCGAATCAACCCCACTGACAGGGAAACAGAGCCTCAAACTCCACTGCAACCGGGCGGAAGATCAGAACTCAGTTGACACATACCTCCCGGCCAGCACACCAAACCATGGCCGTGGTCAAGGGTCGGCCCACGGGTGGGTAACTCCAACAAAGCAATCCAACAAAAAGGTAGCCTGAACACTACCACAAACATATCACACATACACATACGAGGAAAGATAACAAACGAACATGTATGTGCATGGATCAAACAGCAGATACTAATCAAGAACATGCCAACAAATAGCATCGAACAAACCAAGAAACCCCAAACAATGGGTAGAAGCGAGGCAAGAGTATCTTACCTTTTACGCAATCCAACAAGCTGTATCATTATCCGTCCACACGGCTAAGCTCCACGCTCCTCGTCGATACTTGGTAATCACAAAACTATCCTCAATACACGTACATGTATTTACGAGCACTACCTCTATGATGCATATCCAAACTAATGGGCTCGGTCCATTGTCAAACTCAATCATCTCAACCTTTTTAATTAACTTGACCACTTCAACTCGACTAACCATTTTGGGTTCAAAGGGAACCAAGTCACTTAATTAAATAAAATAATTCTCATGTCCACAATTCATCCAACCGGCCCAAAGGCCCAACTACACAATCCAATAACACATGTTCTACAACCAAAAGACATCAATATATTCAATCCCACCTCTATAAAACCATACCTTGATCAACCTTCTAACTAGTCCTGAAACCAAAAGTCCAGCAACTAACAACCATCATCTTTAACACCTTCATCCAACCATCATTCTTGCTAACCAAACAACTAACAACTCCTTACCACTAAAAAGAAAATCACAATTTCTATACATTTGCGCTCATATCCTCTCAAACCATAACCCAAACAACAAGGAGATTACCCAACCTTGCTTTCATGCAAACTTAATAGCCCAAACATAATATTCATATAGACCGAATCATGCAAGCCTTAAAAAAAAACACAAAGCACCATCAACACCAGCAAAGTAGACCATGCCTAGCTTTGAACACAACCTGAGGAACCTTATAAACCTCAGAACCCAAGCATGAACCCATCTTTGAACCATAATTAAACTCCAAACCTTTGCAGCAGCCATTCATACCCAAAGACAGCAGTTATCCAGACCGGTCTATAACATCAACCTCTCCTCTATTAACTAGAATTACTTCATCATCAATTGCACACGTACACATTTGATCATGAAACTGAACTACCATGCAACTCCTATCACTGCCCTCCCAAGGACACACACACACATAATTACCTCAACAACAAACTCTACAACATCAACAACAAGTCCTCAACAACTCAATCAAAACCTCAAGAAGAACTTATACAAACAAGGTGACAGAACACCTACCAGTCCATGCACCAGCCACTAAAATTCAGCACCTATATTCCTCTCCTACTCAACTAGCAATAACAACAACTTCAAAGTCTTCAGAAGGACCTTTAAACAAATATCAATCTTAACCTCTCTCCCTCTCCTGAGATTCAAACCCCAAACCCTCACCAGATTCATCTCCTATAACATCAATATTCATGCTTGCCTTCATTCTTATAGAATTGTGTATAGGATCCCACGAGGGGCGTAAGAGACTCACAGCATACATGGTGTCAAGACCTCTACGCCAATGTTGCTACGCTCTTCCAAAGAGTTGCAAGCTACGAACAAGGTAAGGGCGGCATGAATCAAACTAGCACCACAGTTCCTTTCTCTCTTTCCCTCTCTTGCGAAAATAGTCCGCCACCCCGATAGATCGCTCTTAGGGTTTGGAAGAAGCGCTCGTCTATTTATAGAAGTTTATGGGGAGATTTCAAAGGAGATCCGATAAGGTTTATCCCATGTTTGAATCCTCAAAAGTTCTTTGGTCGGTGTGAGTTAAAGCGGGAACGGATAAAACCGTAGTGCTTTCTCTCTCTAGATATCTCTATATATGTATATCTTTACCATATAAATGTATATTTAAACCATATATAACAAATCACATGCATTCACCCCGCGTGGATGGATGGGTTCCTTTTACTTGTTTAAATATATATTTTTATTTCTTTATTTATTATTATTATTATTATTATTATTTTCAGCCATGCATGTTATCACGTGGGACTTTAAATTCAAACCATCCTAAATCTAATCTTCTGGATATATATCTATATATATATATATATATATATATATATATATATATATATATATATATATATATATATACGCAAAACATCTATATATATATATTTATATTTATGTCCCAAATTGTATCCTTTTCTAATTAACCACTCTAATCCCTCTTTTCCTATTAATTCCAAGTTTAAGAAATTTCTTCAATCATTCATGTTTTAAAACGGATATAATATCTTATCCTTACAGCCTCTCATATGGATATATATTTTATCTATTAATTCAAACTCAACCAAATCATCTCCTAAATAGATAAATCCAATTTAATTCCGAATTTGGGGAAATATTATTAATCAGATAATAACTAGGAGATATTTATTCCAACATAAATAAAAATTTCTATTACGGTCCAACTTTGAAGAAAATAACTAAAACAAATTAACCCCAAAAATCCTTGGATTTTACAAGTTAAGTACCAGCGGGCCACATTTCATCCAAATCACTTGCTAAATGTATACAAAAATAATATAGAAATATGGTCAATTAAACACTTATCAAATATCTCCACAATTAAGGTTTGCTTGTCCTCATACAAATGAAAAAGAAAAACAAAGAGATGATTAGTGTTTAAACCTCAGGCCAAGATTTGGCAGCTCTACTCTACTCAAGGTTCACCATTAACATGTGTATTCTTCCATTTCAACTCAAGACTTAGCTTGAACTTGTTACTTTTATCGATATAGCTCTAGACAAAGCTTTTTCACTCCACATGTCATGTTCCTAAGTCTTAAAGGGACAAGCATGCCCTCAATGGACTTTAGAGGGTCCTTGGGACTCTATAAACAAATAAATAATAATAATAATAATAATAATAAATAATAATATATAGTAAAAAAATTTTCCACATGGCATGCCATGTCAGCAATCCAGTTGGCCTACTATGTCATCAAAATACGACCACATATAAAATTAAAAAATAAATAAGTACCCTATATTTCATTCATATGCCATGTCAGCGCCACATCAACGTTAGGGACCAAATGTGACGAAATACGTAATACATAGGGATCGTATTGAACAAATTTTGAAATTAAGGATCGAAATGAACATAAGACCTATTTTATGGACCAAAAATGGCTTTAACCCTTTATAAAATATGAAGCGATTTCAAGCAAATTCGAGTAGAAACACGCTAAATTGAACTACCAGACAATTCAGTCTGGAATCAGACCGAACTGTCTGAATGACAGAATTCCTTGAACTTTGCTTCCAAATCGGTAGAATAATTGACGAGATCAAAGACAGTTATCTGGCATCCCGTCAACCTGAGAGTGTCCAACTTGGAGGAAGCAGACAGAACTGTCTGCTAAGCAGACAGATCCATCTGGCTTAAATTTTGGGCAAGACATCGAAGAACTGCAGATTAGACAGAACTGACTAGAATCTAGATTAAACCGTCTGCATTGCAACTACAGTAATTTCAGCCCGCGATTTGGACTCGAATTTCACATGATTTCTCACCCAACTTGGTCCCACAAAGACCCACAACATGTGAGATAGTTTTCAGAGATTGGAGACCCTATAAATACCTTATGTTAGGGTTTGGAGAGGATCTCTTGGCCTTTGGCCACCCTTTTGGCCGACTTGGAGATCCTTGGAAGCTAGGGTTTGGAGGAGGCTACCACCATCATCCACCACCATCATCGGGCATTGATCGGAGAAGAGAGCTTTGAAGCGAGGGCGCCGAGCAGACTCTTCCACCTTTCTGGCAGCGAGGCTTGGAGAGGGTGGTATCAACGGTCATATCATCTGCCCTAATATTGAAGGGAGTAGCGTATTTCTTTATGTCTATTTCTCTTCTTCATCGCTTCGTATTGAACTTGTGTTCCTCTTTAATGGGCTCTGATCTTTTAGGTATTCGCGCATTTGATGAACCCTTGGGTTGCATGTAAAATTTTGATGTTAAATGTTAATAGTATTTTTAATTGCTTTATATTATTTAGATTTATTTCGAGTTATTCATCGCATTGGTAATCTACGTTGTGACAACCTGGATTATCCAATTTAACGCACCGGGGGAAGATACAAAAGCCTTCCTGTGTGCGGGCATACCCCAATAGAGAGAATTGTGTATGCGCCGAGAGATCGGGCATTTAGGAGTGTGAATCCCTATTAATTCTTATTCCCACAATTCTTCTAAGTCATAGATTCCCTATAACATAGTGTAGTTAGCGCACTAGGTTAGTAATTCGCCTTTAGAGGGGGAGTGAAAGCAATTTAGGAATCATTGGTCCAATTGATCGCAATTACTTACCCTTAACATTCTTTGTCTATCCTGGTATGAGCCCGAGGGGATTCATTGTCATGAATCCCCTCTCCTATGATTGATTGCCCTTGCGAATTCACCGCGGTCATCCGTGTCCATCCTACTTCTTAGTCTTAGGGTTTAGATTAGTTCACATCACCACCAATTCTTGCCAGACTAGATAATAGGTAATTATTTAGTACTAGTATTTCTCTTTCCCTGAGGATCGATATCTGAATTTTAGAGTCCACTATATTACTTGTCTGACCCGTGCACTTACGGAGCACGCAATAGGCAATATCAAATTTTTGGCACCATTGCCGGGGATGGAAGATTACTAGGAATACTAGGAGTCTATTAATTTAGTCATTATCTTTAATTTTAATTTTTATTTGATTTATATAAAAAGAACAAAAAAAATTCTGACTTGTTTGGTTTTGTTCTCTTTTGTGCGAGGTACCAATTGCAAGGAGCTTACACCATAAACCCCTCAAGATCATCTTTAGAAGTTGCGGTCCAAGCTCTTTCAGAAAAGGTTAACAGGCTCATATGCAATCTACCAACTCGAAGAAACCCATGCAACCATGTTAACAATCCACATTGAAGGGGATAACAAAACTATCCAAGCTATCAATATGAATTTCATATTGATAGCTTGGATAGTTTTGTTATCCAAGCTATCAATACGAAATAAGTCCTCAAGAACAAATGCACAATTTCCCTTCAAATTTTCAGCACCAACCGCTACAAAAAAGGAGGCCAACTACAGAGGAAATTTTAGCAAGCTATATGCAGACAACCCATACAGAGCCATCGGAAGATTTGAATTAAAAAGATGTCTTTGACAACATTTTGAAGAAACAATCTTTGGGGCCTATCGATGTGCATACTTGTCAACCCACTCCCTACGCTAAAGAAAAATTTCAAATCGTGACCGTCCCTATGGGTATAGATACAAAAAGGAGTAATGAGGACGAAAGCCGCAAAGATGAACTAGAATTTACACAATGTTTGGAGGTGAAGGAGTGTCAAACTTTCCATTATTAGAAGAAGGAATCTCCTCATTCATGGAGGATGTGGCACAATTTTCATTGCAATCAGAAATAGAATTTGAAGCCATTAGTGTCGCACTTACAAACATGCAAGCCTCTCTTCACAAGCTGGAGAACAAGATGGGAGAAATTCGTCATGTGAATTCTGGTGAGCAATTCCCATGTAGAAATAATATTGAAGGAGAAGAGAGCAAAGAAGAAGAGGTGGAAGACTGTATTGGTATAGAAAAATCTGAAGAGGTCGCAACAAAAAAGCTGAATATACTTGAAGAAATCCTTTGCCTCGTAGTTGACCAACACACAAAGCACAGAGGGGATAAGATTGAGAAACAGTAGACACGGAGAGAATGATTCAAGCATCAAAGGATTTGCCCAAGCTAAGATTGAACAATTCCTTTCCCAATTTATTCCCATGGAGGCCTAAAGGTAACTGTACTGAAACCTCCATCACAACAGCAGCCCGACAAATACGTATTTCATTTTCTGGAAGTAGTTAGGCTAGGTGTAGCAAGGAAGAATGCACCCTTTTTAAGCCTCCATAAGGTAAGATCAGGTACGACAAGCTAGTGACGTTAAACAAGCGCTTCTTGGGATGCAACCAAAGGTTTGAAAATTTTATTTCATTTCAGCATCAGTTAGAGTAGACTAGGATTCAATAAATTGTTGATATGTTGATCTCAAATTCTCTGTTATTGATAAGTGTTCAAATGAGCATCATTTGTATATAAGATTCATGCATATTACTATAAATTTCGGAGGGATATTGGCCCGCTTGTACTCAAAATGGCTTTGTTTCTGTAAATAGGGCAGAAAATAGAGGTTCCAAGAGAAGGGAAGCGTTTTCAAAAGAATACGGGCCGAAACAGGGGAAACAGAGCAAGAGAACAAGGTCATAAAGAGTCTCATACGGACCTGTATGGACCTGGACAATGCAGATCCAACCTCCCCGGTACATGCGGACTCATAAAATGTCGGACAAGCGGTACCTCGTGATCACGGACCCTTAGAAACATACGACCCCGTATGGGAGTCCGTATACGGGGTCATATAATAAATAAATCTGCAGGCTACGTTTGGCGAACAAAGGGTAAAATCGGAAAATACACCTAAAACCCTAGTGTGGGGTATAAATACAAAGCTTAATTAGGGTTTTGGGTCATCTTGGAGCAAGGAATCAAGGCTTGGAGGCGTTTTCACCATCTTCTCCACCACCAAGGAGGAGAGGATTGGAGGAGCCCTTCCCTTTCAAAAGCTCAAGGAGGAGAAGAAGGGGTAATAGGAGCAGCGAGGAATCCACCAATGGAGCACGATTAGAGTTTTTCCTCATGAACTTTGTGATTTCTTTCCCTATTAGCATGGATTGTTGCTCTCCATTGATGGAGAGCTAATTTCTTGATACTTGGGTGTTGATGAACCCTTGGAATATGTTTAATTGATATTGGTTTTTCTATGTTAATTGCTTGGTTGAATTCATTGTGGTCTATTGGATGTTATGTATGGTAGTATTAACCTCTCTATGTTGCGAGAGCCCGGAGAGGTTTCTATAGTCCACATGGGGGAAGATGCAAGCGCCTCCCTATGTGTAGACAATTTCCGATAGAAATGGCTATGAGTACACCGGGAGCCCGGGTGCTAAGGAGAGCAAATCCTTTAGACGTCTTATCCCCATAGCTATTCCAAGAGATAGGTTCCCTAAAACTTAATCAGTAAGGGCACTAGGTTTTGTAATCACCCTTGAGCGAGGGGATGAAAGCACTTTAGGAACCTTTGGCCAATGATTCACCAAGAATTAGCACAGAAAGCATTATCCATCTCTAAGAAAATCCAAGGGGGATTCAATAACCCAAGTATCCCCTTCACCAATTGATTGTCTCCAAGGTCAATTTGCTTGTTAATTTGTGTTGTTAATTTTAGAATTTAGGTTTAGTCACCACCAACCAATCTTGATCGACTAGATAATAGATGAATAGCCACTACTAGTACTTCCTTTCTCCCTGAGCATCGACAACCCGACATTAGTCCACTTTATTACTTGATTCGACCCGTATACTTGCGGATTCAGCGCATCAGTTATACTCCTCAATCTAAAACTCATTGGGGTAGATTATAGAGCCCAATTCATGAGTTTGATAGATGGATTGTATAGAAACAACCGTAGACATCCTATAAATATGTTGTTCAGTGGATGCCATGCTCTCTTGATGGATTCACCCCAACTTGCCAATTGTCACATTCGTTAGTTTTAGTTCTCTTTAGAACCATTAGTTAGAATTAGACTATCCCACAGTTTTATGTTAGATAATAGAAGTCAAATTAGTACTAGCTCTGCAGGTCCCTGTGGCTTCGACTATTCTACTCATAGGGTAATTTACTACTTGAGCGACCTCGTGCACTTACGGGCAAGCACACATCAGGACCCTTCTTCAGAGAGAAAAGGAATCGAAACTAGTAGAGAGAAGAAGCAATTTTGAAACGATGGAAGACAATTATAAAGTTACAAAGAAGCCTCCAACCATTCAAATGGAGCTAAGAAGGGCACACCCCGTAAAACTTCGAGACGACTTGGAAGAAAGTGGATAGGAAGACAGAAACCGGCCCAAAATGACTCTATGTACATAGCAGCGTCCCAACAATAGGGCTACTGCGCGCTCGAAAGGAGAAGACTCCCTAGACCAAATAGAAAAGGGATGCTATAGAGTTCCCTGATCCTCGGGAACGACACGATGTAGAGGCTACGAAAATAGGACCTTACACTACCACTCTCTCTCTCAGAGGATGAGGGTGGAGTCTCCATTACCTGAGTTACCGAAAGCGAAGTAGAAGGACAGGGTTAGAAAAAAGTCAGAAAACCTTGTGGTCTCTCTCAGTGATGTAGAAAATAAACACAAATATAAGTGTACTAAAAAAGCTTTCTTAAAAAAAGAGATACCCTAGCACGCCTTTCCACCAAATTGCACTAGTTTCGATTTGATAACTCGGGGAAATTGGCAGGCAATTGATCCCTCCGAAGATGACGCGTGGGCCGTTATTCCTCTCCCTTCAAAGAGAAAGCGCACAAAACACAAAGCTCATCATGGGAACCCATTTAATTAAGACACCTTGAGAACGAGGTAGCCCCACAAAGTCGTGGGCACAAACAATGAAGATGACATGAAGAAAGCATGTCGTCAGCATCAGATCACCCCAGGAATAGGTTGGAAGTAGCAAGGTCACCCGGAGTCCGCTCTCACACTGAAGCGCACCCTCTGACCCAAAGAGTTCAACCAAACGTAAGAGGCAAGACTTCGACCTATGCCTGGTGAATCAACCTTATACACGCGACGAAAGCTCGTCCAAACATACACGAATCACAGAAAGGAGAAGAAAATTCGGCCTACGTCAGGATAGTACCAGAGCCTCGGCTTACTAAGTCGACATAAGATAAATCTTGACGACCAAACAAGCCAAGGGAGGCAAGTGTTATGGAGGAAAATCGAGCCGTACACTTGGCACAATTCTGGAGCTCCAAAGCAATGGACTGCTCCTAACCAACCGATTATCATTCGCCTGTACGGGAGGAGATTTCTTCATGTAGGGGGTGTGAGGGGGAACGCGTGGCCACCTGCAATGGTGATTCTCCACTACCCCCCTGCAAAGGAGCGTGTACCTACACTAGTGTCAGAAGTAGCAACCCATAACTAACCGCCTAATGGCGACTCGCAAGGTATGAAGGGAGAAAAAAAATGAGGGGTCTTTTTCGGGGGGAAAGGGACCCATCTTTAAACTCTATCTCTCTCTCCTCCCCTAAAAAAAACTCATCTATTTGTTTTATTCATGGTGACACCTTGAAACTCTCTTCCTTTTCCTTCTTCTACTCTTACTGACTTGATCGTCGAAGAGTTAGGGTATTAGCCCCCGGACTTCCCTTGAATGGACCGAATGCCCACCGATTGGGTATCTACTGCCATTCATGACGGTGATATCCAAAAGTCCAAGCCCAGCTCAACTTGTAATCCCAATTTTTCATCAACAATTGTTTTGGTCGGGTATCCCTTCCTCGGCCTCACTCCTCTCGATTTTGATCAAACTGGAACGCGAATCTTGAGGACCATCTGATTTCTAGTATTTTATATATATATATATATATATATATATATATATACAGGCATGATTTAGTATGGTTAACCGCAAATGCAGTCGGCCCGATAGTGTACTCACATAGCGGGCCGACCGCACTATATATGCCCGTATATATATATATATATATATATATATATATATATATATATATATATATATATAAATGTTGCAATCGTAGAATGTTGGATGTCGACATTATTGTAAACATTTTTCTTATATATATATATATATATATATATATATATATATATATATATATATATATATATAATATTTTTTTATATTGTTTTTAGATATATTTTGATTTATCTATAAATTTTAAACAGATTTTATATATTTATATATATTTTTTAAATTATCTTATCTTCAAAATGCATATATACGTGTGCATATAATTTTAAAAAGTATATATACATATCTAAAATCTATTTAAAATTTATAGATAAATTGATGCTTAAATCCGCCATAGGTGAAATAGCGGGTGAATCAAGTAATAAAGTGGACTAATGTCGGGTTGTCGATCCTCAGGGAGAAAGGAAGTACTAGTAGTGGCTATTCGTCTATTAGCTAGTCGATCAAGATTGGTTGGTGGCGACTAAACCTAATTCTATAATTAATAATGCAAATTAACAAGTGAAATTGACCTTGAAGACAATCAATCGATGAAGGGGGTACTTGGGTTATTGAATCCCCCTTGGATGTTCTTAGAGATGGATAATGATATCTATGCTAATTCTTGGTGAATCATTGGCCAAAGGTTCCTAATGTGATTTCATCCCCTCCCTCGAGGGTGATTACTCAACCTAGTGCCCTACTAGTTATGCTCTAGGGAACCTATCTCTTGGAAGAGCTAAGGGAATAAGACATCTAAAGTAGTTGCTCGCCTTAGTACCCGGGCTCCCGGTGTACTCATAGCCCTTTCTATTGAAGTTTGTCTACACATGGGGAGGCGCGCGCTCGCATCTTCCCCCATATGGACTATAGAAACCTCTCCGGGCTCTCGCAACGTTGAGGGGTTAATACCACCATACATAACATTCAATAGTTCACAATGCATTCAACCAAGCAATTAACATAGAAAAACGATATCAATTAAACATCATCCAAGGGTTCATCAACACCCAAGTATCAAGAAATTAGCTCTCCATCAATGGAGAGTAACAATCTATGCTAAAAGAGAAGGAAATCATAAAGTTCATGAGAGAAAACCCCTAATGGCGATTGTTGGTGGATTCCTTGCTTCTCTATTGCTCCTTCTTCTTCTTCTTGAGCCTTTTGATGGGGGGAACTCCTCCAATCTTCTCCTCCTTGGTGGTGGAGAAGATGATGAAGAACCTCCCCCAAACCTTGATTCCTTATCTCCAAGATACTCCAAGATGACCCAAAACCCCTCACTAAGCTTTCTATTTATATCCCCCTAGGTTTTGGCTTTATTTTCCGATTTTACCCTCGGTTCGACCAAAAAAGTAGCTGCAGTTTTACGACATATGACGAAAGATTATCGACCCATACGACCAGATACCTGGACTCCCATACGAGGGTCGTATATTTCTCACAGGGTCCATATACCTGAGTCTTGTTTGTCCGTTCAAGGGGTCCATATATAATTTTCGAGGTCCATACAAAGGTCCGTATAGGACTCCGTATGGATGGTTCTCTTACTCTGTTTCCCCTGTTTTGGCCCGCATTCTCTTGAAAATGCTTCCCTTCTCTTGGAATCTCTATTTTCTGCCCTGTTTACAGAAACAAAGCCATTCTGAGTACAAGCGGGCCAATATTCCTCTAAAAGTTATAGTTATATGCATGAATTTCATATATAAATGATACTCATTTGAACACATATCATAAATCAAAATATATATAAAAACAATATAAAAAAGATAATATATTTTTTTATATATATTTAAGATATTATATGGGTATTAGGATCAGGCGGCCGGATATCCGGCCGGCCTGATCCTAACACCCCTCATATATAAAAAAATGTTACAATCAGGCCGGCCGGATGTCCGGCTGGCTGATTGTAATATATATATATATATATATATATATATAACCATGATAAGGTAAGGTCAGCCGGAAACACTGTTCATTTGCGGTCGCCTCCCATTTGGTCACCTGGAGCATGTTTGAAAGATTTCCAACTCTATGGATGGAAAGAACATCGAAAAATAATCTCGGATGTCAATTTTCATAAAATTTGGGAACTTTTAGGGTCTTCATCTTAACGGGTGAAAATTTATAGAAGTTCCCAAATTGTATCAAAAGTGACATGCTAGCTTAATCACTGGTTCAAAATTTCCTCAAAATACTGTGTAAGTGAGCCAAAAAGAGGCGACCGTACTTGTACGCACCATATCATGATATATATATATATATATATATATAGGGACGTGATCAGGTACGGTCGGCCGTTTTACTATGCATCTACGATCGTGTCCATTTGGCCCCCTGGAGTATGTTTGAAGGATTTCCAACATATGATGTTAAGATCATCGAAAAATAAGTTAGCCTGTCAATTTTCATACAATTTGGTAACCGTTTGATTCTCCCACTTAACGGTTCTTATTTTATAGGAATCTGAACGGTCCAGAATTTCAACCATAAAGTGGGAGGACCAAACGGTTACCAAATTGTTTGAAAATTGACGGACTAGCTTATTTTTCGATGATCTTCTCATCCATATTGTTAGAAATCCTTCAAACATGTTCGAGGGGGTCAAATGGGAGGCCGGCCGCAACTGTACAATGTTACGACCGGCCGAATGCTATCAGCATCCTCTCTCTCTCTCTCTCTCTCTCTCTCTATATATATATATATATATATATATATTATGACTTGGTTTCTTCGGTAAGGTGTACATTGAAGCAATTGAAGCAAGGAATGATAGGGAACACCCGTCCTTTTTGTTTTGCATCCCCCACATGCAAGGCGGTCACGACCAGCTAACAGAAAGCTAAACCTTTCACTTTTTGAAACACATGAAAAAAAATAATAAATAACAATTAATTTTATTTTTAAAAAAAATATCTTCCTTCCAAACAAGGTCTTACAAGCTCACACCACTAAGAAAGACAGCCAAAGTGGAGAATGACCAATTAAAGTTATACTTCATCCATTTCACCACTCCTCTCTTTCTTAATACCGAAGTATTCCATCCCTCGAACACCTTCATAAACCTCTTCCAGGTACACCACCTCTCACCTATCAATTTCTGTTTGTAGAGATAGAACTCGAGGTCTACAGATCGATCGACGAAAGATGTCAACCGATTGGGGGCCAGTGATCGTCTCGACAGTTCTCTTTATCCTTCTTTCACCGGGGCTTTTGTTCCAGCTTCCGGCAAGAACCAGGGTAGTGGAGTTTGGCAACATGGGCACCAGTGGCATATCCATTCTTGTTCACAGCATTCTCTTTTTTGCTATCCTTACCATTCTTATTATTGCCATTGGTATACATATCCATGCAGCATGAGCTACTACTGTAAATCTCAAACTAGGGTTTACCCTTAAAAAATTTGTTTCCTGGTTCACTTGAACCCATTCTTTCTTTTAAATGTTATGATTTACATGAAATTTATTGATCTCGGTACATACGTACCCACATGCATGCAGCATGAAGTTGTGCATATCTGAGCTTATATAGGGTATACATATATGATATATCCTCCCTTTATTTTTTGCTTTGATGTTGGATTTCACTCTCTTTCCTATAGTTTTATGCTTAATTTTATAGTAAAATAAATCCAATTGGTATTGACCCAGGCAGCAAGCATGAAGTTTATTTGTATATCTCAATCAAGGTTTGCCATTAAACTTTCCTTAATTTCTTGGTCAAGTTCACTTGCACTGATAGCAGCTCTTTTACAATGTCATGCTCTCTATCACAAAAATAAAGCTGGCTTAATGGAACTGTTGATCATATAATAACACCAAATAATCAAAAGAATCAAACTTTACTTAAAAAAAAAGAGGAAAACAAGTTGCACAAGAAAAAAAGTGGATTCCCTGTGGTTGTGAACAAAAGTTGGCCAATATCTTGAACTTTTTAAGATTCGTTAAGATCGACTTATCTTTTGTGAGCTTTTATATATCTTGTCGACTTTGCTTCTTTACCAACTATGAGTTGAAGAAGAGTGGGATTGTGTCTGTTGGTAGCCATGAATGATTGGGCTCCTCCCATTGTGGCTTCTGCGTTGTTTGCATTCTTAAGTCCAGGGTTGATCCTTCAGCTGCCAGGGAAGCAAAGTCCGGTGGGTTTCTTGAACATGAAGACCAGTTGGATCTCCATTTTGGTCCATGCTCTCATCTTTGGATTGCTTCTCATGTTGTTCCTTGTCATTTTGCATGCACATCTCTATATTTAAAAATAGTTCTGTTTTTCTCTTAATTTATTACTTGGATGTCTCTTTTAGTTATTACATCATAAAGATCTGCTGAATATATATATAAATATATTTTTATTGATACTTATTTGGGGAATAAATACCAAAGATAATGTTTCCTATTAACTTGAAGTGAGTGAGTGAATCAACTATTTCCTCAATATTCTTCCTTTTACATCTATCTGTAAAGAGAAACAACAAGACAATGAATGGATGGATGGATTTCTTCTAATTAATGACCTTGGCTAGCTCTAGCTTTCCCTGATCTCTTTAAATGCTTCTACTACTGATATTTTAGTGATCTATCTTTTAACCTACATTTCTGAAATTTTTGCACACACACTCTTATCTGGTGTATGCGCGCCCAAAATATCACTTATTTTACTCATTTCTGAGATAAATCTCAAAGTTAATTGAAATGAACAATTTCATCCTTTTCTGTCATTTTTATTTTATGAATATATATGTATAATACTTTAATTTGGGTTTGCACTAAAATTAAATGGATTTTCTACTAGGATTTGATGTGTAAATAAAATTGCAAAAACTGATATGATCGTAAGACCTAGGAATAATGGTTTGCAAATTATATATGTGGCCATAGTTTGCCGTTAATTGAGGTAATTACTTATAGGTCCTTTGTACTATGCGGTACTGTTTCACCTTTAACGAAAATCCACCCAAAACCCTATTTACTTTACACCCTTACACATCCCTACCCAATGACTTTTTGACAATTTGGGCACTATTCAAGGGACCAAAAGTTCATTAACTATTAATTTTAATTACCTTTTGAATATGAAAAATTGAAAACCTATTTAAATCAAATTAAATATTATGGGATATTACTAAGCGAGGAATCTATACTTGGAGTAAATTGTTATAAAATGTTTTTTAATTCAAAAACTATATACACATGTACTCTGTTTAGGATCTAATAATCACTTTTATTAAAAAAAAATAATTTTATAAATGTGGAAAAGCCACTAAGAACATGTTAGTTTTCTTTTTTTTTAAAAAAAATTGGGTAAATCACATTCATTAATTTATTAATATAAGAATTGGTACATGGCAGCTATTATAGCTAGCATGATACATAGAGGTTACATAGTATATTCTTGTTGACCCTGAGTGGACATCAGCACAAGGGGTAAAAAAAATTATATATATATATATATATATATATATTATTTTTAGTAAAAGTAAAGTAGACTATCTAACTAGAATAACAAATTCTAATGTTCCTAGCGTTGTCAGTCCCCAACAACGGCGCAAAAAACTTAAAAGCGAGCATACGAGTACCCGACAACTACCCACAAGCATATGGGGTCGATAAAGTAATAAGTACCCAAAGGTAGGGTTACTAGAATCCACGGGGACTAGGAATACTTGTACTAACTATCCTTGCTATATAGTTTTAAAACTATGAAAGTAGTTGTGATTGGTTGATTATCCTAAAAGAAACCAACGCTTGAACAATTCCTTGAGGCTGAACAATCGAGAGATGAAGCGTGGCACCTCAGGATCTCAATCCCCTAGAATTCTTTTATTAACAACTAAATTCTAAGTATTGGCTCTCCATTGATTGATTCTTGGGAGTTCAACAATTCGCACCATCTAGATGCCATATCGATCTCTTGGTATGTAGATGAGACTTCGTTACCTATGCCTAGTTGTAACCTAACTAAGAGAGATATGGATCTATTCATAAAAGAGACATGTAAGTCAAAACCCTAAGCATGTATGTGCCTTGCTAGAACACAACGAGGTATATGATCATAGCTCATGCAAAATATAATCACAAAAATCAAGCACGGACCCACAAGAATCATCAATAAAGGAAAACTAATCAATAAAAGAATTCAATTAATAAATCATCATAGGGTTCATGTGTCCGAGGCACTATCGAAGGGGCTTAGACTCTCATGATAATGGAAACACTAACAGAGATACTGGAGAAAGACATAATTGAAAACATGCATGGGGACTCCCTTACTCGATGTCTTCTCCGCCTTCGATCTCCTCTGAAACTCTCACATTGCTTGTAACACCAGCCGAAGACTACTCTGCCAAAAGTCCATAAAATCTGTGCCTTCGGCGGGTTTATATAGAAAGTCATACATGTAACGCATGTCCACGAAGGCTCCCGCGTTGCAATCTTTATGCGTTTTGGAATTAGTGAGTTCCAAGGGCATGTGTACGAGCGTGCACAATTCTACTGGGGCCGTGCACACCTATATGAAGAGATCTTTTAGCTTATATTCACTCTGGTTTGTCCCGTTTCCCGTTCCTTTCGCTCCGGGTACCTATTTTACATGCTCAATCACAAAACAAACCTAGAGGAGCACAAAAATAAAGGAATTGATGCGAAACAACGGGATAAGTGCATGCAAATATGATAGAAATATATGTGTAATTGTGCACTTATCATCATGAGCAAAAAGCTTTACAAAGCCCGATGGTGAGAGGCAAGTGAAAGAACCGGATAGTGAGTACTATAGAAGGTGACATGTGGCGATTGGCGTGACTCCCTTGATCGCCACCACACCGCTCAAGGAACTTCTGGCGTCCGGAGGAAGACCCGAGAGATGCATAGATCTAACTACTCTAGAAGCAGCTTGAAGTACTTACCAAGGCCTTGTAGGAAAAAGATCAGGTCCGTCCATCTCCTCAGCAGCGCAAGGAGTGCATCTCCGAGTCGCTCGGGACCGGAAAGAAGTCCACATCCCAGACCCGAGAACACCGGCCGCGGGATGAAGAGAGCATCGAGACATCTCGTAGCATTAAGTCTCCCTGGACTCAATCTCTTTTAAGAGAATCACCGCAACCTCGTCGCAAGTCGACTTCCCACCTTACAAAGAGAAAACCCAAGTACATACCCCTATTAGGCTCGTCCTTCGTCCCCGAGATCTTGTCTTCATGCCCCGGAGGTTCCACATGCTGCCGATAGACATGTACGATGACTCTACGCACCCGATGGACCACTTAACGATGTTCAAGGCCAAGATCTTTTGCTACACATACGACCTATGATAGAGGTGCATGCTAGGGCTTTTCTAGCAACATTATAGGGTATTGCGAAGGTTTGGAACTCCTATCTACCGCAAAGGTCTATATCATCGTTCGAGGAGCTTTCTGAGCTATTCCTCAGCCAAATCGCAAATAGCAGGAGACAAAACTGAAGTGCGGCGACCCTCATACAAGTCAAGCAGCTCAATGGAGAGAGACTCCGGGAATACATCCATAGATTCAATACGGCGACTCTCGGAGTGCCCGCCCTAGAGCTAGCGCTGCGCCATCGTTGATGTGATTGAAGGTGAAGACCGCCTTCCACTTTTCTCTAAGGAAAAGGCGCTCGAAAGACCTGGCTGAACTTCTCGCTCGGGCCAAGAAATACATCAATGCTAAAGAAATTGATGCGCCTCTCCTGGAGAATGCCAGCAGATTGGGACCGAGGAAAGAACGCCCCGACTCCATGAGTTGTAGGGACCACACAAGCGAGAAATAGACATGCATCCAAAGAAGGCTTAGCGGTGGCTAAAACCCCTCTAGTATTGGAACTACACTCCTCTTAATGAGCCGCAGGCCAACATTACGATGATTGTCGATAAGCATGAAAAGCTCCTAGAAAGGACCACCAAGTTGAAGATCTCGTATAGTCAAAGAGACAACAAGAAGTATTGTCTCAACCACAAAGAGCACAGACATGACACCGAGGAGTGCGTCCTGCTCAAAGACGAGATAGAAAGGCCGATCCGCCGGGGGCACCTTACTCAATACGTGAAGGAAGACAAGCAACGGAAAGGTCCGCGAGCCCCTGAGGACGACCTGACACCTGGAGGGACCATTAAAATCATTGCTGGCGGACCAACCAGTGGAGAAGAAAGTAACTCGGCCCGAGAAAGAGAGTTACATAGCGGATCTTAGAACCAATTCGTCTAGGAAGAGTGATAAGTGCACAATTATACATATATTTCTATCATATTTACATGCATTTATCCCTTGTTTTAGCATTAATTCCTCTATTTTTGTGCTCATTTGGGTTTGTTTTGTGATTGAGCAAGTAAAATAGATACCCAGAGCAAAAGGAGTGAGAAATGATACGAACCCCGACGAAACAAGCTGAAAAAGGGCTTTATAGAGATGTGCACGACCTTGGCACATTTATGCATGGGCATGCACTAGCCCATACAATTCTCTGTACTCAAAACACATTAAATACACGTTCCACGGGAGTGCAGATACTCTACATGCCTGTGCATTATGAAGCCGAAATATGTGAACAAGCTGAAATATTCCATAATTTAATTAAATATATCCAGGACTCCAAATCCATTCTCCACCATTCAGATCGAAGAAGAATTCAAGAACACATGTTCAAATTTCAAGTCAATCCACGGTGAATTGGTTATCCGGTCGAGTGCTTGATGAAGGCTAGCGTAGACTTGGAAAATTTGCCTGGCCGGACACCACGACGATCGCATCTCAAAGTTATCCAAAAATGCATTGATTTAATCTCTAATTAATCCATAAGATTATCCACAAATAAATACGATTAGAACACTATTATTTTTGGAGCCTATATAAAACCTTATGGGAGGAAGAGATCGATCATCTTTGGGTGGGGGCCCAAAGGGGAACTTTTGGTAGATCAGTCTTAGTGAGGTATTTGGCTGACGGCTAGGGTTTTGTAGAAAACCGAAGGTGGAGTAGACATTGAGCAAGGTAGTCCCTATGTTTCCAATTATGTCTTTCTATGTATCTTTGTTATGGTTTTCATTGGCATAAGAGGTTAAACCCCTTCGTGGTGCCTTGGACACATGAACCCTAGGATTATTTGTTAATTGAATTCTTTTATTTATTGCTTTTCCTTTTATTGATGATTCTTGTGAGTCTTTTCTTGATGTATATGATAATATTTTACATGAGCCATGGTCATATAGCTCATTATATTTTAGCGAGGAACATACATGCTTAGGGTTGTGACTTGTGTGTCTCTTTGTGCATTGATCACATCTCTCTCATTTAGATTATAACTCGGTATAGGCAATGAGTTCGATCTGCATACCGAGAGATCGGATGTGGTATCTAGATTGTCTAATTATCGAACTCCCAAGAATTAATCAATGGATAGCCAATATTTAGAATTCTATTATAAACAAAGAAATCCTAGGAGTATTGTGAATTTGAGGTGCCACGTTTCATCTCTGATTGCCCATAACTACCAATTGTTAGAGTTAGTTCATTGTTTAGGACATAACCAGATTTCCAACTATGATCATTACCTTTCGACTAGATAGCAAAGGATAGTTAGTACTAGGATTCCAGTCCCTGTGGGTTCGATAACCCTACCTTTGGGTACTTTACTACTTGATGGGTTCAAATGCGGCTTGCGGGATAGTGAAGTAGCAAACCACTAGCATGCATCAAAGAGCCTCCGAGCCTCCCATCACCTTCTCTGATGACGACCTAGAGGGAGTCAACTTCCCACATGATGATGCTTGGCCTTTTCCGTGGCCAGGTGATAATAACTAAAATAGGGCGTTTCTTGGGAGGCAACCTAAGGTTTTTAGTAAAAGCTGCTTAGTTTTGAATCTTAGTTAGTTTTAGTTGGTTAGCGTGTTTTTAATAAATTGATGATTTCCTTGAGTCCCCAAATTTTAGCTCCTCGATTCATTTCTTGTTGGGTATTGTAACACCCTAATCCCAATAGGGACCGCGTGTCACACCCAGCCAGCTCGAGGAGGGTGTCCCGAGCCCAGTACATCCAAAGCTGAAATCAAAACCTGCTGGAATGGAGCGGAGATGAGTGGTAATAAAACATAAAATAGTCTGGAGCTCATCCAAAAGGAGAGTCATAAGCGATACAACACTCTACAGACTACGTGCGTATCTAGTCTCAAAATAGAATACAACATCTCACAGAGTGCACAACATAGAAGCTAATCATGGGGCGCTTGAGCCGACTAAGAGTCCTCCCAACTCACCGGATCTAACATCTACCCTATTCTCAAGGACTTACATGCACTTTCGCTGCCAAGGTGAGTAAGGAAGAGGGACTGAGCTCTGAGCTTTCAGTGATATGTGACCTCTCTGTCAGGTCAACTAAGACACATGCGTCATGAGAAGAAATATAATCTTGTATAGGGAAGATAATTTCTACTCATATACATGTAGCAAATACAATAAAGCATGGGCGTCTGTGCGTTATCTTCCCCATCGGAAGATCATCTAATGCAATGTCAGAAAACTTCGAAAAGTCATTAGTCACTATAAATACAATGTCTATATCTCTACATGAGATGTCTAGATATGTGAGCGTCTATCGATAAGAATACAATTCGATGGGATCAACTTTCTAAGATCTCGGATAAATAGCAGAGGTATCCCGATGCAGTACGTATGTGAAGCGAGGTTTCCCCGATCTGGAGTCTTCACTTTCAAATGGTACAAAGCACTCCAAAAGAAGTCAGAAAAGGGTTTTAAGATAAATTCATTTTTAAAACAAGGTTTTGAGGCTAGAAATTCATTTTGAAAACAAGAAAACCTTTCCCCTACTCGGTATCACGTTGGTCTTAGCTTCAATGGAGCGCATCACGCATAGCAAGGATGCGTCCTAACGAGGAAGCAAAGATGATGCTCCGTCCTATATCTATCTCATGTCTGTCTCAATGATCTCTGACTAGTCCTTATGCGTAAAACATCAATCTACAATAGTACGTAAATAATGAAAGCATTCTCAAAACCGAGAATAAATCATAGCCGAGGAATATAAACTGAAAACCCGATAAATCTCGATGAAACTCAAGAATATACAGTAGGTCCACTCACCTGTAGTCCTAAGTATTTCAGGTCTGGCTAGAACTTCACGAGGTCCCGACTTGTCTTTTCCTTTCCCTAGGAAGCGCCAATCATATCTCGATAAGTGCTAGTCCACAATACTTCACTTTCTACTTAACAATATCTTCTAATCAATCATGGGCCCTAGTCCATAGAGATTAAGGCCCAACACTCAAAGCAAGTCATTTACATTACCAAGCATGAATATAGCCAAGCAATCCTAAAATATAATACGATAATCTACAAGCCAAAATACGAATATGCAGAATTCACAAGCACCTGCCTGCGATTGGAAAGAATCAGTCCATAACTTTTGAAGCGTAAGTTCAAATTCTCTCATTTAAAGCTTCGTTAGAAGAAGACCTGCGAGATCTTTCCAGCGGTGTATACACAACCCAAGCGGACTAGTGAACGGGGAGCAGCAGCCCTGAAGTGGGCCAGAGTGCAGGGGCCCGAGAGTGCGAGACTATCTACAAATCGCCAGCTTCTAAATCCTCTCCCCCACACCTCTGTTAAACCTTGTGTCTCAAACACTTGAAAGCATCAATGGACTTCACATAAAATACTCTTTGAGTTCATGAACTCCCTGGTTCTTTACAAACCACAGTTCAGCAATAACAATAGTACCTTATAGCTGCTGATCCTTAATAGAACTAAAACTAATTCAAACCAAGCTTCTTCTACAAATCCCTTCATGGACCATACCACGAATGCCTTATCTCCAATAAAATCTGATGCAAACTACAAGGGCACCAAATAGGACACTAGCAAAGCACCCCAACTCAACTATGGTATTGTAGTTTGCATACTTCATTATATTCATTTATAGCTTCAACCAATCAAGAGATAACAATGTAGACTCCTTTTAGAAAATCTGGTCTTAAGGTTAATCTTTGGGATTAGACAACTAACAACTAAGCATGCCACTCATCTAATCATCTATGTAACTATACTTTCCTTAGACATTTCATCAACCACATGATAGGCATAACTATATTCAAAAGAACATCTCTTCTCTTTGAGTTATTAATGCCAAGAGATTACAAAGCAAGCAAACTCTTCTCTACACAACCAGGACAGGAGTCACAACAACAGCACGACCTCCTTCAGCACCAACAACAACCATCCAACTTACAGCACAAACCATACAAGAACAGCAGCACAAAAAGTCGGCACCGACATGTAACACTAAGCTCACGGGGGATAGGCGGCGACTCCAGCGGCGCTTCAGTGGCCTCCACTACTCTGGATAAGCATTGATTAGGCTTGATGAAAGCTGCTTGGATTCTCTAGAGTTGTCGTGGTTGAACCTCCCACTTCAACTCGTCGGATGAGAGGGAGTGTTGTATGCGTAGCTTCTGGTTGGGTCTCTCGTCCATCCGGCTGAGCCCGTATGTCGGAAGGAAAGAGAAGCTTCGGACGAGTTCGATCGCCTACCGCCTCATAAAATGCGTCAGCGGAGGAAGAGAAGGAGGAGAGTAGGTGGGGCGTCAGCTACTTTCCAACTTCGAATCCTTGGCGGTGGCCCGGTGTGTACCCACTCATCTCCCCGTAACCTCCCGTTGGGACAAAGAAGAAATGGAGCTCGGGTTAATCCCTAAGCAAGCATGAGGTGCAAGCATGCATGGTTGCCAACACTATACTTGACCCTTTTTTTTTTTTTTTTTCTTTATATGCACGGTCAGCCATTAAGGCTTGATTCTCCCCTTTCTTGGGTAGTGGGAACACATAACATACTAGATTCTAGTTATTTTGCAACTTAGCCCCTTGAGAACCTCATTAGTTCAAATTCACTCAATTACTTATTCAATGGCCCGATCTCATACTTCACTTCATCTTATTTCTCTCTTTTAACACTCATATCATCACGTGTGATGTTTAATTCCATTAAGCAATCTTCTGACTAACCATACCACCCGAGAGTTGGGCTCAATGAACCAAAGAGACCATGGTTCAATGAATTCTATTAACCCATCTAATACAATAGATTGGAAGTCAACTTCATGAGGTTTCATCAGTGGATGGTGATGTCACCATTCAAACCTTTTGTTTTGTTAAAACAAAGCCCATAAATGATTAGTTGGTCAATAAATAATACTACCGTGGATACTAAGGTCATCCAAATGATTGACTTTTACTTCTCACTAATTTATTTTCTTCTTTTATTTGTTCTCAATCTACATAACGAATTATCTACTCTCATCTCCAACTAATTAATCCCTCATTTCACCTGAATTACAAGTTTACTCTATTTAAATGGGCTTTTTCATATTTTTCACAAAAATCGGGGCGTTACAGGTATGATTTTAAGTCCAAATTAGAGTTTTAGAGTTTGCATATTAGTTATCTTGGGAGTACATACTTGTTCTTTCATGAATAGTTAGCAAATAGGGCATGTGGGCATCCATATGGGGCATATGCACCCGTATGGATGAGATAGAAGGCTATACAGGGAAGCATACGTGCATTATATGCCCTTATGGATTGAGAGTGACTTAAAGTGAAAAAGGGTGCCAGGTCATATGGACCTATGTATGCTTGCCTCTTATGGTCCTCACAAAAGACCATACGAGGGACCCATATGGGTATACCTTTCTGTATGGTCGCCAACACTCCAAAATCTCCAGGTCATACCAAGCTGAAGACTGGTTGGCCTACAGAGATCAAGGGAGGGGGGACATGTATTACGGGGAAAATAATGGAAAATACATGACATGATTATAAGTGTTGAGATAAGAGCCCAACTATCAAAATAAACCACATGGTTATCCAACGGTGGAAGATGAATTCCAGAAGGCGCTGAAAGCTGACAAATAAGGGTCCCCAAACTTAAAAAGGAGGATGTCTACTCATAAAGAATATACCGTGAACTTGAACTTGGAACCTGACTTGGAGTCAGAACTACGACTCCACTGAGATTGAGTATTAGGCATCTCTCTCTCTCTCTCTCTCTCTCTCTCTCTCTCTCTCTCTCTCTCTCTCTCTCTCTATTGTCTAAATCCTCTGAGTTACATCTCTCTTTCTCTCCTCTCTCCCTTTCGTTACTTGAGTGTCAAATCCCCCCTTTACCCCAGAGCATGGCGCTTGGATCTTTTTCTTCTCTGTGGTTCCATCTCTCTACAAGGTTCGATCCTTGGAAATTTGATCTCGGAAAAAAGCATTGATCCATTGGAGATGAAGGAACAAAGGGAAGGGTGCGTCGATCAGCCCCAATCTCTCCTTCAAAATCATCTAAAAGTACTCCAACCTTCTTGACCACTTTCACCTTTGATCAAGATTTGCTCGATCCTCTCGAGAGGGTAGGAATTCATAAATGTTAGCATGATGCATGTTATTCCCGAGAGAGAGGAAAAAGTTAAATCTAAAGTCGAAAAGTATTTTTATATATAAAGATAATGGGTAATTTATTTTTCTTATTATATTTTAAAAATGGCTAATTTAAATAAAATTTTGTTACTCATAAAGACAATAACTTTTGTTTAAAAGCATTTTAAATAAATTCAATTGCATAATATAATATTCAATTATCATAAAATTTACTTTTTATTAGTAATAAAACCTAGCAAATGGCCCTCCACATTGCACCGAGATTTAAAAAAATTAAATGCATGGGTAATGTGATGAAACTTTATTAGTATATATATATATATATATATATATATATATATATACAACAAGCTACAAGAAGCTTGTTGTAGGTGTGGTTCGAACCATCAACGTCATATTGTGAAAGGGAATGAGTTACCAACTTTCTGTATATATGAAGGTTGCTCTTTGCTAGTATATATTAATTCAATCGATGATGCATTAATTTTAACAAACTTGAAATTAATGCTAGCAGATCAACCTTAAATAAGTTTGAGCAAATCACAAACCATAAATTTCAAAAATAATAGAAAAAAGTAAAAAAGATCCTATATTTTTTCACCTGCTTTTGTCGAATCACAAACCTATCAAGCCCCTCGCATATCTTCCTAAGGCACTTACCCTTACCCCTCGACACGTGCTCGATCAATCTATCATTCTCTATCCATTGGTTGAGACCTTTCAATGGCTCCCAAAAACGACGCCCCAAACCTTAGCATACACTTAACCCTATTGCATTATCTTGCTCACTTGTGCTCATTGGAATATCTAAGAATTCTTAAAGGGCTGGGAATCGAGTAGTTCATTACATCAAAAACTAAATTATTTTCAGGTGAGAATGTGTTTGAGTGATTGTTTTGGTAGTTTCATTGTCTTTATTATTTTATAATTTAAAATTCTAAAAAAAATTTCAAGATACCAATCTTATTTTGTGGTTTTTTTAGAATTTTTAAAATTTCAAAATATCAACCTACTTTTTTGGTTATTTTTTTAAAAAAAATTAAAATTTGTCACAATAGATGATGTTAACCGAAAAACTAATTGGGCTTGGAGTGACTCTAGTTCAAGCTAAGCATTGATTTCTCCATCGGTGGAAGAGCGATTGTCAAAGGTGTCCCCATGGATGGTTCACACGAAAATTGGACAAGGACAAATGCTTGATGAATAGGAGGGAGGACCTAGATGCACAAGCCAGCTCTGACGGTCAAGTTAGCGAAGGAGGGGGTTCTTAGGAGAAGGAGAAAGAAAATATTTAGTCTATTATCGGAATGAGCTTACCTTCTTTCCCTTGGCTCCATTTCCTTTTGTTGCCTTTCCAATGTATGGGGATCTAGCCCCCACCACGTCACCTCTACTACCATCCTATCACCATGATGAGAGGAGGTATGTAGGTTAACAACTTGTCAGCGTGACTTTACTTCATTGATGGGTTGTATGGCTCCCCTAGTGACCCGTGTCACATTAATGTGGGTTTTGGGGTACCGACAAATAGATGGCGTGAATTAGGCGTATCACTACCCCCATCCCCCTCAATTTCATGAGGTCTTTCCATATCCTCGGGCCATGTGAGGGCTTAAAGGTGGGTTCTTGCGAAGTAGACAAACTTCAGATTTTTAGGAGAAGACTGGGAGCCCCAAGCCATGCTCTTGGGAATAAAGCGAGATACCTACGTCGAGGATCTTCCGCGACGAGGGGCGTCTTTGAGAGTCGTGGTTTTGGAGGATACTAACTGTACCCATGGCTTGTCAAATTTGAGCGAGTATCATGGCGCATGAGATGAGGAGTCAAAGGTGACCACCAAAGAGTTGTTGATGGCGTAAAGGGGCGGTTAAGTATCCGCCTTGTTCATCATACCACATTAATAAGTGGGGCACGCCCTCTTGTTTTTCGTGGCGTTCTAGCCTGAACGGTCACCCGGCGCCCTTGTAGAGGAGATGATGAGCGAATGCACCCTTGTTAAGCCACGTGTCGAACCTCTCCCATGGTGCCACTTTCAAGGAATGAATCTGAGCCGTTGATGTAATTCCTTGGAGTCCTTTTTACACAGGGTCGCACTAGGGTTTCTCTCTTATTGCACTACTTCGTCTTCCTCAAGAATTTTCCTTGCGTTCCCTATTTTGGTTGCAATACGTGTCTTCCTCTCTCCATCGAGGTAATGATTCTCTCTTCTCTAGTTTTTAGGATGAAAGGTTCTTCTTCTAGGGCTTCCCCCACCGTGTCGAAGGGGGTAGGTATAGCCTCGGCGATGGTTCTATCTCCGTAGCCGCAGAAGCTTGATGGGTTAGCTCATAGGTTTCTTATCAACCCCTCCCCTCACTTTTACATGTAGAGCTCCTTAGCCTCATGAGAGAGCAAACAAACACGCCATGGGTGAGATTGCCATTTCACGTAGATGCCACTAGATGCGGCCTTTGGCTCTCTTTTCCTTCATATTTTGAGAGATTTTTTATTACTACAAGTTGTGTCTGACTCAGTTGGTTCCCAATTCTTGGAGAATCTTGTATGGGTTTGTAATGGTTTTCGGCACCTCAGTTTACAACTACCTGCATTGGTTTTGACTTTTGTTTTCTTGAAAACTATTCCATCTCCCGGGTGGTATTGTTTTACACCGGGCTAGAAATCCTTCTTGGGTCTGGTTTGTCTTCTATTCATGAGTAGAAAGATAAATTCTATTTTGTCTCCTATACGGCGTGGAGAGTCTCAACTAGTTGTGGTCTCCCTAAAGGCGGATGCACGCTTGTGAAAGCGGGGGAGTTAGTTGAGGAAAGTCCGGTTGGAGGTTCTCAGGACTTTGCCCAAATTCCCCTTGACAAATTGCTCACTTAGGAGAATCTCGGGGCCCACGATATTTACCTAGCTCTAGGTAGGGCATTTCGTTGTCTCTTCTTATCACGTCCACGACCCCAAATCCACGGGCCTCGGGCAGCAGGACAACCGGCCGTACCTAAGTAGAGACAAGCTCCACCGATTACAAGGCTTAATTAATCATAAAGCAACATCAAATATAATATAAAAAAAACTAAAAATATTAGAGTTCACATAGCGGAAGCAAATAAAAGGGGTCCAATCACGGTATAATGTCAAATACATAAAAAGGCCCTATCGAGGTCTAGCGATCTCAATCTTATTCCAAATGAAAAAGAGGTTTGCAAACCTCGGCAAATGATCTCCCAACCTAAATTACATTTCGCTGTGAGTGCGAGGTCAACTACTCCTCAAGATGTAGAAAAAGAAGACTACAAATAGATGAGCTTTGAAAGAGAAGCTGTTAAAGTACCCACAGGGAGTACATTGAAATCAAGCAATAATAAGCATGATAAACCAAAAAGAAAGTCAATAACTCTTATGACTCCAATCAATCAAGCGGGGACCACACCCCATACCATCCACATCCGAGGTCTCAAATCTACCCCCAAAGAGTTTATCAATAGTAGAGACTCCCCAATCAACAACTTCTAAACTCAAGCTCGAGTAAGCAATCCAAAGGAAGACTCTCGAAATATCCCTCGATCGGTCATCAATGCGAGGAAGTCGGTAGCGCCATCTCTCATACATCGACATAATCGATTGAATCAACCTCTTGGCGGGCTAGACAACCCAAGTATCCTCCCACGGCATGGACTATTAGGACCTTCCGGTGTCCTCGACCCTAAGCGCCCTACGGGCCTCATTCCACTGCACGTGAGAAAAATCCCACAAGAATAGCTAACATATACCTACCGGCCCGGTTACAAGCTCCACGTGTTTCCACGACTACATCTGGAATCATCGGATAGGTATACTCGGCATAACACAAACATACATAGATAAATGCCAAACATGCAACAAATCAATGTACATACACAATCATGGAAACAAAGTCTAATGAATCATAAGAGCAAGTATATACTAGGGTTTGTCATTTTGGATATTAAATTTAAGTTGGGATTTTGCTGCTCGGTTTTTGAGTTTTTGGTTTTAATTTTTTGGGCAGGTGTTTATTTCAAGATCAATTCTCTCCTTTATTCTTTGGGAAGAGATTAAAATTGACGAATTGGGATACTGGTAAGGGGAATTAGATTAATATTGTTTGTACCAAATACCTATATTCCAAGAGATCCTAATCTTGTTAATTAGCATGCAGTGTAATGGAGACAAAACTTTAACCTTCTTAGATAGGCTTGTGAGATCCTCAAGGTAATACTGTATTTGCCTTTCAATGTTATGGTAAACTCCATTCTAATATTTTCTCAAAGATTTTAAATGGATCACCATCCTTACTAATGAAAGTAAATCATACTTTCTGGGTATTCACAGGTACTTTTATTCCTCATAAGCATTTTGTTATTTTTGAACAACATAATGGCTTTTTGTTTAATGGAAAGAATGAAGTAGTATTTTAGATCTTTAACCTTTTTAAGAGTTGTGTAGAAATAGAATTAACTTGGAAAGTCAATGATTTTTAGAAAATTAAAAGCACAAATTGTTGTCTTATTGTTTTCAAGGAAGTTTTTATCAAACCTAATTTTTTTTATTTTAGTTTATTATTCCATTTTGAATGTACATTTGATTTTGTTGTTGAATCTATTATTCGTTAAAGCTAATTTTAGTGCAGGAAACTATTAGCAGGATGTTTATACGTAAATGAAGTTCTGCGATTTTGAATCATAGCTAGCTACACTTGGTAGCTATAAGAAGCTTTTGGTATTGATAGTGAAGCATTGAGAAGTTGGCGTCAATTGCTTGAGTTTGGTTCCCTCAATTTTTCTATATCCCTTTTTTTTGTGTATTCATTGTTAGTTTTAGTTGTATTATTAGGTTTGTTGAACATGTTTCATCTTATTCTCAATGTATTCTTAATTTATTTCTATGAGAAACGTCTTCCTTTTCTTCTCAATGTTACGCTCCCATTATTAACCAATAATTTTATTCTCCATTGCTATCTATAAATAGAAACATAAGCTTATTAATTTCAAACATTACTTGATAGAAAAATCACATATAAAAGTTTCACTTATATATATCCTTTTTTATTTAGAAAAGCAAAGAAATCAAAAACAAAATCTAGAAAACTTAAAAGATCAAAATTTGGACATTAGGTATAATCTCTAAGCATTTGAAGTTTGAATGCCAATCAAAAGAGTGAAAAGATGGATAAAAAATTCCATTTCCTTCTCTAAAACTAAAAAACATTAAGTTGGCCGATACATCTTAATTTTTTCTATCTAGCATATTACTTTCAATTGAATCGGCTACGTGAGATATATTGTACTAAAAATTGAAGTTGTTGTAGTGATAATCATACTTGACTTGTAGTTTGGAATAGCATCCTGTATGTTAGTTTTAAACAAGCTTTAGCGAGGCAAAGATAAAATTTAGTAAAGATTTGAACCCTAAAAAGAGGGAGGGCACTCTTTTTGATTACTTGAGGAAAAAGCAAACTTCGTCATCCACGAAGAAAATTAAACAAGGGTTCAAATCTCATTCTCCCCATAATATATATACTTATATATATATATATATATATATATATATATATATATATATATATATATATATACCACAATTCTATAAAAAAATAGACAAAAAGGAGCTTAGCATCATAAATTGTAAAACCCGAGGATTTTATGGAGTAAATTTTTTCTTGTTTTTGTCACTTAAAAGGAAGGTTCCCAAACACGGATTTGTTTTGGATATTTTTGAAAAAATTAAAAGAGAATTATATTAATTGCTCTTTTAAAACAATTAGTTGATTAAGATATGAATTTGGTTTTAAAAAATTCTTTTTAATTAATTTCTTAATTAAAAGGAAAATTCCCTAGCCTTGAAGTGGTTGACTTAGGTAGTTTAAGTTGTTCAATTAAGAAGTGTAAAGAGGGGAATTAAAATGAATAAAAACCGTAATTACAGGGTTAATTGTGGGTTGTGAGGGACCTTTTAGTATTATTGGAAAGTTAGGGGGAAATTTGAGGAGGAATGTTTTTCCTCTCCGCTGAAGCAATTTGAGGCCCGGAGTTGTAATATGGCCCAAGTTTGGGGAAGCTTACGTAGAAAAGAAATCTTGAGAAAAATGCGTTATTAAAATGGATTTATAGCGGTGGAGGGATTAAATAATCTAGGATAGAATTACTGATCTCGGGGCATTATTAAATAGCCATCAGGTGAAACCATGTGGCGCATTGTAGAAAGCTTATCCAAATCTGCATCTCGGTTAGCTTGTCTGAGACAAAGAGAGGGAGTTAGGTTTAATCCCTGGTGACTCATCTAAAAGGATTTGGTTTTAAATTAGGAGACACATGATGTAATCCACGGCCCTTTATCCGTTTCAATAGAACGATTTAATCATAGCAAGTGTCACATCATACCGGACTGAGTTAAAGGATTCGAGGCACATGGGTGAGATCGGCCAGATTGATCATCCAGATAATCTCGAATGCTTAAATCGTCTAAATTGTGGCTCAGATCCAGAGAAGCATGATTGTTATTAGAATCAAGAGGCCGTTGGATCTAACCAGAAATAAGCTATCTTAAGCTATGGCTCGATTGAGGAAGAAGCGATCCGCGAGGGACGGTACATTTGCTCACACTGTGAAGCGCCCGGCGCTCCATGGCAACTTCTTCTCACGTAAGATTCTGAGAGCGAGGAAGCCGACTGGATTTCGGGCGTTACATCCAGGAAGAGCCGCTCTCTTCGTCTCCCTTCGGCCTATAAAGGGAGGAGAGTAGCCCGCCCTATAGATCCTCACAAGCTGGCCGGAGGAATTGGAGAGGATTTTTCGAGTGGCGTAAGCCAGGAGGCGTCTTTGCTTGGAGTTCGGACGTAGGAATTCTTCACTAGAGGCGTGGAGAAGCCATGGACAGTGTGATGTGAGAGTTTTCTTTTTACCTCAAAAAATTTGGAGTTGTATTCTACATTGCATGGAAATGTGTCATTTTGAGCTTTCATTTAGAGTGAGGGGTTTTGGTCCGGGCCGATGTAATGGGGCTTCGAAGGGGAAAGAGAAAGGGGCGCATTTCGTGTGTGCAAAGTACTGAGTCCACGGAAATGCATAAAGAAACTTCGAGGCGTAGGTAGCTTTTCAGAGCTTGATGGGGGACTACGGTGAGGGGAAGAGAATGCAGGTGATGCTCATTACTCATCTCCGGTGAGGTTAGGGTTTTGAAGAAAGGTGAGTTTAATTAATTAATTAGTTCGAAATTATTAATTAATTAATTTGATAAGAAGTTTGAATTTCTTATGGTGTAAATTCGTACAGGGTTGATTTATTAACCTTGACTAACCAAAGCTTTCGAGAATTTAAGAACGTTGGGTTGAACCAAACTTTCGATTGGGTTAAGTCGATTGAATTAATTAGATCTAACTTGATAAGGTTAGATTAAGTTGATTAAGTTGGAGTTAATCAAATTGGTTTTGGAAGCTTGAAGTTTAATTCCAAAAGGAGTTGGTAGGTCCAAGTGCTACTTTGATTAGGGTTTCAATCCAATGTTTAACTAGTTTGACAAGTTGAGACTAGAATGATTGCAGGTTAATTAGAATTGGGATCCAATCAAAGTGAGTGGGACAAGTCTAATTGATTTGAATTGGGTTAAGGTCAACTAAAGTGCCATAGAATTTGATTGAGTTGGCTTCAGGTTTGATTTTTGTTGGGCTCACTCCAACCTATTAAACTTATTCAAGTAGACTAGGCCAACTAACTTCGATGTGGTTTGGGGTTAGCTTGGAGTCCATGGAGGTTGGAGTTGGGTTGGGCCAACGAGGGTTAGTTATAAAGAAATAAGAGAAAAGGTTGTGGGAGGAGGGATTCCAAAACTCAACCCCCTCGAACCATCATCATAATACTTTAACCAATGGGACATGGCTAGCCCGCGTGGTAAAAGAGTTGAGTGCTTTTTGAGAGTTAAGGCTAAGCATGTCGAAGTCCAATGGGTAGGAATGGACCCATTTAAATGGGCCCCAATTGGATTGAAGTATTAAACTCAATTAAAATAATTAGCGTTAAGTTGGAGCCAACTCGAAGGATGACATTATTTTTAGGTGGATTCGAATTTAGTGTCACACCAAATGATTTATTTTCTATCCATGGTGGTTTTGGGAAGAGTAAATGGGAATATGAAATAATAAATGCCATGAGGGGGGTTATAAAAAGTTGAAGGTTTGGAACCAATTGGATGTTGTCTCTTGCAGGGTTTTATGAGGGGAGGTTTTAGAATGGGAAGGAGAAGGTTGGTAGAAGTTACGAGCTACAGTAAGGCTATATAAGGCATGTAATCCTTGAAAACTTGGCATAGAACAATATGAGGTTTGAGAAAGTTTATGGAACTGGCGAGGAATTTAGGGAGCAAAACAAAGAAGAGAGGTGAGAGGAAAGAAGAAAGAGAAAGAAACTTGAGAGGACTAGGAATTTTTTGTTCAAAGGTGTGTTGAGCACGCTCTATATTCATTACCATTCCGGAAGCCATATTCACCCGTTGGATCATGCTGATTTTAATTGGGTGAGATTGTTCACTTGATTCTTCATTTCTTCATTTTGAACGAGGTAGAAGATTGTTTTACGTGGTGAGTCAGGAGGAGGTAGGGTTCTGGGGTGTGAAACAAGAACCTATGCTGCCTAGTTTGCCTGTACCGACCAGTTTCATCATATGCTTCAAATCGGATGATCATTCCTAAAGGCGTATGTGATCGAGTTTTGATTTTTTGGTGAGCACGGTGAAGACTTGTCCTGCTCCAATACCTGAACAGTGGAAGATCCTAGAGGTTTGGGACGGTCCGTTTGTCTTCAGTGTCTGTTGACATCCTATACTCCGATGAGTTTTCCTCTAAGATTCCTGCATCCTCCAGGCTGTGTGTGTGTGATAAATATGAGGATTAGCATATATGCATTGCATGCATGGGTTATAAGGATAAGAATTATTGGGGGACTGAATGAGTAAAAGAATTGGTCCCAAGGGATTGGAGTTTGGCCTCCATGGAGTGGTTTTCATTGAATTGAATTTATATACATGATGCATGAGAAATTGTAAAAGGCCAATCCCCTATCCCCTATCTTTTTGAAGGTTCCATGAAAGCATGGACATGAGTAAAAGCTTGAGGAGTTTGTTGGTTTATGGGAATGATTTAAGGATTAGCATAGGTATTGTTTGATAAGAGGGATAGAGAACTTGGATTGCCTTTGTTAAAAAGGGCTGATTTATACATGCAGAGAGAGGAGTCAATAAATGGGTTAAGAGTTAATTCCACTTTAACTTGAATTGGCCTAATAGCCAAGTAATTATGGAGATTAAAGAAGGTTGGGGGATATAGTCATGTTAAAGGTTTGATCAAACCCAATGATTTGGGTCCATTGTAGAGAAATCAAAATGACTTAATCAAGACTAATTATATGTTTAATGGACCAAGATCCCGGTCAAGATGGAAACAAAAGTGAAGGGCACTGCCGATGCAGGCTGTCCACTTGAGGGATAAGGCTGAGTAGTCTGTGATTCCCCGATAGAGATATATAGTATACGGTTTGGAAAGGAATGAGGAAAAGATCTTTTCCAGCGGAGGAGGCACTTTGGATTCAACTCAAAGCGGGTTTTGAGATCAAAAGTTATGAGAAGCGGTTCTTTGGGGCTTTAGCGCGTTAACTTTCGAGAAATTTCAGCATTAATATTAATATCAATAGCCCACCGTTATTTGGAGATGAGTACTTGAGTAGTGATTGTCATTCACAGGATATTGGCTGATGGATGCGTAGGGAGGTGATTCCGTGGAGACTACTAGACCTTACGATGGTTATAGGTAAGTGACTCTTGCCTAGCTCCCTACCAGAAATGGGTTTCTTTAGCCTTCTTTGTTACCTGGTTTACTTTGGTATGTTATTTATTGGTTTTGATGCTTATGTACATTGCTATAGTGCTTTGGATTTGCTCATTTGTTAATTCGGTATATATATGTTTTGGTTTGTTGCTTTCCATACCGATTGGTTGGATGTTGTATGTTGTATATTTGTATAGGTTTGCTTTTGGATGCTCACTAAGCATGCCACCGTGGGCCGGGACATTATTGCTTCAATGAGACTTCATTAGTGCAGTGTTTAGGTTGGGTGGTATGCGTCACGCGGATGAGTATCGCGTACTCATAAAGCATAGTTCCACACATTAATGCAACTTGACCATCGATGGCCACCCTTATTTACGTGCACTTTAATGTTGGTCAGCGTTGTTGAATTGTGTGTAGGATTGAAGGTTGTTTCTTCGCTGAGATCGATTGGAGCATGGAGGCTCGGTTTGAGAAGAGAAGCGTTCGAGGGGCCGGGACACCACTGACGTTCAGGCGTTCCATAGTGGAGGGTGATACTCACGGATTTGTCACACTTTGTCGGCGGGATTGATCTGGTAGCCGTGTGTCGTAATGGAGCATGTGAGAGAGTGAGTGCCTACAGGAAGGCGGCAAGGTTAGTAACTTCTAGCGGCCAGGATGTTGTGTTGTTGTTGTAGGGGGGATGTTTAAACTTAGTTTCTTTGAGTTCCTTCTGCTTGGCAGAGGGCTGCCATGAGAGAACGAGTCGATATTGTTAGCTGATGGTTGTATGTAGTAAGACTCCCTAGGGTTTTTGCGATTGTATGCTTGGTGGCCCCGAATTGTTTTAACTTCTCTTGATGGATGTTTTTTGATATGTATATTTTGACCATCCATTATTGTATGCGGCTTTGGCTTCGTTGTGTTCTCTGCGAGGGGTGCTAAGCTTGAGGCTTTCCTTTGAAAGTTCAACGCACTTGCTTCCCCTTCTTTTTGGGTTAGATGAGTAGGTGACTTCGGTTACTAGAGCTATATGAGAGGGGGTTGGGGTGGCTGGCTTTGAGGTGCGAGGACCTCGAGGGTTTTCT